>CM068826.1:76235544-76835544 GCA_028554795.2 Sinohyriopsis cumingii | reverse complement strand
GAGTGTAGGAGATAAAATAAGAACTTGGTGGAGGAAAAGAAGAAATTAGAAGAAGAAGAAAACCCAAAGGCCCTTTTCAGGGCCAGCCATATTTCTCGAAAAGAGATAGCCTTTCCATTGCCTACCCCTTTTTTTATTTTATTTTTTAAAAAAAATCCCATGTTCAATTTCCCTTGACGCTATACAGTCCCACCCTGTTTAAATTCCTTTGACGCTATACAGTCCCAATTCCCATGTTCAATTCCTCTTGAGGCTATATCGTCCCACGATTTTTCTCTATGTTAAATTCCCGTTGAGGCTATATGTTCCCACGATTTTTCTCCATGTTAAATTTCCATTGAGGCTATATGTTCCCAGGGGTGTTTTTAATGCTAATTCCCATTGAGGCTATAATATCCCCCTTCACTACTAATACAGTTTTCTAACATGGGTATATAAGTTCATCTGACTTTCAAATTTAAAAAAAATTAAAATGGATAAACGTTTGATGACAATTCAGCATAAAAACTCAAATAGTAAACTTGGATATACCATTTTCTGCTTGGTTTCTGATGACCATGGGTCCTTACATTTAACAAATAGCACTTACTACAAAGAAATCATGTATCAGATATGTCTTCTTTTAAATTCGCCAAATTTACTGTTCATACAATTACAGTTTATTGCCATAAATATGAGTGTTTTAATAATATCAGAATATAAAGAATGGAAAGACGCGACCCAACTATATTTTGAAAACGTTAGTTTTAACTAGATTGAATGGTTGATGGGATGAGCGTCTCCTAGAGATATAAAAACAAAAATAAAAAACGCAACTTTGCTGCCGAATGAGATGAAACGTTGACGTATTTTGTAGAGAATATCTAAAATCCCACAGGGGGTGGGGGATGATGCAAGACCGCAGAAAATAACAACGAATTTGAAGTATTATGGCAACGCAAAATTAAGGGACACCAAGAGAATTTGACTGGCCAAGTTTCTTTATTTGAATAAGTCAGATGGAGGCACCACTTCAAACTGAATTCAGTTTAACTGTATCTGCAACACTTTTGGTGCAAATCGATGACTAATCCCAGAGAGATCACCGCTCTTGCAGATTTTCTATTTTTACAACAATATAATCTGCATCATTTATAGCAATAATAATAATAATAACAACAACAATTCACGATAAAACAAGACGCCCCTTTGATCGTGTTATATGCGTTTAAAGTACCGTTTGTGGTTGATAATTACCCAACCCCGCAAAGAAAATTAATTGAAAATCAATCCTCTCACTCCAAGTGAAACTACAGATTTATAAGTTTTTTTAAAAAAAGCATGATATGAAAATAAGAAAGAAAGGATGAACAAAAAGTGTATTTCTGTGATATCTTGATTTCTACCTCGAATGAGTAGAGTAAAGAGTAGGTGTTGCGACATCACAAGCCTTTGACAGCTTATATATGAAATCAGAGATTATGTCAAGAAGAATAATCTTTAAAACTTTATTTTAATGAAGTTTTTCTTGTAATAATTTCAATGGTTCATGGACAGTAAGTCCAAAAACCAATTCAAAATGGCTAAAACCCAATTATTCTTCAACGGATTCCCTAATAGCAAACACCAGCAAATGAACACCGTCATTCCCATTATTTCCTGTATCAAAGTAATCAGACCGACTCAAGTGTGTTATTCAAAATTCGATAAAATCTTTCCAAAGACCTATGACTTTCAATGTGATAGGCTGAATGTTTAACTGTTGGATGCCTAGTTCATAAATAACATTTTTGGAAAATTCCAAACATTAAATTTTACCATTGGTAAGAATGGTCCTAGTAAAAAGACTGAACGATAAATGTATCAGCTAAAGGAATAACTTTTTGATCATCATGGCATGAGCTCCTTTTGACATAACTCATGGATCTGCACAAGCACGATATAAATCAGGGACATCACTCTCAATAGAATCAATTTTTTATATCCAAAAAATGATTATCAGTTACAAATGGATTAACCACAAGCCTATCTCATTGCCTAGTAATAAATGGATATTTCTAAAGATAAATAATCCACTGCTCCAACAGGGTCGTGAGACTAAGCCTGGTGTTAAATTGACACATTGGAGAGGAACATTAACAAACCCGCATTCTACAAGAATACTTTTCACTAGAAGAAGACAAAGGTAAAATACTTGAAACCAAAAAAAAATATATCTCCTGTGTACCTTAATATTTTAATATTAATATGCATGGCAATAAATGATTTCTTTAATCGAATAAATGTATTGCTTTGAATACAAGACCGTGGTCTTGCCCTCATTTAAATGAAAGCATTTGGAATAATTCTATTCTGTTGCTTATCTTTCAACATCATGAAGCAATCAGAAATGGCGTTCCCATTCTGTTTACATTTAGTGCACTTAGGAAGAGATAAAACTGTGCCAGATCAAATTTGGAGGTAATCGTATGAGACTGAGATAATGTTTGCCCCAAAATCTGCAGAGATGAAAACATACCGTAAAATTGAACTTTGTGATTCAAGGAATTATCATCAGCTATGCGAGCAGCAACTTACAACGTTTCCACCTTATGCTCAACTTGAAAGGTCGTGTTATCATTGTAGATGCAATCGTGAACTCTTCAATTAATATGAGCTGTCTAAGGTAATCGTATTTTTGATCAACCTTCTTGGCTGAGCGAAACATATCAAATAATTGTCTTTTTTCCCTTGCAAAAATTTGACATGGTGTTATAGAGCTTCTTTCTATAATTCCTAAACCTTTCTTGATATGCCTCATGTACCAACTCATAGCCCTTAAAGATAAATTCCTTAACCACATCATAATCAGCAGTCTGTTTTGTCGAAAATGAGTTCTAGAGTTCACGAGTCTTGCCAGTAATTACACTTTGTACGAATAAAGTCCAATGGTTTTTTGTCCATTTAAAGTTTTCAGCAATTTTCTCACAGTGAAGAAAGTATTTATCTGCTTTTTTTCTGAAAAGGGGATACTATCCTAACGTTTCTTGTAACATCAAAATCCGAATTTGTGTACAGATGGGGCGGAGAAAGTGCTCCTCCTGCCAAATCACATTCTTGAAAACTACGTTGTATTTCCCTTTTTTCTTACATAATCTGCATTTGCTATTTTCCTCTCTGTATCTGCATTTGTGTTCATTTTTTCTCTCTCTCTGCGTCTGCATTTTCTCCCCACCCCACTCTCTCTATCTCTCTCTCTGCATCTCCAGTTTTTCTCTTGTTACGAGTCTATGCTCTTAAAGTAAAAGAAAAGAGTGGAAGACAACAAGCTTTGCAAAATTTAACAAAAATATAATTATTTCCCTAGAATAAAAAGTGAAAATGAGAAAAAGAACTTACTGTATATCGAATTTAATCCCAAAATAATCCAAGAATTACAGACAAAAGTCCAAGTAATTTAAAGTCGTGAATACAACTCAGTACAAGTCCTGGAGAAATCGAAAAACTGAAGGCGATGACGTGCTTATAGAGTGCTGATGTGTTAACAGTATTTTGTTGAATCACAGTAATAGAATTGCAGGTTTGAATTCAGTATAAATTCCAATGAATGTCTCTATCCAGTAATTTTATCAGAGCACTTTCGTATCTCCAGAGAAAATAATCACTTGAATTTAATAATTTAAACAAAAAAGAGTCCATCCCAAAACTACTGTTCACAACATATAATATGCAACTTGAAAGTGCTAGATGTCTAAGCATGAATGACCAAGTCCTCACAATAACAAGATTATATAGGTCTCTACTTGATCTCAGGTCACAATTAGCATTTTCTATTTAAAAAATTACCTAATGGAAAATAACCTTCTAGAATGATCCTGATGTTTACAAAATCAAAACCATAACCTGTAAAATTCACTTAGGAAAGTTCAAAACCCAGACCCAAATAAACATATTTACTTCTATTAATAAAGATCCTGATATTGAGCCATACACAGAGAGAATGATTTGGCTATGTATTAGTTGTTTACATAAAATGAGATAAAAACAAATGTTAATCAGATCAAGCAGAAAATAATTCAGTTTTGGACAAGGTCAAAGCCAGCATACAATGTTACATTAAATAGAACGTAATGAACTAAAATAGTAAAACTAACAAGCAAACAATTAGATTCAATATTCATAATAATCTCTCCTTCTCTCTCTCTCTCTCTCCCTCTCTCTCTCTCCGTTTTTACATTCCTTCACTTTCTTCTGAAGATGAATATGAAGATGAATCTTTCTTCATTCTAATTGCATCTGTTGTTTTAGCTGTAATTCTTTTAACTTCCTGTCAAAACCGTATACAGATTTACAAATGATAACCGATTACAATGTAACTCAAAATTTCCTTTTCTAACAAATACCGAAACAAAATATTTTTTATTTCTTCCTTCGTTTTTTCGTTAAAGATGCTTTAGCTTCAGGAAGATCAAATATCTGGCAAGCTCTTATCGAGCTCTTACAGATCTAATATATATTAGTAGGCAGTTGTTTGTAAATGGACTGTTAGTAGTGAATAGGGATAGTATAGCGACAATGGGAATTAGCATTAAAAACACCCTTGGGAACATATAGCGACAATGGAAATTTAACATGGAGAAAAATCGTGGGAACATATAGCGACAAGGGAAATTAACATGGGAATAAATCGTGGGACTGTTGAGCGACAAGGGAATTGAATATGGAGAAAAATCGTGGGACTGTTTAGCGACAAGGGAATTGAACATGGGATTATTTTTTTTTAAAAAAAAATTTAAATTTAAAAAAAGGGGTAGGCAATGGAAAGGCTATCTCTTTTCGAGAAATATGGCTGGCCCTGAAAAGGGCCTTTGGTTTTTCTTCTTCTTCTTCTTCTTCTGCTTCTAATTTCTTCTTTTTCTCAACCAACTTCTTATTTTCTCTCCTACACTCTTTTTCTTCTTTTTTTCTCCTCCTCTTCTTTCTTCTCTTCCTCCTCTTCTTTCTTCTCTTCCTCCTCCTCTTCTTTCTTCCTCTTCTCATTTTCTTCTTCTTTTTCAACTTTTTCGTTCCATTTTGTGACGATCGTGGATAAATACCTATGTATCTATAATCAGCTGAAATTCCTATGAAATCCCACTATCTATTTATAGCTCCAACTTGTGGGTTTTTCCTTTGGAAAATCCCACTATCTTTTTATAGCCTCAGCTTGAGTGACGTTCCTGTTTATGAATTCTAGTATATATGTATAGCTACAAAATGTGGAAATCCCCAAGTCGATATTTATAGTCTCGAAATTTCCAGCGTCAGTGACGTCACTGTACTGAACACTAGGGATAAATATCAACAGTGTTGCAAGTGGCTGACCTGAATGCACGCTACTGCAGGTAGGTAGGTAGAGTGTATCTGATAGGGATAAAGTGAGTTTTATACGGACAAACAGAGACCAATACACACACCCACACAACGTACGCGCGCAGACATACGCACACACACACACACACATACACACACACACATACAGAGGGAGATGATACAAACCCCAAATAAACTATCCACACAAACGTACGCGAACGCATACAAACCCCAAATATACTATCAACACAGAAGGGAGATGATACAAATCCCAAATAAACTATCCACACAAACGAACGCGAACGCATACAAACCCCAAATATACTATCAACACAGAGTGAAGAAGTAAAAGTTTTTTTGAAAGCACCTAAGCCCTCACCTGCAATGACCAACTCTGCCAAACACCTACACCCCACCCCACCCCACCCCCACTCCCAATACTACAAAACCCATTTAACCCGTTATTTTATGGCATCAGTGTGTGATTTAGGAAACATCAAGACACAAAATAATGGAGGAATAGACTGACTATTGTTTACCGACTTGCATGCCTAAAGAGCGTGCGTGAAGGAAAACATCCTTCCATTTCAATTCTAACTAAAACATGATCCAGAGGGATAGAGATAGGTGAAAGGGCACAATTTCATAAAGTGTGAGTAGAAAACAAAACACGCCATCCTTATTATACAATGTCAAGACCAAGAGACACTTACGTGTTCTTTCTGGTGTATTCTCTTTTAGAAGGTAGTATGAAATTTCACATCAGGGCCAACGCATCGGCTCACATTGTCAATTTTTCCATTTCCATGTCTTTACTGGCACAAGTTCTTCATCATCTTCAATTTCTTCTTCTTCTGAATCCCTCTTCTCTGTTTCGTCTTGTTTTTGTTTATTCTCTTTTCTCGTAGGGCACTCTGAATTCCAGTGTCCTTTCTCCTGACAACGATATTAGGTATCTTGACTTTTGTCTCCCTTTCTTAGACGAAGCAGGTATTCTGGAGACAAATACCCATTTACCTTTGCAGATATAGCAAACTTCATTAGCACTTACACACTTTCGTATGACTCTCATCAAATCAACGACCAAAAGAGTAAGTTTTGTTGCCACTTTCGCATGTGAATTATGCTTTCGTATGACTTTTAGCAAATATTTGACCAGCAGGTCGATCTGTGCTGACTCTTCCATCTTTGATCGTTTGAGAGCGGAATGAATACTCTGACACTAAGACACTCTCCTTATATACAGAGACCTGCTGCGTATGAAACCTAGTCAAATGTAATTTTGCAATAAGATGAAACGATTTCATTGAGGAAGTAAAAGGCAATGATGTACCGTATCGCCTCACACAAAACCTGAAGTGTTAGTTCAAATCCGTGTCAGCGATTTCGAAGACGACATAACTGGGCTTTAATCAATGCTCTCCATTACTGCCACAAAACCACGAGTCCTGATTCACGCCAAAAGAAATTTCGTTCGGTCCATAAAAAATAGTATCACATCTGAGAAACGCAAAAACGAACTTCCAGAAAACTGAGAACGACGGCTTACACCTACAACGTAAATGTATGAGTTCAAGTAGTGCGTAAAACTAAGTCAAATTAAATTTTTATAGTCAAGACGAAACGATCTCTTTTCGAAGAAGAAAGCAGACACCAAACGACAATGGCGATCCGTGTCACACAACACTTTTCAAAATGTGTATGATCAGAGGTTTATTTAGCGATCTACACGGTTAAATTAAATGTTGATGTATTTTGCAATAAGACGGACACAATTTCCATGGGATCGCCCATGGTACGATTGTTCGTGCATTAGTTTAATTTTTAAAAATATTTTTTATATAAATCGCCTATAGGATAGACCCAGTAAAGCATGGCCATTCTCGTCATTGTCTGAATAGCTACTCAAGTCAATTCGAAGCGAACGCGGTAAGAAAATAAGTATAGCCAATGAAATGGCTTACAACGGGTGATGCATTGTTTTGTTCTAGGACTGTGTGGCATAATAATCCCTATGTTCTTGCGTTGTTACCATTACAGTGCAGACACTGAAATGTGAACTTACAAACCCTCTTTGTGTGTGTGTGTTGTACCATTTCCTCTTACCACATCAAAATAATGAGCGTCACAGTATTGGTTCGCGTTTTCAAGCTGACCATATTTTTTTATATCTCACTTAAACATTTCGACATAAACACTCACACTCACATCGGTAGAATCAGAACAGACGTGTTACAGTATCGAGGGGCATGTTATCTTTTTTTTCAAACTAATAAATTTGGGGTTTGTATGAAGTAAAGAACCGAAAGTACAGTGAAACTCAAGGATGATGACCCAGTCTGTCTGTCTATTGATGCATGCATTTACTTAAGAAGAAATATGACCTCTAAAACACAAAGAGATACGGCAAGCATGATTAGATTAAACACAACGATGTTTTTCCTTCACGCCTGTGTAATTTAGAGTTTCAATCGTCTTTGAACACAAACTTGGTCTCCTTTTGTAGGGCTTGAAATAATAAAAAAAGCTGAAAAATCTTAAGCACTTTGCTATAGATAATTTCATCAACAGACTAAACAACATAAATACCGTTACAACAATAGAAAGCCTTAAATCTTCTATCAAAAAGAAACGCATGAAAAAAATTAAAGATTAACGATAACTAACCAATGAAACCGAATTTAACAAAGGCAATGACATGTGAAGAAATGCCTCTTACTTTGGAAAGGTAGGCGAATGTACTCTGTCATGCACCATCAACTTGAAAAAAATTATAAACAGAGAGAAACCTGAATTCAAAATTCAGTTGTTTTTTTTTTTCTTCAAAATTATTTCATTTCTTTTTTCTTTTTTTGGAACAAATCTAAGCACTAATATAGAGTGGAAAAGGGAAAATGCACATACAAGCTTTGATATTTCTGAAAAAATGAGGGGATATTCCTAACGTTCATAACCACCTATATATGCTTGGACTTGTCTGTGACTTATCCACAAAACAAGATGTACATATTTCTGGTCAAGCTGCAAGTGTGTGCGTGTTTTTGAAAATGGTAAAAACTTGGATATACAATTTTCTCGTGACACTTATAAAGTGAAGAGTCTGTGCAAGTGTCAAAAGCCAAAGTCATATAAGTTTTGTATTTTGTACGGCTTGTAAAGATTTCCACTTTAGGAAATGTGAAGTATCACAAGTTATTATCACAAACAGAAGTGGAACATAGGGGCTTGCAAGAAAGAAAATAACCCAGACAGTTGGTGTCATCAAGAGTGCTAGAGACGGTACCCGAACTTGCTTGCTTGCTTACTTGAATTAAAGTGATTTTCGCTCTAATGGAGCATGTATCACTGGTTTAATAACGCACCGCGTGATTTTTAATTACTCCTGGGGAAGGAAAGAGAGCCTCATCCCCCAGGCTTTTATGTACTCACAGACTATTTTTAAATTTAGCCACTCAGGTGTAGGACTAACTAGTCCTTAACAACCTGACTGAAAGGCTTTACACATGACTGTGAATTGTCTCACCACACACTCATTTTTCTGTCCGAGCGTGGTAAAGGAGGAAAAAGGTGCTCAGCAAGACAGCCATGGATGTTAAGTACTCACCAAAACGCTAGCCCGTACTTATTTCAAATCAAGTCCCGTTTTTTGCTAATCGACAATAATAAGTACCAATAATGTGTTAACCACCTGTGCAATTAGTTCAAATCTAACGAGTCTGTTAAATTTCCTAACATATCTTTCTAATATTAGTACATAGTGGACATAAAAATAGCCATACTGATCTTATTTAAATTATTATGTCTAAGCGACATATACCAGTTTGGTCACTGTTAGGTTTAAAAAGTTAAGTTTGTTGCAGTGTTCCAATGGGTCAAGTTTGTTTCGAGAATAGTTTAGTCAAGGAGGGATACCAAGCCAAATATGGTTCCCTATTTAATAAAAAGCAATCTTTTGGAGCCCTAAAAAAAGTCTGTTTTTTCTGTTAGAAGGTAACACGTCTCTCTTTTGCTTTCACGTTCTTTCCCGCACTCCTGGTCTCATGATTCTTGATATCAGTAAATGCGTAGCCATGATGGGCGGCAATGTAAGCAGCGGCTTCTACCAGTTGACTGAGGGGGTATCCAGTGTAGGTTTGTCTGCAGAATTGGGGAAGAACTCTGACCCCTAATCCCCATTGAGAAGGTCTTGGTTTAAAGGTGTCTAGAGATCTGTAGGCAACGTATTGTATGGCTCTAATAAACTGCCCTGCTATGTTGACGTCATACAATGCTTGATCTAGCCCCATTTCGGTGTACTTTTCAACGAGGGTCAGCGTCCCCCTCCTCCTCCTCAACCGCCTCAATTTCTTTTTCTGGTTCTGATACTAATTCTTCAGATAGTTTCAAATCCGCCGCTATGGTGTCTGTCGCTGTTATTGTTGTTGTGGTTGTTATTTCAGCTGAGATTGCCTGTAGTATCGGAGTGAGAAAAGAACGTAGTGCCTCCGATAATTACATTTGAGTTTGCCATACCGTTTGTCTAAGATAATTGGACCTTTGTTTTGTCACCACTCTTTCCGGGACGGGTTGTTTGTTAGGTATAGTCGGCTGTTGACTAGATGTTATTTGTGTTCTCGAGGTGGGTGGAGTGCTAACTGGCAGAAACCGTAAAGTGGGCAAACGACGTCAAAGAAGTCAAAGTACGTTGGAAAGGATATCCGACCAGTTATCATTCTTGGATCGACGCTTCGCACGTCATCGACTATAAAAAGAAGTGACCATCATTCCCTTTCACACAGATTCAGCTACTGCGATCACTCCTTCACCCAATTCTTCTCTGCAAGATTTAAAAAAAAAAACAACCCTTGTGGGTGTAGTGTGGAGAACGTGTGCCTAAAACGCAAATCGTCTTTTTCTGCCAAATCTTCGTGGTGTATTGTGTCATCGGGGCAGCTATCGCCAATTTGAGTTTGCAACAAGGAGACAAACAATTGTGGACCATTGTATTGAGCAGTTACATCGATTACCTGCTTCCCAATCCCTCCCTGAAATTCTCCTCGAACGGGAACCACGGGAACCTTGTGTCCAGTGTCAGTGCCAGCCACCACTCCAACAACAACTCCATTTTGGGCGGAGACACTCCTCTGACTTCCAGTATCGCATCGGAGAGCCACAAAACTCTGGAATTATGAGCAATAACAGCCAATTTTACTTAACCTTACCCAGTGACAGTTCCATGGAGGTGTTTCCCAACAACACGTTGTGCTGTTACACGGTCAAATTACCTCAGACCATCCAGTTAGATCACGAAGCCCATTGGGAAGTGGCTTTAGTGGAAATCATTCACCCAACACAAATCAAAAACATCACCGAAAAGCAGAACACTTTCGAGGTGGAAATCCTGAATGCCCAATTGGAGGAAGAAATCAACAAAATCGGGTTTTTAGGGGACACAAGACCAGCCAGCAATCCAGCCTTCATTATCTACACCTTGAAAATTCCTTCAGGTTATTATTTTAGTGGTGAACATTTGGTGGACACTATTGCGGACAGGTTCAACTTAGCCTTTGGCAAAGCACTGAACAGAGCCAAAAAAAGTGTGAAGATTGAGTACCATAAAGTGGCTCATCGTCTCGTGATCAAATTTCAAGATACGGACACATTGTCCCTCAGGTTCAATGGTAGTTTGTTTGAAATTTTGGGTGGACATGCAGAAATGGTCGCAAACAATATGAGCCCCAAGATCAAAAGTAATATGGATTTTTACAGAGCTTTTGGAAACCCGGTAGAACTGAACCAAGGACTTAATTTGATCTTTGTGTATTCCGATGTGGTGGAGTACAACGTGGTGGGACACACCTCTGTGCCGTTACTGCGTGTCATTCCTTTCAAAGTGGATAGTACCACAAACAATGACCAGGAAGGTGCAAACACCTATCACGTACACCGTGAATTTGTACATCCTCACTATTTACCCGTCAGTAAGTCGTATTTAGACACTGTCAACATTGCTATAAAAGGAGATCTGGGACAAAATATTCCCTTCTCCAAAGGGAAAGTTACAGTGAAACTCCATTTTCGAAAAAGGTTCTCTAACGAATTGTAAGTCAAGACAGCGACGAGTGACATTTTCACCCTATAAAATCCGGCCAGATGCGTGTGGAATTTCAGTTTGCAGAAAATCTACGCGCAGATAATACGGTGAACGTCCTCCTGTATGCTGGATTGGACAATACGATATAAGTCAACAGTTTGAGAGAAGTCATTCTACACTATTAGAAGTCATGGAAAACTTTTATCAATGTTTGTATAGTAGGGATTCTTTGGACATGGAATGTGAAGATCCTGAGGAAGGAGAACCCCAAGACAAAGACGAAGAAGTCATCATGATGAAGTCTAGATGGCCAGAACAAGAATCACATATAGTTTCCTGTTATGCTATAGTCTTGACAGAAAAAAAATTAAGGAATTGATCAAGAAAGATTGCTATGGATGTCATAACGATCATCCCAGTCAAATTCAACACGATAAATGCTAATGCTGAGTCAAGAAGAAAAATTGGACGAATATCTGGACGAAGCTTGGAGTCTCATCTCGGAAGAAGACGTGTTACAACAGTGGTATAAAGGCTTGCGTGAACATTATTGTCCTCCATTAACAACTCAAGAGATCCATCGCATCGAAGCTCTGTTGGATCAGAGTTGGGAGACAAGGCAAAGAAAACGGTTACTTGTCAGACATTTTCAAGCAGAAAGTCAGGATCGAATTGATGACTTAAGAAAAAAAACAAAAAATGGATACCTGAGAACTTTATTACCTTTTGAACCACAGTTCGTACACTGCTTCTTGGAATCCTGTCGTCTGTGCTAAAGATGAACTCCCTCATCGCAAACCTAAAGACCATCAAGCTTACGTGATCAACACGGACGACAGTCATCTCCCAGGAACCCACTGGGTAGCCGTCTACTTTCCTCAAGAAGGATGTGTGAAATATTTCGATTCGTACGGATTGCCCCCTTTGGAAGACGATATCATCGACTTTATGAGAAGAAATGCTCAGACCACCTGATTCAATAATGTGAAATTACAAGGCACAGTTTCGTTGGTGTGCGGATAGTACTGTGTGTATTTTCTGCATCATCGCAGCCTGGGCTATTCCTTAGAACATTTAGTGACTCATTTTGATCCTCGTTCTTCTTCAAGAAACGATGTGAAAGTAGATTGATGGTTTTGTGACCAGTATGCTTATCTTTTGTCTCAAGCTAGGAAACGTAGTGTCCATCAATGGCCTGATGACTTCCAACAGTGGAAATCACAATTTCATTCACAACGTTGTCAGCCCTGTTTAAATTAGAGTGTGAATTAAAAAAACGTTTGGTATTTGAAAAAATGTTTGATGTTATAGTGTTAGATTATTGTTAAAAGAATATTAGAGTTGTTTGTTAGTATGAATAAAAAAATGTTGTGTTTTGAAGAAAAAAAATGCCTTTGTGGTTTGTTTGGCTATAGGAATGTTGAATTGATGCTCTTTGACTTCTTTCTATCCCTCCCATAACACTATTTGAACGTTCCGGCTCGAAAACCGTGTAGCAATGTTTTCCTTCACGTCCGCGCTTTGACAATACAAACGGGGAAGTCTCCAGTCTGCCCATCCATTGTTAACTTATCTTCCTACGAAGATGTGCTCAAGATTAGCCAAGTCGAACGAAGCCTATGTGAATTTGCATAGGGTCATGACAAGTCTGATACCGAGACCTGAAGAGATAGACAATATCATAATGTTGAAAGTCACTGAAGACCTGAAAGAAGAGCTCTTCAAGGAGGAATTCAAGAAGGAGAAAGAAGAATGGATGGAGAAGTACAGACTTCATAAACGGCAGAGAGAGCAGCAACAGCAGCAGCATGAACCTGACAGAGGCTTTGTCGATTGTCGTATCGACACCAAAGAGTTCTTCTTCTCTTTTCCGAAGAAGCAGACCTTATCCTGTGAGAAAGCCTGTCGTCAGAGGAGGCCGCTATCTTATAACCTAAGCGATTGCCATAGCTTCAAGTTCCCAAAAAATTTCAGGGCTACCCCATACTCTCGAAAAGAAATAACATTCCATTGCCTATGATATGTTAGTCAGTTAGAAGAAAAAATACAGAAGTGAGTCTATCAGCACATGATTTCTTTATCTTGGTTAGAAAGTGTGACTCTAAGTTGTTCGTTTCCGTCGATTATCAAAATTTAAAAAATAGTAATATTCTGTAAAAAAGTGAGTGAATGTTTCTTTTAGGTCTATGCGTTTTTTTTTTTTTTTTTTTTTTTTTTTTTTGGTGATAATATGGATAATGTAAGTTCGGGTACAACGAAATTAAAAGAATTAGGCCCAGAACTCGGTGTGGAGGGAAGAAATATACGCAACATCAGCGGGAGCAAGAAATGCAGACCTAGCCAGTTAGCATTGAGGCATTCTGCGTTTGACAATGCCTTTGATGTCGTACACGTCGTCTTTTTTGGTGACACGACTTGATTTGAAACAAGTAAGGGCTAGCGTTTTGGTGAGTACTTAACATCCATGGCTGTCTTGCTGAGCACCTTTTTCCTCCTTTACCACGCTCGGACAGAAAAATGAGTGTGTGGTGAGACAATTCCCACTCATGTGTAAAGCCTTTCAGTCAGGTTGTTAAGGACTAGTTAGTCCTACACCTGAGTGGCTAAATTTAAAAATAGTCTGTGAGTACATAAAAGCCTGGGGGATGAGGCTCTCTTTCCTTCCCCAGGAGTAATTAAAAATCACGCGGTGCGTTATTAAACCAGTGATACATGCTCCATTAGAGCGAAAATCACTTTAATTCAAGTAAGCAAGCAAGCAAGTTCGGGTACCGTCTCTAGCACTCTTGATGACACCAACTGTCTGGGTTATTTTCTTTCTTGCAAGCCCCTATGTTCCACTTCTGTTTGTGATAATAACTTGTGATACTTCACATTTCCTAAAGTGGAAATCTTTACAAGCCGTACAAAATACAAAACTTATATGACTTTGGCTTTTGACACTTGCACAGACTCTTCACTTTATAAGTGTCACGAGAAAATTGTATATCCAAGTTTTTACCATTTTCAAAAACACGCACACACTTGCAGCTTGACCAGAAATATGTACATCTTGTTTTGTGGATAAGTCACAGACAAGTCCAAGCATATATAGGTGGTTATGAACGTTAGGAATATCCCCTCATTTTTTCAGAAATATCAAAGCTTGTATGTGCATTTTCCCTTTTCCACTCTATATTAGTGCTTAGATTTGTTCCAAAAAAAGAAAAAAGAACCGAAATAATTTTGAAGAAAAAAAAAACAACTGAATTTTGAATTCAGGTTTCTCTCTGTTTATAATTTTTTTCAAGTTGATGGTGCATGACAGAGTACATTCGCCTACCTTTCCAAAGTAAGAGGCATTTCTTCACATGTCATTGCCTTTGTTAAATTCGGTTTCATTGGTTAGTTATCGTTAATCTTTAATTTTTTTCATGCGTTTCTTTTTGATAGAAGATTTAAGGCTTTCTATTGTTGTAACGGTATTTATGTTGTTTAGTCTGTTGATGAAATTATCTATAGCAAAGTGCTTAAGATTTTTCAGCTTTTTTTATTATTTCAAGCCCTACAAAAGGAGACCAAGTTTGTGTTCAAAGACGATTGAAACTCTAAATTACACAGGCGTGAAGGAAAAACATCGTTGTGTTTAATCTAATCATGCTTGCCGTATCTCTTTGTGTTTTAGAGGTCATATTTCTTCTTAAGTAAATGCATGCATCAATAGACAGACAGACTGGGTCATCATCCTTGAGTTTCACTGTACTTTCGGTTCTTTACTTCATACAAACCCCAAATTTATTAGTTTGAAAAAAAAGATAACATGCCCCTCGATACTGTAACACGTCTGTTCTGATTCTACCGATGTGAGTGTGAGTGTTTATGTCGAAATGTTTAAGTGAGATATAAAAAAATATGGTCAGCTTGAAAACGCGAACCAATACTGTGACGCTCATTATTTTGATGTGGTAAGAGGAAATGGTACAACACACACACACAAAGAGGGTTTGTAAGTTCACATTTCAGTGTCTGCACTGTAATGGTAACAACGCAAGAACATAGGGATTATTATGCCACACAGTCCTAGAACAAAACAATGCATCACCCGTTGTAAGCCATTTCATTGGCTATACTTATTTTCTTACCGCGTTCGCTTCGAATTGACTTGAGTAGCTATTCAGACAATGACGAGAATGGCCATGCTTTACTGGGTCTATCCTATAGGCGATTTATATAAAAAATATTTTTAAAAATTAAACTAATGCACGAACAATCGTACCATGGGCGATCCCATGGAAATTGTGTCCGTCTTATTGCAAAATACATCAACATTTAATTTAACCGTGTAGATCGCTAAATAAACCTCTGATCATACACATTTTGAAAAGTGTTGTGTGACACGGATCGCCATTGTCGTTTGGTGTCTGCTTTCTTCTTCGAAAAGAGATCGTTTCGTCTTGACTATAAAAATTTAATTTGACTTAGTTTTACGCACTACTTGAACTCATACATTTACGTTGTAGGTGTAAGCCGTCGTTCTCAGTTTTCTGGAAGTTCGTTTTTGCGTTTCTCAGATGTGATACTATTTTTTATGGACCGAACGAAATTTCTTTTGGCGTGAATCAGGACTCGTGGTTTTGTGGCAGTAATGGAGAGCATTGATTAAAGCCCAGTTATGTCGTCTTCGAAATCGCTGACACGGATTTGAACTAACACTTCAGGTTTTGTGTGAGGCGATACGGTACATCATTGCCTTTTACTTCCTCAATGAAATCGTTTCATCTTATTGCAAAATTACATTTGACTAGGTTTCATACGCAGCAGGTCTCTGTATATAAGGAGAGTGTCTTAGTGTCAGAGTATTCATTCCGCTCTCAAACGATCAAAGATGGAAGAGTCAGCACAGATCGACCTGCTGGTCAAATATTTGCTAAAAGTCATACGAAAGCATAATTCACATGCGAAAGTGGCAACAAAACTTACTCTTTTGGTCGTTGATTTGATGAGAGTCATACGAAAGTGTGTAAGTGCTAATGAAGTTTGCTATATCTGCAAAGGTAAATGGGTATTTGTCTCCAGAATACCTGCTTCGTCTAAGAAAGGGAGACAAAAGTCAAGATACCTAATATCGTTGTCAGGAGAAAGGACACTGGAATTCAGAGTGCCCTACGAGAAAAGAGAATAAACAAAAACAAGACGAAACAGAGAAGAGGGATTCAGAAGAAGAAGAAATTGAAGATGATGAAGAACTTGTGCCAGTAAAGACATGGAAATGGAAAAATTGACAATGTGAGCCGATGCGTTGGCCCTGATGTGAAATTTCATACTACCTTCTAAAAGAGAATACACCAGAAAGAACACGTAAGTGTCTCTTGGTCTTGACATTGTATAATAAGGATGGCGTGTTTTGTTTTCTACTCACACTTTATGAAATTGTGCCCTTTCACCTATCTCTATCCCTCTGGATCATGTTTTAGTTAGAATTGAAATGGAAGGATGTTTTCCTTCACGCACGCTCTTTAGGCATGCAAGTCGGTAAACAATAGTCAGTCTATTCCTCCATTATTTTGTGTCTTGATGTTTCCTAAATCACACACTGATGCCATAAAATAACGGGTTAAATGGGTTTTGTAGTATTGGGAGTGGGGGTGGGGTGGGGTGGGGTGTAGGTGTTTGGCAGAGTTGGTCATTGCAGGTGAGGGCTTAGGTGCTTTCAAAAAAACTTTTACTTCTTCACTCTGTGTTGATAGTATATTTGGGGTTTGTATGCGTTCGCGTTCGTTTGTGTGGATAGTTTATTTGGGATTTGTATCATCTCCCTTCTGTGTTGATAGTATATTTGGGGTTTGTATGCGTTCGCGTACGTTTGTGTGGATAGTTTATTTGGGGTTTGTATCATCTCCCTCTGTATGTGTGTGTGTATGTGTGTGTGTGTGTGTGCGTATGTCTGCGCGCGTACGTTGTGTGGGTGTGTGTATTGGTCTCTGTTTGTCCGTATAAAACTCACTTTATCCCTATCAGATACACTCTACCTACCTACCTGCAGTAGCGTGCATTCAGGTCAGCCACTTGCAACACTGTTGATATTTATCCCTAGTGTTCAGTACAGTGACGTCACTGACGCTGGAAATTTCGAGACTATAAATATCGACTTGGGGATTTCCACATTTTGTAGCTATACATATATACTAGAATTCATAAACAGGAACGTCACTCAAGCTGAGGCTATAAAAAGATAGTGGGATTTTCCAAAGGAAAAACCCACAAGTTGGAGCTATAAATAGATAGTGGGATTTCATAGGAATTTCAGCTGATTATAGATACATAGGTATTTATCCACGATCGTCACAAAATGGAACGAAAAAGTTGAAAAAGAAGAAGAAAATGAGAAGAGGAAGAAAGAAGAGGAGGAGGAAGAGAAGAAAGAAGAGGAGGAAGAGAAGAAAGAAGAGGAGGAGAAAAAAAGAAGAAAAAGAGTGTAGGAGAGAAAATAAGAAGTTGGTTGAGAAAAAGAAGAAATTAGAAGCAGAAGAAGAAGAAAAACCAAAGGCCCTTTTCAGGGCCAGCCATATTTCTCGAAAAGAGATAGCCTTTCCATTGCCTACCCCTTTTTTTAAATTTAAATTTTTTAAAAAAAAAAAAATAATCCCATGTTCAATTCCCTTGTCGCTAAACAGTCCCACGATTTTTCTCCATATTCAATTCCCTTGTCGCTCAACAGTCCCACGATTTATTCCCATGTTAATTTCCCTTGTCGCTATATGTTCCCACGATTTTTCTCCATGTTAAATTTCCATTGTCGCTATATGTTCCCAAGGGTGTTTTTAATGCTAGTTCCCATTGTCGCTATACTATCCCTATTCACTACTACTGTTAACATTGGTTCATGCAAGACGTGGAGTATCGTTTTCGCTGGAATCTATTTTTATGGTAGTAATACCTTCACCTCCTCCCCATCATCACTAGTCCATGATCATTTCAGAAATAAACAAAAAGAAGAAAGAACTAGAAATATTTTTGCAACGCCCCCCAAAAATAAAAAAGAGACTTTTGTTCTTATTGTTTTTGTTGCGAATTGAACGCCATTTTTCAGCACCGGCAACATGGCAACCAGAAGAAATGGTGGAGGAAGATTCCGCTATTAAAAAAATAAAAAAACTTAAAAACACGACTCACATGATGCAGCTGACTAACTATCTCACATGACCAGGTTGGCCTAGCCAGAGACTCGGAGCCACAAGGACAAACGTGAGATGACTGATTGGTAAAGGCGAGCGCTTTAGACCACTGAACCACGCAGGGCCCCAGAGACGTTTGTTCGGCAACGAAAAAGGGAAAATGTTGTTTTTGTTGTGGGGTTTAACGCCATTTTTCAGCACGATAGGCTATACATGGCGGCCAGTATTAATGGTGGAGGAAGAACCCAAGGGGAAAATGAAAAGTAATAATAGGAGAAGGGGAAACCTTTGAACAGTGTACAGAAGGAAGCTAGTGAAAATAAAGCTGTTAATGTGCTACAAGATATTTGGCAAATTAAAAAGACTTGAGAAGAAAAGAAAAAACATCAAACATCTTTGGAGAAATTTAAGAGAAAGAGACCCACACATACAGCTTCCACTACATCAGTGCCAGCGACAGTGGCAACCGCTGTCACTACCAATGCAGCCTAGGGCTTGGACGTAGAAAAGGTGTAAGGAAGTTGCAGCTGATATCAAATCCATAATTGTTTTCAAAACCAAATTGCCCTCTATCAGCGCCACCCAATACTCTTTGAACCAAAGATACTATTCAATCATTGCCAATAGATACATTCTGTGTTCATTTATGTCTTTATATTCAACAAACAAACCAAAGCTTAAAGCTCTTATCCCCTTGTGTGTTAGTATATAAGTATGTTTGTGGGTATAGTGTGTGTAGATACTTCAACCCTTGCTTATGTGTGATAGACATTTTTACATACAAACAGGAAGAAAAAAAATATTTTTTTTAAAAGTAAAAACACCCCATGTACGATGCATAATTTAGTGGTAGTTTAGCTTTTGCTATATAAAAATAAAATGGGAGTTGATCCTTTGAAATTAAAAGTACACCAAACCATACGCAAAGCTTGTTTGATTTTGATCAGAACCGTTTTCAAACAAAAGTTCAAATAAGCAAATATCATTTTGAATTCAGACGTTCTCCAACAATTATGAATTCAATACAGAGTAATTATTATTTATACCAAATGTTAAACGAAGACGAACGTGATTTCGCTCCATGCATTCAAAAAGATGCTACGCCCTGAAGACTGTGAATGGATAGTTTAGAAAAGTATGTTAAGAAATTACCTTTGGAATTGCGAGAATGTATTTAGAAGTATTTTATGCAAATTCAAGGGAACCGCAAACGAGAAACGGGGACACCTGGTGGCAGAGCGGTCGATAAAGCTCGCCTTCACAGATCACTGCAATCTCACCTCTATCCGTGTGAATTCAAATACAGAGCTCGGATAATATCGGTAAACGGCAAATCTTGCCAATAGCTTACTGTGGCTTGGTGGTTCTTACCAAGGTTTTCCCCGGTTTCGCCCTCCACCAGTAATACTGGCCGCCACGTATAGCCTGTCTTGCGCCGGTAAATGGTGTTAAACCCAAAATGACAACATCAACAAACGAGAAATATTTTCAACATTTTCAAATTATCTGTATAGTACAAGAAGGTTAATTCACTCGAAGGACTATCAATGACACAACGCTCTATCTGAAAATAACTATATCGATTACAGGACTTTTGCAATTACTGTGGCCCAACTTACATTTTTTGTGATTGGCCAATTTAGAAGAGTGTATTCAGGGCCTACTATTCAGAACAGCGTAAGTTAATTTACAGCCACTTTATATATATTCAAGTGAAAGACAAAATATTAACTGTATCCGAAATGACGTAGATTTTGTATCATTGGTATCTGAATACTTTAAAAATATCGATAACTCTGAAAATATTCAAATGGAAAGATTTTGCCAAATTGCAAACACGTTATAAGATTCTCCATGCTACGATTTCTGACATCAGTGTTGCACCAACATTAATTGAAGGACATGCTTCAAAATGTAGATGAGTACCAATTTTTTTTTAAATAACTGATTCCAGATTCCACAAGACGATACACTGCCTTTTAGTTTTTGGACGGCGCGCGCGTTCGTGTGTGTGTGTGTGTGTGTGTGTTAATGACTACATTTCTTGGCTTTCGTTTCCTTGCAGATTATTTGTAGAGACTTTATGAACAGTACCTGCAAAGACATGAAAGCCAAAACTCGCTATATTGACAGGGCTATGAATAGCAACGAAGGCAACTTCAATATCCCAGTGTGAGGAAGACACTCGTCACACTTTATATATCTGCATACATAACATGAAAATCTATAATTAGACATGACAACCTATTTATGGCTGGAATGATGTATCTGTGACTGGAAAAGTCTTGGATTCGACGCTTGCTGGAGGTCGTGGGTTCGATCCCCGACCGAGTCAAACCATAGACTTACAAAAATGGTACCAACAGCTGCCTCGCTTGGCGCTCAGCATTAAGAGGTTAGTGTTAGGACTGGTCAGCCTGGTGTCAGGATAATGTGACTGGGTGGGCATGATGCCCCGGTGCTAGACCTGACAGACCTTTTCAAGCACCGTTGCCACTGAACATTGTTTTTGAAATTGTCGCATTTTCTGTCTGCCTTATTGATATCTTGTTTGTAAGTTACTGTGTGATGTTCTCCTTTATGCATTTTGTACATAGTCTTCGTTGTGATTCCAAGAACGTTGCGTCCGGAACTTTTGTCATCGCCTCTCCATCCTCTCTGTCATGTCTGAGCCTCAGGCTGAGGATCCCTCTCAAATGGGAAAATAACCTGAAATAGCTTGATGTTTGTCCATCCCATAGTAGCATGAGTGACCCATTTAAAATGGGGTCTTCTCCGATTAATTTGTGTTGGGGTTTTTAAAGCAATTTTATGTCTTTTATTGTGACAATATGAATTCTGGTTGGATTGAATCTAGCGAAGACTCTCTACAGCATTGCGTGAATAAGATGTTTTTTTAAAAAAATGCAAATAAACAATGAATTAAGCTCTGACACCCTATATTAAACCCATACTTCCACCATATGAACTAAACAAGAACAACTGAAAACCTTACCTTACTCATTTGTGCAAAATAAATTTAATAGGTGATATTAATTGCAACGGACATAATCAATGTAATGATATTTTTCAACATACGATTTAGATTTATCAATGGTATGATTAATGGATAGATTTATCAGCAGATATAATTAATTTATGAATTATGAACAAAATACGATCAAAGCGTTGCATACCAACTAATATGATAAATGAATGGATTTGTGATCCGTGTACTGTTCACTTATATTGCTGTGTTAAATTGATTTTCCCAACATATAATAACCTTGACCTTGACTCTAGGCGTTCAAAACCTAATATATCAAGACGGTGACAAAATATATTTCAAACCATAGCTCCTGAGAAATGGTTAAGGAAAACAACATCGGTGGTCCTCTCATACCAGCCTGCCGAAGGGTACCTCAAGACCACCACTTTCCTTAATATCCTCACTCATTTAACCATTATTGTCCCTAGAACCAACGTCACCACTGCCCGCAGCATGCGGTTTACACATTCCCAGAGTTCGACTACTCTCCGAAACAGTAAGAAATACCAAAAAGATACATGAGACTAGTTTAAATGCGAACAAAATCATATATATTATGCATGCCTACAAAATGAAAATCTTGTTTACACACTCAATTCTTTCAAAAGAATGATTGTACAGGATTATTGTTACAACGACAGCTTTCGTACATGAATCTGTCTCAGACGTGAATAATAGCACTATGTTATCAAAAACGCTCAAACATTTCTCATAATTTAATGAGTATAACATAAAATTGAATTCATTTTGTCTGCTCAGCTTTAAAAAAAAGTCTAACGTGAAAAAAGACTACATTCTATCCTAAAACATTGTGATAACTGAGATTGGTCTTACTTTCATAAAAATTTAGAATAAATATTAAACAATTTTAGGACAGATTGCAAGAAAGAGTACATTTTATTCTTCTTCTTCATTTTAACATACATCTACAGCTGACGACTGCTTCCGTAAAGTGGACAGCTTCCTGACATGATTTGTTCTGTATTGTGATTATACAAGGACAATCTGGGTCGCAAGTTCCATGACCGTGGTCAAATCCACGTCTAGAGAATTTGGGAATTAACGGGTCCCCTACTGCCAGCGATGTGTCAATGCAACAGTGAGTGAAAACAAATGAGTAACACTGTATTCGACAAAGAAACCCACCTATATGTTCGTTCATACATAATACAAAAGTATTTTCGTGTACACAATTCCGTGACTTGTACATCGTCAAAGTAACGAAACATTCTAAATTGAATGCACGGTCAATTCCTACACCGGTTTTGCATTGCATGAATCATCACAGGTCCTGCAACTGATCGCCATTGTAACAAATGATTTTCTTGGAAACGAAGACGACTCACCAAGATTCGTCATTTGGCCGTAAACTTCACTTGCCTTCTAAAACTTGAAATTTGACTTAATTAATCTGAAACCCTCGGATCAGTTCATTTCTACGGTTTTAGTTATTACCAAACTCACTGACAGTCTCTTCAAAACAGCTTACTCTCTTCTTGTAGTTGGCAACCTGCTTTAGACTAGTACAATATCTATGCGCTATTACAAATTACAATCTTGTTAAAGGGTTGTTGTGGTTTCATGAACACTAACTTCTCTTTTCTAATCTCTTTGATACATTGTATATGAGGTTGTCCTTTATTAATACACTGCAATTTTACAAGAATTTTCTTCCATATTCTCTTTGGGATTTTCTAGCATCCTTCGCACCGCAGCCTTCGAAATATTCAGTTTTGTTACTTGAACCGTTCACTGTTTGTTAACATTTCCGTCAGTATTCAGCTCAATGGAAACATTTACCTTTTTCACAGACGGTACTTGTTCCTGAGAAGGGATCTCTCCATCTGTAATATTTAGTATGCCCGCTGCTAACAGAAGCATGCCACATTCGGGCTCATGCATTTTCTCATCAGCAACGGATTTTCCGATTCTAAACTGATTGACACGTTTTAGTTTACAATATCATTGTTTGAAATGTCACACTCAGATACATTATAGTGGACAAGATTCCGTAACCGTGATTGAAACAGGCGGCCTCTAAGGAGCACTTGGGCATTGCTAATGGCATTCACTTGTTGGAGACTAAAGCTTTATTGCCTATGATTGTTTGTTTTATTGGTATGTATGTCATTGCCAATTCGTAACACTCCCATAGACCATTATTCTTATCGACTGTTTAATTGTTAACAGAATGCAAGTCAAGCATGAAATATTTTAGCATCTGGTTGTGCGCAAAATGATATTCAATATGTTTTAACAAGAACAATAACTTTATACATTTTGAAAAAATTCTCAGATTTCTAGAAATTTATATTGATTGTTAAATGCAATTCGATAGGCATATTACGACTATATTGCTTGAAACGTATTCGTAAAAAATGAAAGAAAGCTCAGCAGATGCAATTCTCCATACTTTTGTCCTGTCCAGTTTCAGTTTCTGTTCTGTATCTTGGGAATCCTGCAGTGATAGGAATACAACTAAACTATGCAAAGTATAACAGCGTGCTCTGATATTTGTAAATGTCGAGTGTACCAACATATATAGTTAACTCGTGCTTAACGAAAAAGTACGTAGACTTGAGCCAAGGCCTCTAAAAAAAACTGTAAGAGTATCTGTGGGATTGCTTCCCAATGCATGGATACCCTGTTATGTTTTAAGTACTATATATATATATATATATATATATATATATATATATATATATATATATATATATATATATATATATATATATATATATATATATATATATATATATATATATATATATATATGTATATATATATATATATATATATATATATATATATATATATATATATATATATATATATATATATATATGTGTATTGTTACGAGTCAAAAGCCAGTATTTTGAATTAAAGTCCAAAACGTATTCCTAAATGTCGTATCACAGGTATGAAAAAATAGAATGTTCCAAAAGAATTCCAATAATCTTGAATGTTATGATATAACACAATGATATAATTCAGAATGTCTTTGAATGAGTTCACAGTAATCCCAAAGAGTGTCTATTGGTCAGAAAGTCAATGACCACTTTAATAATTCCAATGAATATTTAAATAAAACATTTCTCTCAAATTCTGTCTGAGAGACGGCTAAAACAGGAATGACCAAGTCTAACTATAAACAAAACTGACACTGAACACTTGCTACATAAACATGTTGTTTACAGTTATAATCATGGAGAAAAGTTAACTCTGTAAATATTCTCTTTGCAACTTAAAATCATGGACAAAAGTTACGAACACAATATAAATTAAATACGCATAACAGTATGCATTTAACTCAAACGTATGCTTCTTTGTTGTTAGCTAAATTCACTTTTTAATATTGTTTCTTTAAAAGTGCTTTGCTTGCTTGCATGTTAAGTTCTGTGCTACGTGATTCGTCTCATTTGGTAACATTTTATGATGTGTTAGTTTGGCTTGCAAATCTTCTTTATGTCACGGCTTTGAATTTTGTGTAACGTCAGTAAAAAGGCGCCTTAAAGCTTATGTTTGATCATTGTTTTAATCACGCCGACTCTAAATATGTGTAGCCGTTTACTATCTTAATGGGATGACCTAATTCAGAACAAACATTTATAAAGGTTGTTGCCCGTCTTCTCATTTATATCTAACAAAGTAAAGACGAAACTAAGACAATGCAATTTATTTATGAATACTCTCGATTATGAGACTGAGATGATATGGAATCAAATATACATAAATTGATTTGTCAGTCGTTTAGATCAAACCACTTTCATTTGTATTTTCTGATACATTATACTCGGATGTGATTGCAGCTTATTGTATACCGTATATACCGACATTTAGGCAACGTTGTCTCTGATCGCTAGAGAATTTAAGTGACCTGAACATTAGCAAAAACAGAGAAAGATAGGAAGTAATAAAAACAAAAGGAGAATAAAAACTGGCACGTTTGAGATGGAGAAAGACACAGAAAGATAGCATTAATGGAAAGCTAAAATATGTTTTGAGTAAAGATATTTGAGTTGACAGACAAGAACAAATGCCATATTAATTGACAAAATCTAATAGGCAAATATGATAGATGAGGATATCGAAGAGGAATGGTCACACATTCATAAAAATTAGTAAGATAATTAAAACTATCACAAACTTGGATGTAATGTATCTTGTAGTACTGGTCGCCTTTCGAACTAGAAAGTTCAGCTAATGATCTCCAAAATGTGGAATAACTTTATGACTCATGGTGCACACATTCTTCAGCTGTTGTGTAAAAAGAAAATCACGTCAGCGGATTTTCAAAACTCCTTTAATATAAGACACAAGCTCAGTCTCGGTAATTAAAACCCATATTTACGATTGCACTGTATCTGCCTTATTGGATAAGAATAAGCAGTCTTATATTTTTCCTGTGACCATTTCGGTGTCTTATATTGTTAAGAGATAGCATCTAAACCAGTCTTAGTTATAAAAAAAGAAAAAAACTAAAACTAACCTTAAATCCCTAGTCTGTAGTATACATTGGTGTTCTTATGTTTTAATATGCAATGGCTGGCCACAAATTTTTTTTTTATTTACTTATTTACGTTTTTATTTTTATTGATTTTTATTTAATTATTTATTATTCATTTATTCTTATTTATTTATTTATTTATTTATTTGCTTTCTATATTACTATCTCGTGCAGTGAAATATTGTGCGAAATACATAATTTTCTATATATTCTAATTTGAGCCAAAATTATATAAATTATAATGTAGCTGCACACGACATACTTTGCAGTATCTTTTGTAAGGATTCTCACTACATTTTCAAAATACATGGTCCAAAATAATAACAAAATGTTGCAGTATCTGTTTTGAAATCTTGTTTAAATGAATGATACAAGTGACGCTTTGAAAACAAAATAAAACGGATTGATTTAAGAGAATTACGTAGAATGACGAAAAAGGCAAACGTGTACACTACCTATGTGATATGTAAATGATGTCCCTTTCTCGACTATCCTTTTAGGATGCTAATATACAGCCACGTGTCAGTATTAGCTTGCAAAGTCAACAGTGGAGCCATATACGCGTTGAATTTTAGAGATAGAAGTATGTGATTCGATTCGCATATTTTATATATAAACTGAGCATACACGTTCTCCTTTGTCGATTCGTTCGTTCAAGCCTGACTATGCTGCTTGAATGGAGGAATCATTAAATCAAATTGGTGCCAAGAAAGAGTTGGCATCACTTGAAATTACAGGGTATGCGAATATTTTGTGCACAATAAAATAAATCTCTGGAGAGAATTCACCATGCCTGTCGGTTGAATTACTTTCACAACTTTTAGCCATTCGTTTCGACCATGGGGTTCAAGTGTGTGTGTGTGTGTGTGTGTAAAATTCGTCGTGTAACTGAACTGATTCAACGACACTTCAGATGACGCGACATTTGCTAAAATGAATGGTACAGATCGAAGGTTTAATATGTAAGTGCACATGCAAATACTAAACACACACACACACACACACACACATATATATATATATATATATATATATATATATATATATATATATATATATATATATATATATATATATATATATATATATATATATATATATATATATATAATTTAAATATCCCAAATTCACACCACGTATAATTCATAACTTGTCAAATTATGCCAGTCATCTATTCGTCAACGTATAGACTATAAATTATACAGATAAAGACATAAAAATCATACCAAAGACTAGATACACATATCAATCAGCGATTATTTCATAGCTGGTATGTTCATAAAGAAGGAAAAAGCAATAACAGTTGAAAGAATGATTTAGTTTATAGATAGATTTAGGCTGACGATACAATCTATGAAACATACAGATCACATTATTGCTGAAACAATCTTCACGTAACCTAACGATTCAAAAGATGACAATCTGTACGTACACGATATCATGGAACTTTGCAGAGCGAAAACACTTGGAGATCAGTTTATCTATTACGAAAATAAAGATACACGGATGCTATCTGATATTTATATGTGTGAAAACAGTATAACTTGGTCCTGCGTATTTATTTCTGTGCCGCAGGATTTGAACTGTATTTAGTTTTTGGTTGTTGTTGTTGTTGTAGGGTTCAACGCCATTTTTCAGCACAAGATAGGCTATACATGGCGGCCAGTATAACTGGTGGAGGAAGAACCCTGGAAACTCCGGGAAGAACCACCGACCCAGGAGAAACTAATGGCAAGCTTTCTCACGTACCAACGTTAACCGAGCCTGAGACTCGAACCCACGTAGGCAGCGGTGAGATGGCAGTGATCGGGAACAGGGAGCGCTTTAGACCACTCGGGGCCCCAGTTTGTGGTTGTAAAGAATGCAATTGAAGCGGAGGGACTGTCCTAATCATCACTTTTTATTCTTTGCTGTATTTAGTTAGTGAACAGGTTTTCCTGTTTTCGATTTTTAACAAAATTCTTTTACAAGCTCTTTAGTTTTGTCTCTGTCTAAATTTTCTGTTTCCTGTACTTGAATCTGAAAGTCAGGTGACACGATCTCCGGCATTTTGATGTAAGAATGACATCACATAATCCTGCGTTCTGATTGGTAGAAATAAACCATGGCATGGCTCAAATATGTGACACGCGTTCTGACTGATGACGACTCAAATTCAGTTTCAATCCATGCCCTTTCTTTATAAAGTCGTGCGTTCGCCCATTTTGGAATTAATCAGAGAAGTGCTGGTAAAGGAAATAGGAAAAACTAGGTGAGCGTGGACAGAGAAGATGCTGGAGAGGAAACAAGAATTCCGCATTGAAGGACGGGGAAGCTTGGTGACTGCATCAGCATCAACAGTAACAGTAATGTCAGAAGCTAATCTGATCCAGCAAACGAAAGACTGGGAGATTAAAGCTTCCAAATGTAGGCGCTCAATGTCCGTCAGTAGATGCACAAACTACTTTTAGATGTGGGTTTGCTGCAAAACCTGACCCCAAATGTGCAGATGTCCTTGATATCATTAAAATCTACGATTCAGGACAACAGTCAACGTTACCTTTCAGAACCAGCCAGATCTCTCAAAAACATAATACTTCAATATTGCTTGTTGTGTATTTTTCTTTAGTGACTATATAATCTGTTATTTATTCCTGCTTCACAGTGTTCTGTCTTTATCATCTCTGATGGTATAAATGCGAGTCCTTTTTGATAAAATTTTTGTTGTGTATTGTCATGTTTATAAAGAGTGTAAGGGTTGTAGGTTTTAGTTTTGTTTATAGTGATCTGGTTTCTATATACCTCTCTTACTTTACAGTTTATCCGTACACTACAGGTTAGTAAGTGTAGGGCTGTGTCATTACCTATAAGTCACTGGTCAGTCACACAGTATTGTTGAGCAGGTTTGGGTGTTGGTCAGTAGATGTAGAAGTTGGAGAGTATTTATGAGTACTGGTCAGTCACTCTGCTTTTATCAGTAACTGTCTTCTAGTACTTATACAGACCGATGATGGTAAACATGTTAACTTTTTTCAACATTACATTTGCCCTTGTGCACAAACTGCCCCATCATGTTAATTCTATTGACATTTTAACATTACGTTTCCCTTTGTTGTCATGCTATTCTATCCTGTTAATCCGATGACAATGGTAACATTACGTTTCCCTTTGTTGTCATGCTATTCTATCCTGTTAATCCGATGACAATGGTAACATTACGTTTCCCTTTGTTGTCATGCTATTCTATCCTGTTAATCCGATGACAATGGTAACATTACGTTTCCCTTTGTATCCATACAATTCCCAATGTTAACCCTATTGTCATTTTAACGGTTAATTTGCCCGTACACGTGCATTTGTGTTCTGTGGATACATCTCTCGTTTAAAAAAAAAAAAATCCAGAAGAACACCTAGTCGAATGTTTGCAAGAACTGATATTAAGAAAGTCCATACTGAACTTGATTATTTATCCTCACAAAATATTTTTTAAAAGGATCATATCATGCTGGAACACAGAAGAACGTGCAAAATTATAGAGGATTGTTTAAACATACATCAAATGCACACAAAATAAGAGGTGTGTGTGTGTGTGTGTGTGTGTGTGTGTGAGTAAATGTGCTGATTAAAACAAAACAAAAAAAAAAAAAAACAAACAACCCCCCCCCAAAAAAAAAACCCAAAATACTCTATAATGTATTAATTTTCTAATAGATCAATATTCAGATACTGATCAAACTCTTGCCAGGGAAATGGATGTTTGAGGAAGGGTAAATTCAGAACATCTAATCACAGATTACCGATGGAAGTCAGGAGAAAATAAAACACATTGAAGAAATTATGTGCGCACTATTTTATTCAAATCATACTGGAGACCTGATTCATTAATTCTTTGAATGCTCACATTTCGATGCAACAACAAAAAAATGTGTGAAAATAACAGGTTCTTTTTAAAAAGGGTGAAAATAAATCAATTGTAAAGTACAGCTACCCATATGAATAGCATGGATCCGTCATGTGTCCGAAATTGTGCTAGTCTTATTTTTCCAGACTACTTGACCGATATATCAGACTAAAACATACTCAACGTACTTTCCAGACTACTTGACCGATATATCAGACTAAAACATACTCAACGTACATCACTTGTTAGGGTCAAGGAGAAAAGTTCGTCGCATATGACCGAGGCGGACACTCTAACGACTTAGACCACCGGAGCGGTCAAATAACAATTTTTAAGAGTTTTGCATAAAAGCGCTACATATAACAAGATAAGGTTTAATGATAATAGCCGTAGTTTTACCTTTCTATAGTTCTACAATGTAAGACATAGCATATGATTTATTTTTTTATGCTATGTCTTATTACCCAAATAACGGCCTTGTATAGCGTGCTCCGAGTCGGTTGACATCGGAATGAGTAGTCAAAGCTTCAGGAATAGCTCACACAAGTGGCAACCTATATTGACATTCTTCCACTAATTTATGTGTAATTAATATACGTACTGTGCTGTCTTTGTCCTGGAGGAATGAAAATATGACACTAGCAATTGGATGCATTTTCATGTTCAGTTGACATACATTTTGATTTATTGCAATGCGACGGTAGCCAAGGTATGCCGAAGTATGTTTAATGAAGTTCATGTGGGGAATATATTTCTTTAACGAAACGAAACGTTGCTTATAGTTCTGATAGGATAAATATATTTTTATCCATTTCGTTAAAGAATAATATTGCAACTTAACCCGATATCGGCATTCCCGGCTTCCATCGCTACAACCAACTGAAATGTAGGCCAACGAAACTTGAAAAACAGGTTTCAATATCTTTTGTGAGAATTTTAATTTATTAGAAAAAACACACCAGGATAAGCGAAGTCTGACAAAAGCATTATAACTTTACTCTGTAGAAAAGCGTCGTTCTTGGTTACCATTTGTGTGTGATTTTCCTGAAAATTTGACTTTCGTTACACTGTTAGTCGACATCAAAACACGCTATAAGGCGTCGTTAGTTAGGCCGTAAGACCCATGACCCCACAGAACAAAAATATGGGGTGATGTGTCTTGCGTTGCAGGACTTACCTATCTAATGCGATGGATGAGCCTTCATCATGTTATCGATTGTTCCGCAGCTTTGTAACAAGATAACCGGGTGGGATATCTCGGATTAACAACAGAACACGTTTTGACTACACAGATATATGGTTTAATATGGCGATTTATATGAGTAGTGGATTATGAAGATGTGTGCGTATTTATAATCCAAATATTGGATCTATTTAACATAAAAAACGCACAGTTTCAAAGATGGAAAAAATATACAAATTAATTTAGTTCAGTAACCCTAAAATACAGGATAAATGATTTCACAAATGATTCAATAATGAAAAGATGAATATAGTTCACTCAAATAATAAACAATGTAAGCGTTTACACATAGTAAAAAAAATGTATTCGCTCAGGTAGCGAAATTATGTCACTAAACAAGAACGGATATACAATCTATCCTTCCAGTCCTGAATAATACACTGGGTCTTACTAACCCAAAATTAGCATACAGCTAAAAATACATGTGTGGAGATGCACTCCGTCACCCGTGCACCTTATCCGCTCCACAGCTCCTCTGAATCAATTTCACAACCAATATAGACTCCGGACCCTCGGAATACTATGATCACTTGAAACATTAGACCCTCCGGACACTTGAAATATTAGACCCTCCGGACCCCCTGGTCCTTTGACGGCTCTACAGCTGGGTCACCTTAGTCCCTCTGGACACTCCGGACGCTAGATATTAGACGCTCCGGCACCTTAAACGCTCCGGACACACGGACGTTTCTACCCTCTGACAACACCGGACACCCCGGATATTCCTACCATCAAAAACTCACTCACTCAGCTGAAAATATACCCGATACAGTGTACTAAACAGACATAACGTAAGGACGTTATACATGGTAAGTTAAAAAGATTATATTATTATGGCAATTACAAAACAGAGGTTCAATAGTAAACCTAACCCTGCTTGATAAGACAATAGTAAACAATTCTTTTAAAAAATGTAGCTTTACATTACCAATATAAGTCCTGCACTACGTCGCAACAAGAATAAAAAATGCACGCATTATGGTATGTAAAGAAAACTATAACAAACATGCAAAGGCAAATATGGTAATACACTAGTTATCACTTAAAACCCAAAAATAACCTACCCCTACAGCTGGAGTTGTGCGAATCCTTTAAGCAGGCCGCTTGCTGACAAAACCATTAGTATTGTAAAGGTCCTTTACATGTAGTAACGTATTTATACCTTTAGAATTTTCGTTATTCTTTATCAAAGGCACCTTGCACGTGTGGCACAGGACGAATCGTACTCACGATTTCGAAATACATAGACCATATTATAATCACCCTCGGGCATCGTTGTACAGAGAAAAAGAAACGAAACCCGAGTACATGTATTTAATTAACAACATTTACACAATTCCGTGACAAGCTTTTCGCACCCTGAAAGGAGCTTGCAGTGTACCAGTGATTGAAAAGCTCTGACCTTCAATGTGATGTACCGGCGCTTTATGCGACCGCAGATCTGGGTCTATGCCGTTTGCAGTTGGGCCCGACACTTAAACGAGTTTATTTTATACCGCTCCCACACTTGACATAAAAATGGAAATGAGTAGCATTCTCTTGTAGGAATCAGTTTCATCAAGTTCCATCAACTTCTTCATTCCCCTGTAAATAACTGTCAAAAGAATGCTCTCATTCCCATGCAAAGTCCCTATCGAGAGCTTGTCACAAGGTCCGTCTACAAACAATTCGAATGTTATCAACTGGACCTCGGATATAAACTTTCCTTGTTTTTCAGATGGTGAAATCTTACGTGATGCAAACCATAACAAACTACACAAAAACTGCAAATCAGATATATGGGTCTACTGTCCCATGCGTCTAAGAACTCGTGTTATTAACAATGATAATAGCGAAAAATGAGTTACAAACGCTTCGTTAAAAATACTCCCAATAAAACTTACATTCATGCGCATTTCACCTACTACAAATGACATTCGGTTTATGTGACGTTTGTATCGGAAATACTGCAATATTAAGCTTTTTTTTACTTATGTTTTGTGATTTTATTAATTTATCTGAAAATTCATTGGTATATAACAAAAATATCAATATTGTAGTAATTCATAAGATACCTGACCTTCTTCAAACAAGTACCAAAGCAAACGTCAACGTGTCTATTTATTCAGAGTGAGCATAATTTCCAATAAATGTGCGCAAGAAAAATTAAACGATGGTCAAATTTCAAAATATAGGTGAAAGTACGTGTGTGTATGTCTGCGTGTGTGATTTTTTGCAGGGGTGGGGGTCCGGGCTTTCCGGAATCGGATTCTGTATATATACGGTTAGTATCTATCATCGATATTCATGACCTAGTTGATGTTTTATTCATCCCCATTTAATCTGATATGCTTCATCTGGCCTCCTGATTACCTAAATACCCATCCAGTTTTAAACAAATGTCCGGAAATTGCTTCAGACTGAAAGTGGTTATGTCGCCCGACGGATGGTCAAATTGCACAACTGTGTTCAATCAATCAATATCACTGAACATTTAGAATTAGACGATGAAGTTTAACAGGATCACTCTCTATGAAGATGTACGACTAGACATTTTGAAACAGGCTTGCGCATATGTTTCTTCACAAATCTTAATTCAGGTATGACATAAAATTAAGAAGGTTTTACGTGTCTAACAAGTCTCAATTTTAAAAAATCTCAAGACAGAGCAGTTCTGAATTGGATTGACCAGTCGCAAGAGCATAAACGAGACCGCCTTCTCATAACTTCTTTACCGGCGCATAAATCGAATCCAATGCAAACAAGATAGACCCTAATCTGCCGTTGCAAAATGAGCCAGGAGATCAGGGTCTATGTTATTTGTTTTACTGTTTACCCATAACAAATTGATTGACCCAGATCTGCCAGCGCATTATGCGATTATCAACGAATACAGACAGTACTCTTTTGTTGACTCGTTATGGAGTCTCTGCATGCTCAGTCAAATTTCGTTAAAAAAATTGCCCGAGAAATTCTAAAGTTAATGGGATATATTTGCAATGTTATTTGTATCTGTGTGTCACTAACGTATTTTGTAGGTAGTAAATGTTACTTTTTTCACCGACTCCTGTACAATGCCAAAGATCTACGTTATTCATGCGCGTGTTGTTGTTTTTCTCTCTAACTGATCGATATTTACATTTTTGATGCGCAAATGTCCATTACATTGGAGTGATTTGCATTGCCCGGGAGATTCGATCGATGCCACTGAGTCTTCACAAGAATAACTTAATAAGAGAGATTTTAATCTGGAATTTTTACAAGTTTGATCCTTCTCGTGCAGTGTGGTTGCCACCACTGCTGTCACTACTGTCGCAGTTAGTTCAAAGCTGTTACTTTATTCGCATCCTCCAATATTCGCTGCGCTGTTGATCTACGCGATCTTGTAAAGGTTGCGGCATCGACACATGTGAAAGCTTTCGTTACAGGTAGGAATTGATTTTATTTATTTATGTACATATTTATTTATTTTTAATATTCCCATGCTGCGTTCAACAGTATTTAATTTATTCAATATCGTATTTAAGTCAGCTGTCACCGTTAGTTTCAACAGAGAACAAATTTACCATCCAGGCTCCGGGTCCAGAGAATACTTGCATTTCATATGGCAGTAGTACCATTGTGGTTGTCAAACAAGAAAATAAAGTCTCTCTTTGTAATATGGATGACGAGATTTTGTGTGATGTGCGTATTTACTCAGTATTGCTGTAGAATGGTATCTGCTTTTTTCATATCATTTCTAATGGCATATATTGAAACCCGATTTTATGAGTGCACATTTTAGAGCGTCGTATTGGATTAGAAGGTTTACGCACATTCTTTTGCTTATTTAATGTTCTTTAATGTATTGTTTTTATAAGATTGTAACAATCCACAAGAGAGCATATGGTCATCGGCCGTATGTATGTATGTATGTATGTATGTATGTATGCATGCATGTGTATGCAAGATACATCAGTACAAGTCTGACTTCATAATTACAAGCAAAATCTACATGTCATTGGGCCTTTTGTAGAGCCCGAACCTTTAAGGGAGGATTGTAACTCATCTGCATGCTAGTCCGCGTCTGCTCTGAGCTATCCCATCCTGTTTTAAATGTTTTGACAGTTATAGGGTGCGAAAGGTCATACGGTAACTCGGATTAGTTTGCATGCCTGATGTACAACAACAGACTCAAGAAAGAATCTAATTATCATAATACGACATTTATGCAACCTATTTATCCAACCTATTTATAGCAATTTTTATGCAACCCATTTATCTAACTTTTATGCAACCTGTTTATGCAACTTATTTATGCAACTTGTAAGCAACACCCTTATCGAACCAATTTGTCTAACTTTCATGCAACCTATTTATCTAACCTATTTATCCAACTTCTATGCAACCTAACTTGTATGCAAACCAATTTATGCAACTTGTAGGTAACATATTTATCCAACTTATATGTCTAACTTTATGCAACCTATTTATCCAACCTATTTATCCAGCTTCTATGTAACCTAGTTATCCAACCTATTTATCGAACTTTTAGTGAACCATTTATCCAACTTGTATGCAATCTATTTATGCAACTTGTGTGCAACATATTTATCCAACCTGTATGTCTAACTTTGTGCAGCCTATTTATCAAACTTATTTATCCAACTTCTATGCAACCTATTTATCCAACCTATTTATTAAACTTTTATGCAACACATTTATCTTACTCTTATGCAACCCACTTATGCAACTTGTGTGCAACACATTTATCCATCCTATATGTCTAACTTTATGCAACCTATTTATCTAACCTATTTATCCAACTTCTATGCAACCTATTTATCCAACCTATTTATCGAATTTTTATTCAACCCATTTATCTAACTTTTATGCAACCTATTTTTGCAACTTGTGTGCAACATATTTATCAAACCTCTTTGTCTAAGTTTTATACAACCTATTTATCTAACCTAATTATCCAACTTTTATGCCACCTAGAATGTTTCTAAACTATTTTCCAACATGCATGCAACCTATTTATCCACCATATTTATCAACTTGAATGCAGCCTATTTATCCAACTGTTATGTAACTTATTTATCCAAGAACAGCTGGTCTTTTAGTTGCTATGCAAAACGAACTATTCAGCAGTTTTGAAACAAAATTCGTTCTCAGTGGAAACAGACCAAATTGTTGAAAATTCGTGTAAATTACGAGAGTTATATTACAGCGAGGCTACAAGTCAAAGTCCTCCGGAATTTATTTCCTACTGCTAAAGTCTGTTTTGTTTAGAGTTTAGAAAACGATGTTCATGTTCGGGCTCGTACTTAATCTAAGGTTAGGTTGTCTGATTGGCTAATGGTTCGATCAGGCGTCAAAAGTTTATGTTAAAACTGAGTTCGTGGATTATAATTTTGTATAACCATATAACCTGGCGTAAGGTTACTGAAACTTACTCTCCTTGGATGATAATGAAACCTTGCTCAAGGGCATATTTTGATTTGTGTTGGATATGTCCTAGCTCTATTTGTCGGCGGTATTTCTAATCGCAGTCCTTGACACAGTCTGACTAAAATCGAGCTCTCAGACATAACCACAGACGTATAAGCAAATCTTGATTTTAATCAGATTGTCTGTAACGCAGACAGGGTTTCCTTAGGTTTAAAACTCGCTTTTAATCATTGGGTTATTTCAGTGGGAAATTTTAAGACAAGGAGTCGTATGCATAGATTATATTCTGTTTTAGTACACCCATGATAACAGTTCAATTATTTATGGAACTAACGATGACACAGAGGGCTGTAGTGGAAATCCACTTTTAATCTGACACATTTGCCTTGACCATAAGGGGTGCATTTTATACCAAAACATTTTGAAGAAAGACTACTATTAAGTCGTCCTGTCCGTCTTTACGTCTGACCGTCCGTTCATAAAATAAGCGCATTCCTCCTACACCGATGAATATGATTGAAACTTTGGGATATGATCGGGGATATAATATATAGATGTGTACATTTTTTTTAATTTGTATTTTACCCTTAATGGTGGGACAAGTGGGTGGGAATGCAGTTTTATTTTTCATTTAAATTAATGAAAAAATATTGAAGGTGAATATATCAAGACCAGGGCTATAACATACATAAGATGTTAGGATTCACACGCTATAACTGTATATAAGTTGTAAAGCTTGAAGAGAGGAAATCAGATTTACATCCAATATAGATTCCTGGGGTAGAGGATTTACCTGAAAATATTGAAATATTGATATCCCCATCACATAACCTTTCATAGATTTGACGGAGGTGGAATCGGGCCTCCATATATATATATATATATATATATATATATATATATATATATATATATATATATATATATAGAGAGAGAGAGAGAGAGAGAGAGAGAGAGAGAGCTTATGGCATGACACTGGTGTTGGATATTTGTCCCCATTGAAAACATGAACATTGTTAAGATCACCACGCGATGATCATGCACACTCTTTTGGTTGGCATGAGGAGACAAATACACTTGTGCAACCAACAAAGGCAGCGTATTGGGCCCCTAAAGTAGGAGACTTGCCTTTGGCTCGTAATTTGGAAGCTCTCAAGAGCCAAACCTTAAATTAAATCCATATATTAACTGACTATACAAAACGAGAATAATATGCATTGCAGTATGCAACATAACCCCTGTATCATGCCATGTCCTATCGTTCTTTGATGGACATAAGTTGGAACAAAATTTATTTAGAACGATATTCAAGTCAAATAGATACTGAATATATACTGATGTAGTCACACAAACATATATATATATATATATATATATATATATATATATATATATATATATATATATATATATATATATATATATATATATATATATATATATAGCGGTGACTTTCAACCACAGGTTCGGACAAAATATTAATACTTCACATTTGTGATCTATGATACCAGTCCTCTAATTAGCGTACAACTGAAAATTTTACGATGCACTGGTTCGATTTTTCATTTGCGACAGCAGGGAAATATTAATTAAATGCCACGGGCTCTCTAAGCCAATATGGCGATCCCGGACGGTATGTTCATTAATTATCCTATTCATCTGAGATCTCTATACAGTATTTGTCACTTCGGGCGAAATGGAGTCTCGACCGAAAGAAAGTCGAGTTCGAATCCTACAATCGGGTCAGCCAATGTTGACGTGTCTTTGGGCAAAGCACAATACTTCGATTGCGTGGGCACTAAATAAGCAACATAGTGTTATTCCATAAAACAGATGACCAAAGCCGATATCGAGTCCCAAATAGCTAAGATTTTACCGTCTGTAACTTAGATTGTGGAACTGTTGGAATATATTGAATCCAACTCTGATTCGGCTAAATCTTTCTGGCCTGGATACGTTCAAAGTTTTGAATTTGATTTGAGGTTTTTGAACAAGGTAACAAATCTTGTGCTCAAAAGGTTTTTAGAGCAATTGTCCAGGCCCCTTTTCATTAATATTTTACTCTAAATTTCGAGTAAGGGAAGGCTAATCCAGACTTGGAAATGGTATTCAAAGTTGACAAATAAAGCCTTTTGATTGGTCAGAATATTTTATATTGAAGTTGAGTAAAGTTTTAGGATGCATGGGAATATAATATTAAGCTGTCCATATAAGACCTATGCATGAATACCATATTGGAAATACAGGAATATAATACCAACTTGTAAGTGGTTAAATTGCCCCCCCCCCCCAAATGCGTGTGGTCGTGGGTTCGAAACCCGGCTGAATCATACCATAAAAATGGCACTGACAGTTGCCTCGCTTGGTGCTCAGCATTAAGAGGTTAGTGTTAGGACTGGTCAGCCTGGTGTCAGGATAATGTGACTGGGTGGGACATGACTGCATGTCTGCGGCATGATGCTTAAGTGCGTTACATCACTATAATTGTCATACTACAGCCATCGTAGCGATATGACTAAAAAAAATTGTTAAATCTACCGCAAAGATCCAAATCACACACCCACACTTATACACACACACACACACACATAACAAGCTGTCAATACATGACGTATGTAGGAACACAATATTAAGCTTATAATAATAAGCTGCCCATATTCAACGTATGCAGGAAAACAATATTGGGAATATAATAAGAAGCTGTCCATATAAGAAGTGTGCATGATCAATTTTATAACTTCGACATACGCGCTATATCAGGCTTGACGCCCGGTTCCGGTAGGGGAAAACATTTGGTTTACTTGGTTTTATCCTTCATCTTGCCTTACAAGTATCTAATTTCGTCATCATAGAATTTCTCAAAATAAATCTTGGAAAATCTTGGGAATACATGTCAACATGTTATTGATTATAAATATTCAGTTTTAAAACAAAAATAGCATGCTACAAGGTTTCTCTTCACTACATAAGACAAGTGTCTAAAAGGATAAAAGAATTCTCGAACGAGTCAGAGAGTGGTGTTTGATTGGCTGAATGCCAGGGATGGTGTCATGTCGAAATTATCAATACTGGGCATTACAAAATGTTTTTTGACCGCTCCGGTCGCCTAGTGGTTAGAGAGTCCGCCTCGGATGCAGGAGGTCATAGGTTCGAACACCGGCCGAGTCATACCAAAGACTTATAATAATGGTACTAACAGCTGCCTCGCTAGGCTCTCAGCATTAAGAGGTTAGAGTTGGCACTGGTCGGCCTGGTGTCACAATACTGTGACTGGGTAGGACATCATGCTACATGTCTGTGGTATGATGCCCCAGTGCTAGACATCACTTGAAACTGCCACACTGCAGACATCGTAGTGATATGACTTAACGATGGCTAAAGCTACGTTAAAAATGCACATGCACACAATGTTTGTCAGCAGAATGAACGAGAAAGTCCGAGGAAAAGTAGGGTGAAATTCTTCAGATTATTTGAAGATAAAAAAAGCGTACTAAGGCTCTCAGATATAACCAATCAGCCTAGTCAGCTCCTTTTAACAAGTACTTGCATTTCTGGTCTTTTGGGGTCGTTCATTACAAAAAAAAGGTCTTCGTCGTAATATTGTACTCAAATATTACCACTACATATCGTCCGCGTCCATCTGTAGTCCTGTCTACATTGAACATTAAAAGGAAGCAGACGCCAAATATTTGTAATATTTAAATGCTCCAGATAAACTGCATGTTTAAAAAATTTTTTGTAGTAAATTTAAGGTCAATATAAAGCCAGTGGGTTTGAACTCAATACAAAAAAATATTTTTGGGTAGATAAGATTTTTTTTATCGACTGAAGAACCATCTGTACTTATTACTGGCACAGTCTGCTGACGTAAAGGATAGTTCAAAGTTTGCAAATATGGTTGTTTATTATTCACGAAGGATTGGGGGCGGGGAACTGTTCGACCCAAATAAATAGAATTAGCAACAACCATATGCTTCTGTAAGAAATGCATCGAATATTTTCTTATGCTTTTTCTATCCCAATGTGTTGATATACATGTACACTCTGGTACTACCAATAGAACACGACGAGTTCTCAATTCCCCTGCATCCGCTAACAATTAAGGTGTCAAACTGCTAAGTCAAGCAGTAAGTTGCGAACCATGTCCGCACTATGCTGTCGATAAAAATAAAAGTTCGTACCGTGCACAGTATAAAATGTCAGCGAAGTGCCCATGATATATGTGTGTGTGTGTGTGTGTGTTACGTCGTGGTCGTTCTTTTCACTCAAACATAGTAAAGGAGATTAATATATCTCTTTGTCAGACTATTTAACATTACTAATCGTTCTATAGCACAGACTAGTCTCTTAATAAGGGATTACGCTATGACGTGTGAGATATTAATCACTCTCTGGACTAAGTGTTGGTCAGCACCCTCCCTAATGCTAATATAATCGATTCTTGTGGGGTTTTTTTTAATATTTTTAAATCTCATCTTAATTATACAAATGAATTAACGAAAATCACTTCATGTCTTAACTACAATATTTGATGACTAACAATTTATTGGCATACCTTCTTATCACTATAAGGATGCTATCATGTTCTAGTATACATGATTAGTATGACATATAAACGAATAAATTCAAACAATTATCTCAAGATTCTTATCAATGAAAGAATGTATGAAATTCTTAGAATATACAACCTAAGATACAATACACTGCTCTCTTTTCTCCCATTCAGATTCGTCTCTTTAGCTCTTTACATAAACGTCATTCAATGCTTCCAATGCACGTCCCTTGGACTTTTATTCAACGTGGAAAAATACTTGCTATTTTCCTTGCAGTCACGATCTCGGCTAGACTAAATTTGGTGATATAGGACATTTATAAAAGACGAAAATCCGCCTGGGAAGACCATCATTTATTTAGCTTAGTCAATCAGAATTGGATTTATGTAACCGCCGTTATTGAGCCCATCGATGTTTGAGTGATCCCTCATATTTCCGCGCTTTCTAAATCGATTCATGCACAGTTTCTTCTTATGACACATATTTTAAAAAAAAAGTTGTCTCTGCATCATTTCAGCGCTTGATATTTACCAATACATGGAACCGAATTCATCTCGCCTTGACCAATTGGCATGACCGTTATCAAACGGAAACTTCATTCAAAATCAATCATGCCCAAACCAAGAACATTAGAACACCGTACTTTAGCTCAGGTCTAAGCCATAACAAGCTATACAAAAGCATTCATCAGCTTAATAGGCTAATTGTCACGCTTACCCTGCAAAGTCACCTGAACACGTTCACTCAATTATGTATTGCCATAACATCTTAAAAAATTCACACTGTTTCGATATACATGTGTGTGTGTGTGTGTGTGTGTGTGTGTGTGCGCGAGAGAGAGAGAGAGAGAGAGAGAGAGAGAGAGAGAGAGAGAAAGAGATGGAGAGAGTTTTGGCGTCATTGTCCACTGGGTATTACAGTGAACTGCAACCATGATCCCATTACGTTAACACGTAGCTTGCTGTATCTATTACCCTAAATACTGCGGAACAAAACTGCCTTACTCATTGGAGAATACATTACTGTGCACTAAAGCGATTTCATCCCGCTGATGACAGCAGTAAATAGTCTTCTATACCACTATAAATCAACGTGAAAGCATCTCGAGGTATACCATTACACGCTGAGGCGTCATGTAACCATATTCCTAGTAATCACGTTCTTTTTTTAGACTTTTGACGCCCCTCTGAACCATGTCCGGATTCAGGCCTTTCGGGGCCCTGGGCACAGCCTGCCTTGTCCATATATATGGTTACTGTACTATTAACAACACTCCCTGTGAAATCAAACGATGATATACGGGGCCCTTTGAGCCTCAAATATACAGGGACCCTTGAACCCCGGGGACCCTGCCTGTGAAATCAGACGATAATTCAGGCAATAATATAGGGGCCCATTGAGCCTTGGGGGCCCTGGGCACATTGCCCACTTTGCCCTATTGATAATCCGGCCCTGCTCTGAACGCCTAAATTTGACATTTTTTAAAGGAGACTTTGACGTTTTTATTTTAAAACAATCTTAATTTCACAAGTTTTTACGTTTGGAATAGTATTTATTTATTTATTTTTTTATTTAAAAAAGTTCAAAGTAAAATTTATGAAAAGTTATTAAACAGTTATTCATGATGTTTCGTTGCTAATTCTAACTGCTAACACAAACAATAAAAATGTATACAAATTAATTCGGCGCCAACCATTTAACCTCTCTGATGTGTTTGCGCAGACGCTAGAAAATCGATAAATTTCTGATTCTACGGTAAGACAGCTTGTTCATTATACCATTGAGCTCTAGCTCAATTTCATTAAAACACAAAAAGCATATTTATGTATGTAGCGCACACTTTTTACGATCAAACGACTGTCGCCACATCCCCTTCAAAAATAAAATGACGGCGAATGACATTCCCAAAATCATAAAAACAACCAACCTCAAAATTTTGAAAACTCAAAAAGACCGAGAAAGTACATGTTTCATTTACTGGTCTTGTGTTTTGTCGTTGTTGTTATTGCAGTTTTATTGTTATTGTTGTTTCTGTAACAGTTCACGTTTTCCTGAGTTGTTTATTAATCTGATGTGTATTGGTCATATAATATTTACATGCCCTACTTATGTATACCTTTGATGTTGATTAGTAAAGAAATCAGCCATATTTAGCCCATTCTCATGATTCCCGTTTTTCTTTCATTCGTGCCGTACAAAATTTATTTGTTCATGACAACTTGCAGTTCATTAAGAAACCATAAAACGTACAGTTGCAAAAATAACTGACATTATAAAATGTTGCAAAGCACCAATAAACTCAGAAGAATATTGGTCAGCATTACCCAGTTGTTGTTGTTTTCTTCTTCCTCCAGATTATCAGCTAGTTAAAGTGTTTTTGTTGTTGTAGGGTTTAACGCCATTTTTCAGCACAAGAGAGGCTATATAGCACATGGCGGCCTGTATAACTGGTGGAGGAAGAACCCTGGAAAACCCCGGGAAGAACCACTGACCCACGAGAAGCTACTGGTAAGCTTTCTCACGTACCCACGTTAGCCGAACCTGATACTCGAAAACATGCAGACAGAGGTGAGATGGCAGTGATCCGGAACGGTGAACGATTTAGACCACTCAGCCACTCGGGGCCCCAGTTAAAGTCTTAAAGATGCGATGAACAGAATGCTGATTTCCATTAAGTTATTCGGCTTGCTTTGGATAGACCAGGGGTGGGGCAAACTACGGCTTGCGGGCCGGCCCACCAAGGGCTTTCATGCGGCCCGCCAAGGGTTTTCATGCGGCCTAGAAACAAGTCATCATTCGCACTGACTCTGTTTATATTACTCTGTTTATCAAATAAATGTGCTTCTTTTGAAGTTTAAGTTTAAGTTTTCAAATATTAACAACATATTAACAACTGAAAATTAATTAGATGTTATTTAGAAAAACCTTTTGTTTTTGCTATTTCAAATATTAATTATTTTACATAATGAACTATGCGGCCCGCGACAAGGTGTAAATTTGTGTATGCGGTACTTGCACTGGAAAGTTTGCCCACCTCTGGGATAGACACTCATGCTGTACGCTAAGATACGGAGTAAAGACGTTAAATGATCAGACCTGCATTGTGGGGGATCTTGTTTAAAACATGTGCGGGTTTAATTCCAAATGAGTTAGGGGAAGAAAAAAAATTAAACAACAGCTGCATTTGACAATGACCATAGTATTGTGTTACTAGGATCTGTGTTAAAAGGAAAACAGTTTATAAACTTTTAAAAGTTCATTTGTGCCAACACCGCGCAGAAATCAGGTGCTAGAAAGTGTTAGAGAGGTAAAAGCTAATTATGTCTGTAATAAAGTTTAAGAAGAAGAAAGAAAAGACTCAAAGAAATCATGACAAGAGTTGAAGCTGGGTAGGTATAAATCTGAGCCTAAAATCTGTTGTTGCGTTGCTTACTGATGATAGCATCCTGTGGAATAGCAAATAATTTTGGTAACCTCGTCGCCACTATTGCGTTCATTCTCATGAAGAAATAATCAAATACGTTGAAAACATATTCAACAGTTTTACAGACAAGAAATATTTATTTTGCTTACAAATAAATTTACAACCTTAATTCCTGTAAAATACGGGCTTTGACAATATTCCAGCAAGGTTTTTAAACAAAGGTGTTTCTATTTTGATAATTCCAGTTACTTTTATTGTTAACTTTTATGTATCAAGTAATATTATGCACGATGAACTGAAATTAGCTCGAGTTCGATCTATTGGCACTAAGACTGATGCAAGCAATTACAGGCAGGTAAGTATAATCAGAATCAGATTTTTAATTAAACATAAGTTGATTAGTGAACTAGCTTAGGGTTTTAGTTGAATGTACTCAACTGTCTGCTACATATTTAATACATCTTTATGATCATATCATGGTTCAGACATCCAAAAGTTTCTATGCTGGAAGGAGCATACTCGTCTTACACAATGTTTTTGACACAGCGAATAAGAATGTGTAAAAGAAAATAGTAATTGGAATTACGCTAATTGAAAGGTTCGAATGACGTGTAAGCAGTTGACAGTTCTGATTGGAAATTCGATTATAAAAATATGACAATGTTGTGCCTCACTTCAAAATTCAGTTGGCGTTTTTCCAAAAATTATTCAACTCAGGGTTTAGATTACGTTCTTCCAAAATGTATTCACCTAATCAGCCAGATTACGTTTTGAAGAAGAAGAAAAAAAGAAGAAAATAAACAAAAAGAACTCAAACCCTGCTCACTGACAACAAATTATTGTTAAATTAGGAAAAAGCCATACTTAGCTCAAAGCAAAAATATAGAAAAGAACATAGAATCTAAAATAACACCAAATCAGTTCTCAAAAATGTGTTAAATATTTAGGTCTTTTTTTATAGAGGGTTAGTACATAGTTAACATAATACTAAAGAAAGTAAATAAAGTAAATGCCATCTAAACGTTTTTCCTGTGCCAGTGTTCATCATTGAAAACTAGAAAACCATTATGTTCTGCTTCGGTACAATGTCATTTCGGTTATTCATGTTCTTCGTGGTGCCAAATCTCAAACACAGGCTCCCAAATGTCACAGAATAAAACTTTAAGATTTATAAATGTAACTAACTTTGTACTCAGCTCAAACTTCAATTTGTATGAACTTGAACGTGTTTTCAATCTAACAGTAAAGTTTAGATTGTATTAAGTTAAGACACAATCACGTTTATATTATTTTATGAGCAAAATCGATCTTACCTGAGTCAAAGTTTGTGAAAATTATTGACCAATACCATTTTGTCAGAAGGAATATTAAATTTAACATTCTTACAGTGTGTTAGTGGCATAGAGTCAACACCCTTCTTTTCTAACACCATAACATATTGAAATTTACTTCTCGGTGCTATCAAGAAATTTGAGATATAGGCCAGACATAGGCCAGAATGTATTGGCTTTGCTTGTACCCTGGCCCAAAATCTCTATCCCTCAGGACTCAGTTGTAGTCCTTTGTAGATCAACATATTTAGTTATTATTTTCTGCTGCAAATATTTTAAACATATATTATTTTCAACCGAAAAGGTTGAATAGTATGTAAACGTGATAAATTTACACGCGTTGTGTTGTGTTGTGTTGTGTTTATGGTATAGGTGTTGTAGTATTCATGAATCGCACTGCTTTTGTCTTACGTGTGTTTTATGTTGTTTGTTTACATTGTTGTTCTAAGTGTTTGATGTGTCACAAATCTCGTGACATTTAGATTTGGTGTTTGCGTTACTGTTTGTTTTACATGTTGATCCTACAAACAACAAAACTACCAACTCTATTTTCATACTGGCAGCTAACATGGTACATTGGAATGACTTAATTGTATTCGTTTTGATGCCCAGTGTGAGTCCTCTATTATAGCCACTTGAATCAATAACGTTGCTATCAAACGAGAAACATGCGGACAGACTGCACCTTCGGTAGACGAGGATCGTTCATTCACTTCGTTCCACATCGTCCCCTGGCATATGTTACTAATCGAAACAGTGTTGGGAAAAAGTGTACATTTGCGGGTAAAGATTTACTGCTCTAGGCAAGCGAAATCAAATGGCCGTTGAGGGTTTCGTTACACATGTTAAGTGTTCGATATGGCGACTTCCACAATGTCCACATGCCTTGAATCAAAAGATAAATTTGCCTGTGCAAGACAAATTGTACAAAAGCACATACAACAAGTAAAGTTGTCTATGGGGGCGGGAATTATTATTCTCGTCCATATTCCCAGGAAAATACAGCGCGCAGTCAAAAATGATTAATTTCTTTCAGTTGAATCCAGTCCGATAACGGATCGATATATACTCTATTGGCAAACTGCATATACCAAAGTTTAATGTGGAACAAAGTGGATTGAAGAACATTGGCTTGCGAAGATGACAACAGATACGAAATAACAGGACAAAACACGATTAACTGAACAGGCAAATTTTAACATGGTGACCTGATTTGGCTGGAAGGTGTTTTGCTTGTCAGGTATAACATAAATATTAAGTTCTATTATTACACAGACATAACAAATACTAGAAGAAAGCGTATGAATCATCGAAACTATAGCTTGATCCTTAAAGCCAGTTTTGTAGGCGAGACAAAATGATGTCCTTAAGACATACAAAATGATGAAGATTGTTTTCCCATGCAAAATACGTAGCAGTATTCAAAGTCATAACGGACTATTTTTGTGACCAATATGCTGTTTTGGAAAAAAAATAATCTATGGAGATTTTTTCTTTTAAAAAGTACCTTCTACTAAGCAGGTTGCGAATTACCTGTTTCGTTTCCATAAAAATAATATCATCCGTATATATGAAAATGGAAACATTTTATAATCCGTAACACACGCATAAGCATAAGATAGTCATAACAAAAATCATTGGAGATACTGGTCCAAAAAGCAAACATTGGAGAGTTATTTTTGTTGCTTTTTATATTATTACTGTCGGGGGGAAGGGGGGCGACACGACAAGATCACATTTTTGTTTTAAAACCAGACCAGTCCGGGGATTTTCGGTCTGTGCAAAACCCAGACGGGTTAGGCTGGCCGTGCCGGGTACTCATCCATCCCTAGCAAGTAGAGACGAACTTTATCAAGACAAGATACTGGCCATGGACTGCATGTATTCGAGCCAGTCATCCCACCACCACCAATCGCTTCGACAATGAGGGCATTTATTTAGATAAATGCATACTGAATCTATATTCCAGATCAGAATATGGGCTGCTATATGGTATTAAAATAAAAGAAATGGGGAATAGGAAGGAGAAGAAAAAGGTGTTCACATTGAGGGTAATCTAGTGTATGGGCGGACATGCAAGTGGACGTACATACACGCAAACGGACGACATAGATTAAATATTTTGTTTTATCGCAAATAGTTATATATCTTCTGTATAAATGTCCTTGATAGTTCAGCTGACTCTGAGTCGAACCTTTCCTTAGACTACCAGAATTGATTAGCTTTGTCGCATTCTTGTGGCCAAAGGCATATTGTCTCCGTTTTCTTTATTTTTTTTTTTTTTTTTTTTTGTGGTTGTTGTTTTTGGTTTTTTTTTTTTTTTTTTTGCTAGCTCGTGGTTGTACGGTGTAATTTTGACGTATTATACCTGGAATCAACCATTTATGCAAATGTCAATATTTGTACTACGCCTGCATGTATAGTGTTTAATATACGTCTGGTTTCTCCTTAAATAAATGGAGACAAATTCTGAAACTTATTCCTATTCACCAATTCTTAGCTTAAACTGGCGGACACGGGTTCCTTGCATTGCTTTGTTTTTTTATTTATTAGCCTTGATATATTTGCACAGATTTCAAGGATTCTGTATTTGTAAATTGTATTATATAAATTTTTCCTTCATGACAAAAGTGGAGAATAATTATGAATATATACTACACTACACTACAGAAAGGATTAGAATTCAGTAAGTATAAATTATGGATTGTACTCAGAAGTCACAAAAATGTTTCATTCACTTAAACAGGGAGCGTCCTTTCCTACATTATGGAAGATTTGCATATGGGTTGAGATTTCTTAAACACTGTAAAAACCTCTCTGATAATAATATTTTTTTTTTTTGCAATTTCCTCAGCACTGTTATTATAAGTATATAAGTTACATTAAACATAATGAGAAGAATGTTTTGGTTAATATTTTACCTTTGACCACGCACTGCTATGACAACCATTATATATTAGATAAGCAGTAGATATGACAAAAATCGAATATTCTATAAGCAATAGCTATGACAACTATTAGATATTACATGAGCAATAGCTATGACACCCATTAGATATTATATAAGCAGTAGCTATGACAACCATCGAGTATTATATAAGCAATAGCTATGAGAACGATTCGATATTATATAAGTAAAAGCAATGGCAAACAGTACATAATACATAAGCAGTGGCTATGACAACCATCGGATATTATACAAGCAGATGATATAACAAATAATACATGTTGTTTAAGCAGAGACCATAACAAATAATATATATTATAAAAGCAGTGGCTTTAACAACCATCGGATATTGTATAAGCAGAGGTTATAACTTATATATTGTATAAGCAGAGGCTATGACAACCATCGGATATTATATAAGCAGAGGCCATAACAAATAATAGATAATATATAAGCAGAGGACATGACAAATAATATATAATATATAAGCAGACGCTATGACAAATAATAGATAATATATAAGCAGAGGCTATGACAAATAATAGATATTATATAAGCAGTGGCTATAACAACCATCGGATATTATATAAGCAGAGGCCATAACAAATAATAGATATTAAATAAGAATGGCTATAACAACCATCGGGTATTATATAAGCAGAGGCCATAACAAATAATATATATTATATAAGCAGAGGTTATAACAAATAATATATATTATATAAGCAGAGATCATAACAAATAATAGATATTATATAAGCAGAGGCCTTAACAAATAATATATATTATATAAGCAGAGGCCATAACAAATAATATATAATATATAAGCAGAGGTTATGACAAATAATATATATTATATAAGCAGAGGCTATGACAAATAATAGGTATTATATAAGCAGAGGCCTTAACAAATAATATATATTATATAAGCAGAGGCCATAACAAATAATATATAATATATAAGCAGAGGTTATGACAAATAATATATATTATATAAGCAGAGGCTATGACAAATAATAGATATTATATAAGCAGAGGCTATGACAAATAACAGTGGCTATAACAACCATCGGATATTATATAAGCAGTGGCTATAACAACCATCGGATGTTATATAAGCAGAGGTTATAACAAATAATAGATATTATATAAGCAGTGGCTATAACAACCATCGGATAGTATATAAGCAGAAGCGATGACAAATAATAGATATTATATAAGCAGAGGTTATAACAAGTAATATATATTATGTAAGCAGAGGCCATAACAAATAATAGATATTAAATAAGCAGTGGCTATAACAAACATCGGGTATTACATAAGCAGAGGTCACAACAAATACTAGATATTATATAAGCAGAGGCCATAACAAATAATAGTTATTATATAAGCAGTGGTTATAACAACCATCGGATATTATATAAACAGAGGTTATAACAAATAATATATATTATATAAGCAGAGGTCATAACAAATAATAGACATTATATAAGCAGTGGTTATAACAAGTAATAGATCTTGTATAAGCAGAGGCCATAACAAATAACAGTTATTATATAAGCAGAGGTCTTAACAAATAATAGATATTATATAAGCAGTGGCTATATCAACCATCGGATATTATATAAGCAGAGGTTATAACAACTAATATATATTATATGAGCAGAGGCCATAACAAATAATAGTCATTATATAAGCTGAGGCCATAACAAATAATATATATTATATAAGCAGTGGCTATGACAACCATCGGATATTATATAAGCAGAGGTTACAACAAATAATATTTATTGTAAAAGCAAACGCTATAACAACCATCGGATATTATATAAGCAGAGGTCATAACAAATAATAGATATTATATAAGCAGTGGCTATAACAACAATTGGATAATATATAAGCAGAGGCCATGACAAATAATAGATATTATATAAGCAGAGGTTATAACAAATAATTTACATTGCATAAGCAGAGGCCGTAACAAATAATACATATTGTATAAGCAGTGGCTATAACAACCATCGGATAATATATAAGCAGAGGCCTTAACAAATAATAGGTATTATATAAGCAGAGGCCATAACAAAAAATAGATATTATATAAGCAGTGGCTATAACATCCATCGGATATTATATAAGCAGAGGTTATAACAAATAATATATATTATATAAGCAGTGGCTATAACAACCATTAGATATTATATAAGCAAAGGTTATGACACCCATCGGATATTATATAAGCAGAGGTTATAACAAATAATAGATATTATATAAGCAGTAGCTATAACAACCATCGGATATTATATAAGCACAGGCCATAAAAAATAATGGATATTATATAAGCAGAGGACATGACAACCATTGGATATTTTATAAGCAGTGGCTATAACAGCCATCGGATATTGTATAAGCAAGGCTATTACAACCATCATAAGCAGATAACTCTACATCAGGGAACTCAATTTTCATTACAGTCGCTTTAGCTAGGATTCACTATCTACACGTCTGTAAATAACCAATGATGTAGTATAATAAAGTATATCGAACAAGGACGTTATTATTGTATATCGGTTAGCGTGCTGATAACTTCTCTATTTTGACTCACTGTACTTTAATCAACTTTCGTCCCATATTGTTGTTGGCATAAACGCTGCTGTATTTGTAAACATGGGTCATAATATAGCTTTTAACATGTTATTTTTGATGCTGTTGTACAAGCTGGATCTCATGTTCGGCTACAGAGCCATAAGGCCGAGTCAGACTGACTAACGGACGTCAACAGTCGTGCTTTGTTCGTCTTCATTAGTATTTTCAACGTTTTCTCAAAAGCTACTAGAAACTTTGGACCAAACTTTGGAGAGAACATCTTGGCTCGAAAGCATTCCACAGTCATTCCAGCGAGATGTAAACTGTAAAAAGAATGCTTAGTACTTACTATTAGGATATCAATATTTATGCAGTTTCTATGACGTTTTCCTTCGAATCTTAACGTATTACATTACACATAAAACTATTAATAATTTCAAATTCTGTTATAAATAGAAAGACCTTTACCTCCACAACATGTTTCTTGAAAAGCACATTTTATGTGTTTTGACTGAATTTCACAGACATAAGTGCATTATTTACTGTTTTGATGGCCATGTTGAATATAATGTCAATTATGATTGCAGTTCTAAAATTATTCAGTATCACGCACAGTAATTTTCGATGAAGCCGTATTATACATGCTTAAATTCAATGGTTGAGCAGTATCACGCATACTAACGTTCCATTAATAAGCAGTATCACGCATATAAACATTCCATTAATAAGCAGTATCATGCATACTAACATTCCATTAATAAGCAGCGTCACGCATACTAACATGCAATTTATAAGCAGTATGACACATATCAACATTCCATTAATTAGCACTATCATGCGTATTAATATTCCATCAATACGCAGTATCACGCATCCTAAAATTCGACGAATAATCAGTATCACGCATATTAAAATTCAGTGATTAAGTAGTATCACACGTACAAACAATTAATCAATTAGCATTATCACGCATACTAAAACTTCATGAATCAGCAGTATCACGCATACTCACATTCGATGAATAAGCAGTATTACTCATACTAAAATTTCATGAATAATCAGTATCACGCATATTAAAATTAATGAATAAGCAGTATCACGCATACTTAAATTCAATAAATAAGCAGTATCACGCATACAACAATCAATCAATTAGCAGTATCACGCATGCTAACCTTTCATGAATAAGCAGTATCACGCATACTAAAATTCGATGAATAAGCCGTGTCATGGTAAGTGAATCAACTACTAAGAATAAGTTAGATTGAGCCATTGACTAAATATAACCTGATCGAACAAACTCGCTATTTTTAAAGCAACTATTATCACAATAATTTTTTTTCCAAAAGTGAACAATCATATTTTGTTAGATTATTTGTCATCCTTCAAGACATAAATGACTGTTTTGAAAAAGTGAAAATATGCCTTAATAACTTAGGCCCTGGTGTGTTCGATTTAGTGTTGTCCATTTTGTTTTTAAAATTCATAATCAGATATTTACCTTTTCATATAAAAAAACCCCACCCATAATCATATTGGTTACGTTGACAGTATTCAGAAAACAATCAGAATGCTTCTCTCGTGGATGAAATACATGAAGAAATATCAAATATCAAATACATCTTAGTAATCATAAATCATATTGTCTCCGTTTGTCGATCTGTCTGTCCTTTGCCAGCCACAAAACTTGTCATAGCTTCCTCTCCAACAACACTTTGAAGCATTCTAATGAAATGTCGATGGTTATATATGATATTGATGTAGGTACCCAATAAGGTTTTGCTTTTCTCGTCTTGAATATTTTCGAGTAAATTTTTGAACGTTTTCGAGAAGAGAGTAATGACAATTAGAATCGTCATTGCTTCTCTTCAAGCGCTTGAGGATTGTGATTATCCTCTCACATAACGAAAACTGCCCGTCAGTCTGAGTGAGAACATGTTTGTTGTCGTTTCTCTTTTGCATCAGTCTCTTCACTTGTCCGTCAGCCTGACTGTGACCAGGCTCGTTGTCGTTTCTTCTTTGCATCAATCTATTCACTTATCTCTTCTGTCCGTCACTTCGACTTTAACAGAGTTTGTTGTAGTTTGTTATCCCACACCACTAGAAGACTTGAATCAAATTTTGTATTCTTATTAATGTGGTTTGTGTAGGTGCGCAATAAAATGTAAACAATTTCCTTCGGTGTATTTTTTGAGATATTTCTTCAAAATTAACATTCCATATAGGGGGCATTTTCAGAATAAAACTTGTTATAACGTATTTACCACGCCACTTATAGATTGAACCTTTCTCGACTAGATGATGGTAGGTGTAGGTTTAACTTTTTCTCTGCTTCCATTGTTTGACAAATGTCTTGAATAAATTGTCTCCAACAAATGGTATTTTGGGAACTCAGTTCCTCACTGCTACTTGTGACATGAGTAATTCTAACTAGATGTTGATGGACATATATTTGGTTGGAGTAGGTGCCCAATAAAGTTTCACTTATTTTCCTATGTCTCATTTTTGGTAATTAATTTCTTGAAAAATGTACAATAAGTAAATAAACTGAGGTGAATTTATAGGGAATTCAGCTTTGTCATCGCTTTTCATTTCACACAGATTGGAGGAATTAATGAAAGTGTAGGCTAGATATGTGGTTAATGTATATGCGCAGGAATGTTTTATTGGTTTCCTCGGGCTCAAATAAGAGGAAATTTCTTGAAAATTATTTCACGGGGATTATTTGGAGAATTCCGTGTGTCGTCGCTTCTCCTCCAACACTGGGTTGGATGATTTTATTGAAATTGTGAATGTTATGACATTTATGTGGATCATGTACATGCACACTGACATTTATGTGGATCGTGTACATACGCAATGTGGTTCGTGTACATACGCTGATATTTATGTGGTTTGTGTAGATACTCATTGACATTTATATGCTTCCTGTAGATATGCACTGAAATTTATGTGGTTCTTGCACATACACACTGAAATTTATGTGGTTCTTGCACATACACACTGACATTTATGTGGATCTTGTACATACACACTGACATTTATGTGGATCGTGTACATACGCAATGTGGTTCGTGTACATACGCTGATATTTATGTGGTTTGTGTAGATACTCATTGACATTTATATGCTTACTGTAGATATGCACTGAAATTTATGTGGTTCTTGTACAGAAGCACTGACATTTATGTGGTTCGTGTAGATACGAATTAACATATATGTGGTTTCTGTAGATATGCATTGATATTTATGTAGTTTGTGTAGATACGCATTGACATTTATATGGTTCGTGTACTTAGGCAATGACATTTTTTTATGAGGTTCGAGTAGATATGCAGTAACATTTATTTTGGCACTCTGTGCCATATTTGGCAAAAGTACCTTTAGAGTTATAAAGGAAAATGGTATTTGGGTAAATGATGTTCATCGTCGTCCTTCCCACATCGGTTGGAGGATATTATTCAGATTTTATAAACTAGATATGTGGTAATGAAGATCTGCAATTAGACTGGGCTTTTAAACCTCTGGTCTATTTTTGAGAAAATGTTCTGTCAAAATTGTCGAAAAAGGGAAATTTTTAGAATTAAGCCTATCAATGATTCTCCTCCCAAAATTATTTGAAGAAATGTATTATCCCATTACTTAGTAAAGTGTGGAATATTATCGTTTCTTCTTGGATTAATATGTTCATCTGATAGTCCGTCTGTCATCGTCACCCCACCCCACCCCCGTCACGCTTTAAGGATTTTACTGACCCTGTGTGTGCTAGATATGAGGTTGTAGTCGATTCGCAGTAAGATTTTACGTTTTTTTCCCTCAAGCATACCATCATGGAGAGTTTATATAAAGATTTTCTGCCAAAGCGCTTGTTTTGAAAATTCAGCGTGTCATCGCTTCTTTTCCCACACAGCTTACATGGTTTTATTGAAACTGTCAGCTAGAAACGTAGTAGGTGTCTATGCGCAGTAAGGTTTTCTGGTTGATTTTGTGGGATTTTCTTGAAATTGTTGCAAATAAGGTCTTTTGGGGAATGCAGCTTGTCATCGCTACTTCTCACAACCCTGTTGGTGGCTTTACTGAAAGGTTGTGGGTAGATTTTGAAGTTACGTATATGCACAGAGACGTTTTACTTTTGCCCCAAGCTTTTTTTGAGGGACGTCGGGAGAGGTATTTTTTTCGAACGTTCTGCAACCCTTTTTCACATTACTGATCTATATTCGCAGATGCGTAAAAAACATTATGTACTTCTGTTGTTTCTAAGGCGGGGAGTGAGAAAAGGGTGGGTGGGGAAGGCTGTTCGCTATACAAGAAAAAGATTTTGAGAAAAAAAAAATATTTGCGTGTCTGTGACTTCATTCAAATCTTGTCATTTTTTAAAATCTACCTTTATGGATTTCTTACTTTTGGGGAAAAAATGTCTTTAAATATTTAAATGTTGGCAAGCATCATAATAACTCACATTTCCTGCTTTTATGTAAATGTCATCAGGTGAGGGATCTCAGACCCACCAGGATCTCTTGGTAAATAAGAGCTAGAAGAACTCTGTAATTTCTGCTCGAATCCAGCACGGCCTCAGAAGCAACCAGCTGTAACTGAAGATTCGGTAATTCACCTGGGTTTCCGTGCGTCCATGATTTGAAGCAGATATATTTACATTGGATAGATTTGCCATATCCATGCAGGACGCCGCCATTCATTTACAAATTTGCATACGTTGTAATTATTGTAATCTATTGTAAAGTTTTTCATTCGGTTTGTTGTGGCTTTTTCAGATCAGTGCGTTCCCTTTTCAGTTACAGAGAACATCATATCATGAGATATACCTCACCTCCATTTTCGCACAAAAGCAAGAACTTATTTCTTAGCGGAACAAAATCTTATCCTAAACTTAGTAACATAACACCTATCTCCACCCGGTAACTACTGAAAACTCGCCTAATAAAGCTACATTTGTAAACTTTGCCATTAGATTAAAGACAAAAATATTCCGCAGTCGACTACAACTTCATAAACAAAGAGGTGTGTATGGTAAGTTTGCACTAATTTTCTATTCCATGATATTCGATGATCAATTCAGAATAGCAGTCTCGTTCCATGTAAATCGGTATGCATATATGCAGAGCGTTTTTGGTTTTGAATCAAGTATGGAAAAAACTGATACCTTACATTTATAAATCGATAATCTGTTTTATGGTATGCAGCGGTAGAGGCATATTTACATAATAATAATAATAATAATAATAATAAAAGACTTCACGTGCAAATCATTATAAATGTAGTTAACAAATGTGTGTCAGACGGACATTGTTAACACTAAATTGGTGTGCCTTTTATACATTTGACTTAAATAAGTACTTCGCTGTGGTCTGTGAGTGTGTATGCGTGGTAAAATTATATTTATAGGTATCTCAAATAAGTTTTTCCCCCAATTATTACTCTTTTATTACAGTTTTTTTTTTACAAGTTGTCATCAGGAAGTGTTTAATTTCTTAGAACAAGGAAATCTGATGATGACAAAGGAATAGGAGGACAGACAAACAAGAATAACACAGTCATCCACAATCGTGACACAACATACAAACACGTGACCATGCCTTAAGCAAAGAGTTTTATGATAAAGGTGACGATATTAAAATAGAATAAACAAGAAAAGTTTTTTTAATTAAAAAAAAATGAGTTAGGAAACGAATCACAATTTTATACATGTTGTAGCATGACAGTCTTAGCAATAGACTCTGTAAAAATGTTGACGGTCTAGCAAGGGGACAACATTTAAAATGGCTGTCAAAACCAGCATATTTATAAGGTTGGATGCTGGTTTTTAATAGCATTTTCAATACATTGTTGAATTCATCAAGCTTAATCAGATGAGAGTTTGGTGTGTTTCATAAGAACACGCCGAGGCAGACGTCAAGGGCTGGCTTGGGCGAGTATCGAAACCAGTACCCTCGGATTACGAGTCTGGCACTGCATCATCGGAGCTACTGAGGTTCCCTGCGTGAAAGCAAGGATCTGAAAATGGGTTTGGCACTTCTGAATCGATTGTATTTAAAAAGACCCGAAGAAACACGGCTTTTAACACTTCTGTATCGATTGTACATTATTAACAAGCTGTATGTTGATATAATCCATGCCTTAGTATTGTATAAATAATCAATATATACCGTAACTACAGTATATAATTAGGCAATCCTTAAAACATCGTGCGTATGGTTAAGCTAATGAATTTGATAATTTGTATTTCAGGACAAGTTGGGTTTTTTAATTTTCTACCTGGTTATATTATATTACACACCGTAATCTGACTATGCTCATATCCATTACACACGTCTGATTAACCGGGCTGTCAAATAAATGAACCGAGCTAACAAATCACATTAAGTGACATTGTATGAAATACTGTCAACGCCTATTATCCGAACTCTCTGGAAGATATATTCGTCTTCATGAAAAATTATAATAATCATTAAGTTTTTTCCATGGTTCATTGTATTTGTTCGTTTCATCGAATTTTTATTATACTGGGCTGCTAGTTTGTTCACTGATTCCTGGCTAGGTGCAGTAATTCCTATCAGTATTATCAGACTTCAAATACTGAGCTAAGCGAATGTGATTGCCATGAAGCTGTGAACCCCGGGGGTCGAATCTGTAACAATACTGGTATCTCTGACCAACTAACAGTTGAAGAATCGGTTGTATTCAGTTTCTGTGCAAGAATCATGGTTCGAGGTGTTTATTTTATATTGATTTTCTCTTGCCATCCTTTCATAGCCCTCCACTGCTGCTTCCGCTGGGTTTTTTTTTTTTTGGGGGGGGGTGTTTTGTTGGGGTGGGGTGTTACTTTTCTTTCAACAAAGGTAGTCGTTGAAGTATCTATATATATTATATAAATTGTAATGACACAGAATGCATCAAAAAAGCGGTGGTCGTTCTAAAGATATAGCTGAATCGTCCCTGGGAAAATCCGTAATTAGTGTCGTCTGCAGTATTTTGTCTGATACTTCAATCAATCAATAGTGGTCCGCTGTTTGAGTTATGTAATCTGAGACGCTTACCAGATCTGTGGCTCGTATCAATTGCCCCAAACGCGACCCAGTTACTGATTCTTTCTGCATTCGTTTTCAACGCAAAATCAGTAATTCTCTAATATACTTTCACGAGTAAAAAAGAAAGATGACCATGCACAAAAATTGTAAACTTTGACAGAGCTGTTGCTTAAAATACGAAATAAAATCATTCTCAAAATTTAGCTACATCCAGTCATTACTACTTGTGTTATCAATCCCAAAAATGATATATTTTCAACGTTTAAACCTTTGCGGGGCGTTGACAGTTTCTGCTTCCACTAATTCTATAACATAGGTCGCCATTCAATTTTATCATTATTTAATACTTGCGTGATGGTATACGTCCAATGGGAAATGTGAGAAAGGCCTGTTCAATTTTAATGTTTCAGGATGTGACATGAAGTACTCAAAAACATTTAAACCAATCACAAATAAATATAAATTTCCTCTTACCTGCCCAAAACATCTCTCATTTAGGACAAATTTCCTAAAATATGTTGTATCCAGCAAATTATAGCTAATTATCAGACATAAAAGTCACCTGACATGGTGATATGTTTGTAAAATGAAACAGCAAATCTTTCTAAACAAAATGTGACTACATTAAAAAAAATTTATTTTTCTTCTTGACATGTAGGTAAATGCATTTCGTGAAGAAAAAAAAAGATTCTAACAACAACATATTCGTACAGAATGACAAAATTTCCAATTAATTCTAAGTGCAAGAATGTTATTTATTATGGTATTCATTCAAGGAACGGAAAGACTTGTTATTTCATGTTTAATACATTATTTACAAACGTTGACAAGCGGGACTTTACAGAACATGCATACAAAAAATGGCTAAAAACGACTTGACTTCGCATTTTCCCTGAAAAAAGTATTAAATTATTAGCATAAAAATGAAAATATTGACAGTTTGGAAAGCGAGGTTTAATTTAATTGGACTGTGTTCGCATGAGCTCTGTTTAATAATAAAAACTTTGTAATTAGTTACGTCCGGCAACATCAGGTGACCTGCTACTGTTCATATATAAATAGGCGATGCGTAGGTATTGATTGAAATGATCGATATGATAATTATGTTTAAGTTTGAACTTTACTTGGTTTTCCTGGATTGTGAGACGAATTACTTATAGAAAATAATCCAACTGACTCATACATTCGTGCGACGACGTCTCAGTGATGGAGAGAAGAGAAGGGAGAAAAGCCGGATAAAACAAACAAACCCGGAACGATTCAGCATCTCTGCATCCGTCAGAATGGGAGAATCGAACTCGGGAGCGAAAAGGTGCAGATCAACTACCGACAAAAGGATATAAATGCAGTGACCCACGATATGTAATGTGCAGGTGTGCATGACATGTTCAGAAATATTAAATTAAATATCTGAAGCATTTACAACTTCAGAATTTAGAGCACTGTTTAGTTGGAAACTACTAGTACTCTTGTTTAGCCTTAATGAGATCACACGGCGATATCAATTATGCACTCTTGCGAAGCCTTACTGACACAACTCTGCGATGAGATCTCGAAAGCACTCTCTTGTAGCCTTACTGAGATACCACACACTGCAGCGAGAACTAATAAGCACTCTTGTATAGCCTCATTCGGACCGAACTTCGATGAGATCTATGCTGCATTTTTTTTTTATAGCTTACTGAGATTATACTCTGATTAAACCTCTTAATAAGTCTCTATCGCCCTATGGAGATTACACTGCAGTGAAATATATTAAGCACTTCTGTATAACTTTACTGAGACAAAAAGTATACGATAAGATCTCTTTTATAGCTTTACTGGGGCCACAGTGTGATGAGATCTCTGAAGCACTCTTGTATAGCTTAATGAGAACACACTACGATGAGATATATGTACCATTTTTGTATAGCTTACTGATACTACATTCTAATTAAACCTCTGAAATAAATTTTGTGTGGTTTTATGGAGACTACGCTGCAATATGAGATAAATGAAACACTCTTGTACAGCTTGAGTGATAGCCTTACAGAGACCACACTACGATGAGGTCCATGTAGCAACCAATATTGCAATAACGATATTTACTGCAATTTTGTGCAATCACAGATCATGTTGTAAGATTTCTTCAAACTTTCCTTAGGCATAAAATTAAATGATCTAATTTGAGTTAAACAGTGCATTTACAACGATCTATACAACTGTAAATGGTTGATTACACAATAAAGACTGTTTTGAATGGACTTAAATAAATACAAATGTTGATACCACTGTGCATATAACGTTTTGACAAAAAGGCTTGTCTAGCTTGATAAAGTGAAAATGAAGGTGCCATTCAATTAGATAATTATACAATATATTTTTAAATCATAAGATATGATGTGAATTTAAATTTGAATATTCAATAATTTATCTAAAAAACTATAAATAAATAAATAAATAAATAAATAAATAAATAAATAAATAAAAATCGAACCATGCAAGTATTTTTCCATTTATACAATAAACGTTTAAAGGGTCCATGGGGCTTAAGCAGGAGTCATTAAATGCCAAACATCTCAAGAAGTAGATATCTAATATTGCACATAATAATGTCAACAGTAACTCACAGTATGTAATAGAACGAAAATAATCCAGAATGCGCATTTTATCGCAGTAACATTTGCCAGCGGATTTCAACCAAGTAAATGTCAGCTCATTTCATTACAAAATGGATACGAAAGAGACGCACGCTTCTAACTTATGGTAGATGTCGTTGCTAATCTGTGTTGGATATGTACTTCTTGAAATATGTGTTTTCAAACATCTATGCAAATTTTAGTCCTTGTAATAGCCTAATTAGCCATCTACAATGTGACTTCACACCGAAAGATTCGGCAGTTTTACAATAATGTGATATTTATAATACTAAACATAATTTGAAATATCGATGATACAAAACTGGATTGAGTTCAGAAATAACTTACTAAAGGACACAAACGGTTGTTATAAAAAGTTTTAACTGAGACTGTCAGAATGTAAGGACAGTACTCCACGGGATCCTCATTTGAATCATGTTTATTCTTAATTTATATTAACAGTACCTTCAGTGGAAGATTTATTGCTGATGAAACTTCCTTATCAATTATTTTTAAATATCATGCCTTGGCCTTTTGGCGTCTGTCATGGATATAAAATTCCAAGACGTTCAGATCAATGGCTTGATACCTGTAAACATATTTTTAAAAAATTAAATCACTGCTCATATTAATAAAATCTCTCGTGCATACTACCATCCACTATTAACGAACAATACAGTTGCTACTGATGTAAATTTTAAAATAACATTTAAGCTTATCTATTTACGAAATTCTGTCTTAGCACACAACCAGATATTCAAAAAACTATCACAAAATTATGTAAAATGATCGATATGCATCAGTTTGAAATTCAGGCCTAATGGGAAGTCATTACAGGTTTGTTTGTTTTCTTATCAGATAAAGTTTTGAATACAGTTACATAATTTTAACACTTGTTCACATCATACAAAGCTGAAATAGAAAATGTACAGGCTGGAGCCGGTAGGAAAGTTTTGCGCTGCTTCAAAGTCAACGGCATATATAGGAGGAAACTACACGAAAGAAAGTATAAGGCATTTAGCCACCCCCAACCAAAACAGCAACAACGATACACGATTTTTTTTTTCCTTCTCATATCATTGCTTGACATGGCCCTGATCGCGCTCGCTTGATATTCAAGTAAGATCCCACTGAATGGAATACAGTCCTCTCGTTGGTTAAAAGAAAACGACGTCCTGTATTTATTAATAACTTATTTTCAGTTGGCCAATGAGAAATTAGTATTCCAGTCAGCGCGTTGTTCTTGCATATTAAGCGGGCGCGATCAGGGCCATTTCGAATGGTAGCGTGGGAAAATGAGTTGGCATTCCATAAAGGTATGATATCAAGTCAAACCTTGGATAGGGATACATAGCCGAACCCTGAGCTAAATATCGGTACCAAATTTATTAAGCTATGCAAAGCGTAGGATGAAATATCAGCGTTTATTCTTAAATGGGTCGCGCGAGCAAGGAGACAAGTGTCCTCCCTTGTAGTTATTACATAGTACATGTATGACAGATCATTTGTAAATTACGATAAGAGCCCCTGTGATTTGTCTAACGAAATATCTTTAATATATGGGTCGCAAAAAGGTTGATTGAGTGGCGGTGCGAAAGGAGTTGCGGATTGGAATGAGACGAGTTCCCCCTGGCGTCAGGCGAAGAGGTGGGGGGAAGCATCGGGAGCTAAATTTGCAGCTGAAAGTTTCATAATATTTCACCTTCATCTCAGTGTAACGGAGACAATCCATCACACAACTCATATTTAGGAGGGGTGGGTGGGTGGCACCTGACATAAAAACTATTCTTTAGCAGGTAGGTTTGCCTCTAAAGAATATAACGACCTGGCGCCTCGAACCCTCTCGCCGCCAAGGAGTTGAAAGTTTGTGACATGGTGCTTATGTAACAAATTGCAACAGATGGTAGGTTTTTAACGGTGCTTTCAGGGAATTTTTCGCTGTATCATGCTAAGGAAGCAATATGTCCTTTTCTCATATAATATACAGAGGTTCCCACTAGCTGCACGAAAACAAAAAGTCAAATCGCCATAGGGTACTTCTACGCTTGCAACCATATGCTCTGCATCAGTGTCAAGGGAACCGATATTGAAATTTGTACGTATCGTCAGGCCCAAAAACAGAATTTGTGAGCCCTAGGAAAAATTCTCCAGTAAGCCCCTTGTGAATTACAACAACAACAAAAATTCTTCCCTTTGGCGATGGGACCCTTGTAGACTCATGAAATTTTGTCCTGGTTGCCCTACCCTGTGTATCGTATTGCGGAGATAATAAAGAGAATACAAATAAAATTGAAAAACAAACAAACAAACAAAAACACCACCCAAAAAACGATACACAAAACAAATGTGTATATAATGGCCGACCGGAGGGGCGCGTGCCTCCGTGCACTTTCTCTAAATCTTTGAGTATTAACGTTTAATGACGATAGAAGTATGCACGACATATTAACAATCGATACAGCTGCAGCACTCTGTACGTTGACACACGTAGTCCTCTAATTACATACCAGTGATAATCGAAATCGACTGAAATTATACTTAATGCACGGATGTTGGGACAATAGTGGAATGATGGCGTAGGCTGGGCTTAATGAAGCGAACATGTTTGACATGTAGGCCTATCTGGGTATGTGAGGAAGCTTGCCATTAGAGCTTCCCGTGGGTCGGTGGTTATTTATGGAGGGGGATTATCGCCATAATTATATGCGTGTATTTCCTAATCTTCCTTGATGCATTATTGTAAACGGCTGCTTGCAAGTGCAACTTTCATAATTCTATCAATGTATATTGTATTTTCATTGATGCAGATTGGAGGTTGCAGTTTGCAAGTGCTACTTCCCGTCTGCATTATTGTAAATGACTGCTTGCAAGTGCTGCATTCATAATTCTAGTTATGAATTTTGTATTTTTCATTGATCCAAGCTGTAAATGGTTGCTTGCATGTTTTTTCGATTTACTTTCCTTCTGCGTCATTGTATCTTGCGATTTGACAACTACTGAATTGTTTCTGTTGTTTGTCGTATGGCAAACGCTATTTCACTTATTACAAGTTTTTTATATTCTGTTTATAAACTTTACAATTACATCATTCCAACTGCTGCTTTCAGTCAGATTTGGCCTTGCAACAATGTAAATACTAAGTTTTATCAGTCTCGTCTCTGTTGTCCAACTCGTGTCGCCATCTGTTGTCATAATGGCATACTAAAGATTAGCATGGCATTATGACAACAGACGGCACTCTAAATTTCTAAAGTTTTTCTTTACCAGAAATAACGAATGCTCCCCACGGAGCTTTACGACGTTCATTTTGTGTCGATAACTCTTTCAGTTCCTTTTTATAAGTTGTACGTTAGCAACACATTTTTAATCGTCTCTAAAACCATATGCTTTCTCGAAGATCTAAGTGATTTATAGCACCTAACGAAAACAAAAACGCACAGAGTACAGCAGGGCACAGGGGCTCGTATCATTGCTTACAATCGACCGGTCATACATGTCATCATCATCATCATCAGTCTCATGACCTAGTGTGGTCGTCGAGGCACTGTGCTGCTGAACATCTGACCAGTTCCCTCCACTTGTCTCGATCATGTGCCAATACCTGTGTCTCCGCAAAACTTTTCCTGGTCCATTCTGTGATGTTGTCAGTCCACTTTTTTCTCTGCCTACCTCTCCTTCTGCCACCCTGGACGCTGCCCTGCAGGACTGTTGTGCATAGACTGTTGGCTCTAGTGACATGGCCATACCATTTCAGCTTTCTCTTTTTGACGGTGGTGAGGAGGTCCTCATATTGGCCCACTTCGCGCCTGATGGTGTTACGCACTTCTTCATTTGTGATGTGGTCCATGTAAGAGATGCCAAGGATGGTTCTGTAGCATCTCATTTCAAGTGACTGGATTCTTCGTTGTAATTCTGCTGTCAGGGTCCATGCCTCACATGAGTACAAAAAGACTGAGATAACTTGAGCTCGCAATAGTCTGATTTTAGTTTTCAGACAGATATTCTTGTCTCTCCAGATGGGTCTTAGCTTTGACATAGCTGCCATTGTTTGTGCTGCTCTTGACAAAATTTCTGCTCTTGATCCCTCTTCAGTGATTATGGAACCAAGATATTTGAACTGGCTCACTGTTTCCAATTCATGTCCTCTGACTTCGATCTTGGCTCTGATTTGTTTGCCACTATTTGTCATCAGTTTTGTCTTCTCAGCGCTTATCTCCATGTCAAATCTGGAAGATGTTTCATCCAGGTTCCTCACTAAGGTGGCTAGCTCGTCTTCACTGCCTGCCAGTCCATCAATGTCATCTGCAAAGCGGAGGTTGGTGATGTTACGCCCTCTAATGCTGACTGTCCCACAGTGGTTTTCCAGGGCTTCGCTTATGATGCGCTCTAAGTAGATGTTGAAAAGCGTGGGTGACAGGAGACAGCCTTGACGCACTCCCACTGTCGTCTGGAACCAGTCCCCCACAGCACCTTGGGCAATTACTGCACTGGTAGCCTTGGCGTACAGCTGCTTGATGGTATTGATTAACTTTTGACCCATGTTATACTTCTTCATTGTTGCCCACAATGCCTCATGCCACACTCTGTCAAAGGCCTTTTTGAAATCGACGAACACATGATAGATGTCTTGTTGGTGTTGCGAGTACTTTTCGCACAGAACCCTGAGATTGAATATTTGTTCTGTTGTGCTTCTTCCACTCCGGAACCCGGCCTGTTCTTCAGCGATTATTTCTTCTGCTTGTGGTTTCAGTCTGTTTATTATTATATAGTACATGTATGACCGGTCGATTGTAAGCAACGATAAAAGCCCCTGTGCATATTTATTATATAGTACATGTATGACCGGTCGATTGTAAGCAACGATACGAGCCCCTGTGCAGCAGGGTGGTCCATCTTTTTCAACCCCAGTTTTGACGCACTTATGTATTTACCTTCTCCGTTTAAGAAATCTACTTCTTAGTGATATCTCTCATTACTTTGGAAACATTAGTTAGTTTAGTAAGGATCGAAATGACAATGATACATTCCCTCGCACTCTTCTTAACGAGCTTTCAAATGACGAACCCTGGTTGTAAGCATTGTATTGTACGTCACCCACTTTGACGCACCTAAAAGACGTCTATCTTTTTGTGTGATACTCTTGAACATAAGCTCCGGCGAAAATAAAATATTTAAGAGCAACATCAATAAAAAAAATTAAAAAAGAAAGTTTATAGGTAAAATAATATTACAAAAATTAAGCAATCCTTAAAGGTGTTCTTATTCTTATCACGATCTCCATTTTGGAACATATTTTGCCGCAAAATCCGAAATAATCAAACTGTGGAAAATCATCATCGTATCATGATAAAAATGTTTACTTGCGATTAGAAGTATTAGATTTAGTGTACGATTTTTTTCCAGTACTTAAATTGCATTGTTAAAGTACAGAACCTCAATCTTTGAATATATATATATATATATATATATATATATATATATATATATATATATATATATATATATATATATATAAACAACCAAAAAACAGCTTTAAAACTGGTTTGCATCCTTTAAAACGTTTGTCTCTCAAACTCTCAAAGTGGAAATAATCAGAGACAAAAGATGTTACAGGAGATTTTACTTATATTTATTGTAATTCTTACCATTATCAAACCAATTAAAATTAATTATTTGTTTCAAGAATTTTAAAAATATAAATATAGCACCCTTGGGTTCTAATTATTCAGCTGCTCTTTGTCACATAATTTTTTTAAAAAAAAAAAGCTTTAAAGAATATTTTAAATATGAATGTAGTGACTCATGATTCTGACTTGTTAATTGTGCTGCTCTTTGCAATATGAAAGTAGTTTAGTGAACTATCTATGATCCAAAGAAAGAGAGAGAGAGAGAGAGAGAGAGAGAGAGAGAGAGATTTTGCAATGGATCATCAAGGAAGATTAGAAAATACATGCATATAATTATGGCGGTAATCCCCCTCCATAGTTATTGAGCGGTGCTTTCCTGGATTCTTCCTCCAAGAGTTATACTGGCCACCATGTATGGCATATCGTGAACTGAAAATGTCGTTAAACCCATAAAAATGTTTGTGTGTGTGTGTGTGTGTTGGGGGGGGGGGGAGTGTGGGTCTGCCGATAATGATATTTTGTAGTTATTGAGATTGCCACTACCCAAACCGTTATCATCACTATCAACACCATTGTGATCTTCTGGTATCTTCCTCTTTTGTTTTGTTTTTGTTTTCATTGTCTAGGCGGGTTTGGCTAGGAAAATACAATTTACGTTATCTTAGCTTAAAAGAATATGCATCTGATTCGATAATGAAAGAATCCTTCTCATGATAAGACAGATATAAACAAAATATAAAACCGTGCCAATTTTTCCCCTGCGTTGTTTTTAATACAACATTCCGTTGTTGCTGTAAGACATGGGCTCAAAATTAAACAAAACGTGTCTGCCGACAAGTTTTCGATTCCCCCCTCCCCTTACCAATACAATAGCATGTACCAGCAAAAACTGATGAGAGGAACAACTGCATATTATCATTAGAATATTAACAACAAAAAAAACTATATTAACAAAACGGAAGCCTAAGCGAGAGAGTATACACAGCTTCCTCGTAATCGTTGTATAACACCAATCTGATTAAAATCAGATCTCTACTGTCATACGTGAAGATCTGACAGCGAACCATTAAGGGTCTTTTGAGGACCTTTTAATTAGCCAATCGAAATGCAGCTGTAAGAAATCTGAAAGTGAATCAAATCGTTCAGCACATATTGATACTCGGCCTTTCAGTCCACGATGCGTATAACAGTAATGTGGATATAAATAATATCCTTTGTTCAAACATCTTTTCATGTGCTTTTTTTTTTTAATTCTTTGTCCGTTTAATTCAAAGGATATTTATTTTGCAATGGAAATATAATGAGAACAAAATCCTAATCCCAGATTAAATAGATTACATACTGCATAATCAAAATCTTGAAAATGTCCTTCCCTGCCTCTATTTATTTGTTAACTGAGTTGAAGATAGCACGTGTCTGCTCCACTCCTTGTAATTTTAAACATTCGTTGACACGTGTAATCTGGTTAAAGTCGCACCTCCCATATGTAAACAATAAATTTTGTATCAAATAAATAATTTTAAAAATTTTGTATCTTTATCTTTTCCCAGTCTTATTTCTTCTCTTAATACGAACAACAAGGCTCGTTATAAAGAAAATTAGGAGTATGCATCAATGAATAGAGGGCTGGCGGTGGGTGTCCATATCGTTACAGGTTGTCCCCCTTCCCCAGCCCCAGGGACGTCATGGGGGGGGGGGACAGAGAGACATTCCCCCGAATTTGAATGTGCTGTAAAATTGCAATAGCCTATATACGAAAATTAACCTGCCCGTCAAGTTTTGACCCCCCCCCCAAATAAGTTGAAATGACGTCCCTGCCCAGCCCTCTATTAATTGACGGACACTCCTAATTTTGTTTGTAACGTGCCCCTGTGACAATAACCGTAAAGGTGGCCCCGACTAGCCGAGTGGTGTAAAGCGTTCACCGTTACGGAACACTGTCATCTCACCTCTGTCTGCGTGGGTTCCAGTCTCGGGTTCGTCCTATGTGGGTATTTGAGAAAGATTGCCAGTAGTTTCTCATGGGTCGGTGGTTATTTCCTGGGTTCTTCCTCCACCATTAATACTGGTCGCCATGTATAGCCTATGTTGTGCTGAAAATAGTGTTAAACCCTACATCAACAACAATAACCGTAAAGACATCTTATTGGCAGCGTGCAAAAACATGTGTGGAAATCATTATGAGAAAACAGCTGGGTCTGATGTGATTAAGCTTATACATTGTTAGTTCGTAATGCGCATGAGTTTTGTCTGTGTGTGTGTGTGTGTGTGTGTGATTTGGATATTTAACGTAGCTTTTTTTAAAAGCAGTCATATCGCTACGATGTCTGCAGTGTGGCAGTTAATAGTGATGTCTAGCGCCGGGGCATCTTGCCGCAGTAGCATGTTGTCCCACCAAGTCACATTATCTTGACACAAGGCTGACCAGTCCTAACACTAACCTCTTAATGCTGAGCGCCTAGCGAGGCATCTGTTTCTAACCTTTTCATAAGTCTCTGGTATTGCTCGACCGGGTTTCAAAGCCGCGACCTCCCGCATCCCGAGAGCACCCCCTTTGAAGAACAGCTAAAACATAAGAAAATCCCTAATAATAACGGATAACTCAATAACGCGGTGTAGAATCTCCATCGGGGTATTGAATAATCTGCAATGTTTTGCGGTAAAGCCATGGAAATCATCATCACAAATACGTCTCGAAACATGTTTTATAAGCAATAACATTCACTAGTTGTATTGCCACTTATCAAGAATGGACCATTCGTTTAAATGATTCCACTCTAAGTCTATATGGGGACTTTGAAAAAAATCCTGGGCCTAGTGAGGACAATACAATTTCTTTGCTTCAGTTAAATATTAGGAGAATCCGACAAAAACTTGATTACTTAGAAAGTATAGTGGAGGAATGTTCAATGTTATGCTTTAGTGGAACACATTTAAATTCAAGCATCCATGTGGATTGTTTAAAACTCGATGTGTTTCAATAACCATTTAGACAAGACAGAAACTGTGACGGAGGCGGCGTCATGGTATACGTTTTTGGTAAGCTACTTTGGAAACGTCTAAACTATTCGAACTTTGGTTGTCATGACATTGAAATAATGTGGATTGAGATTACGTTACCCCCGCATCAATTAGTCTTAGGAGCAGGGCTGACAAGAGGGGCGGGGCAACCGTGGATATAAACTTGATCAAACTAATCTCCAACCAATTTCTGGGAAAGTTTTGAAGCTTCAAATATATATTGTCAGTGACACGAATTAACATCTTATTTTTATGGGGAACCGTGACACTGATTTACTTGCATCTTCTGCTTCTGCAGATTTAGTTCATTTAACGGCAAGATATAGTCCACGAAATGTAATAAATCCTACACAAGTCACTTCTACTACCAAAACATGGCTTGATCCAATCTTTATAAGTAGTGGTACAAATATAATTCACACAGACATCTTATAAATTGATTGAGAATTTGTTGATCATTATGTTCCTAATATAGCAATCAGCGTTAACGTGCACCTCCAAGCGCCTACATGCGCCGTGTCTGGATATACAACAAAGCTGATTTCAACAAAGTAAACACTCTGATAACAGGGACAAACTGGACAGACCTGTTGTTAACACAAAGGATATTGATGTGGTAACTTAATATATTCACAACCAAACTATCAGAATTCTCAGCTTTGTGTATTTCTTTTAAAACTGTAACTATTCGCTCAACCGATATACCTCTCAGATCCTGAAAAAATGCTGCTAAAACATTTTAGAAAATAAAAAAAAAACCTTTCAAAAGAGATAAGTCCTTGAAATTCTATTCCACCACTTCGAGATACAAAAAATAATGCTTAGGTTGCATCTATGTTGAAAAAAGAAAAACATAACTTATTAAATGATTTTTTTTACTTCATTTTCAACTATCGATGACGGTAATGTTCCTCTCCCTGCTTTTCTGATATCCTAAACGAAATTACACTTGATAAAAAGGAAATTAAAGATATTATTAATTCAATTTCTGTCAACAAAGTCACTGAGCTTGATGGCGCAAGTCAAGAATGCATAAAGGCGTCAAGGAAATAATAGCAGCATCACTAGCAATGCTTTTAAACCGATCACTAAAGGAAAATACATTTCCAGATAAATGGAAAATTGCTCACATTCTTCCCATTCCTAAAAGGTGTTCCACACAAGGTTGCCAATCATAGACCAATCTCTCTACTTAACTGTGTCGCAAAACTCGTTGAAAGATGCATTTTTAAACAAGTATATAGTTACATTAATCAAAACCGTCACATTGATAACATTTTAAAAACAGCATAATTTCGAATAGCCAATCTTCGAGAATTGCAATAGAAACGTAGCAGGCACATTTTATGAAAACTGTACATAACTTATCTCAGGCCTGTCTTGAAAGACGCCAGTGTAGTATGGGAGAGATGTTCGTTGATCGATTAAAAAGGAAAATTGGAAAAACAATAGTCGAGGAGGCAAAAATATTTACAGGACTTGCAAAATACGTTAGTAGGCAATCTCTGCATTTTGAAACAGGGTGGAAAAGTCTGCAGTTTAGAAGAAAAAGACAAAACGTTTTAACACTCTACAAGTATAGAACATTAAAATAAGCTAAACTCCAGACTATCTGATTGAATCAATCTCTCTCCATGTCTTCGTACAAACAAATTATAACCTTAGAAGTTCAAATAATATGGTCAATTGTGATTTCAGGCCTAATTCTACCAAATCATCTTTTATACCATCAGCACTATCCTTATGGAGCAATCTCATAAATGAATCTCATTGTAGCATGTCTTGAAGTACTTTGAAAGTGTTTATGTGTAAATATCGTGTCTAGGAAAATGGCAAGTTTTATTAATCGAACCCAAGATATTATCCGTACTAGATTACGACATGGTGTAAGTTCATTAAGAGCTGATCTTTATTGTATTCAACTTGTTGACACCCCTTTTTGTTCCGGCGGTGGAATCGAAACCACCATACATTTCTTTTGTCCTGTTCCAAGAACAGTAGACAAGGAACCGAATTGATGAGAAAATTACTCTCAGTGTCAAGTGCAACTATTAGCTTAGATTTACCACTTTGGGGAAAGGGCGATGCAAATGAAAAATATAGAATTTTTACATAATGTCTGTAAATACATAACCGAAACTGGACGATTTCCATAACTTACTCAAATCGTGATTACTGTCATTGTGCATCTCTCTCTCTCGCTCTCTCTCTCTCTCCATTTTTCTTTATTATGTTGCCATGTTGAATATGTTGTAATACTTGTTACATGTAGGTAGAGGGCTATTTAACATGTTAGAACTTTTGCCCAATCTCATTGTACCTTATTATGACAATAAAATATGTTTAAACTAACCATACTTAAATATTTTATTTGTTTAAACTGATTATCTGCAGTAAGTGTTCGACGTCCTCTTTTTCTTGAACCATTTTAAAATCTATAAAAAAATTGGTTGAACAATGCTCGTCCGTAAGTATTTTTTTTTTAAAATGACAGTTGATTTACAACAATCAGGATTTGTATTTGTTTTGATTAAGATATATCAGTAATTAATATGTAGAACAACCAGTAATATTTAATTTAATCTGGTTAAGTGAGTATACATGAATACGTTGATATATACTTTATTTAAGTTCAAGAGTAAACAGATGACAAGAAAAAATCAAAGCAGGCAATAATTTGACTTTTTATTTAAGTGATCAATAACAGTAAATTAGTCGGTAAATAATATGTTTTGATTAAATATTTATTGTCCAATAGCAAGTGTCGCAAAGCCATACACGATCAAAACAGAAAGAAAAGAAAACGTTGTTCTGAAACGGACATTGTTTGCTATTTATTGTTCAACAGCAACAAGTTTTTCGAATCCATACTAGAACAAAGATATGGCCGACTTTGTTGTACTTCGCCTCCGTCATGTATGGGCCGAATCTGTAATGGTCCGTCTTTGTTATGGGCCAACTTCGTTTTGGTCCGATATCTCTCGTTACCTCGCTAGCCAATGTGTTAACCCTATCTGCAACTTGACGGATCGATCAGATAGTTCAGTACTTTGTCCTAGCGACATCTTTTGGATTTCAAGAGTTTCCTCGCTTAGTATGTAATGTCAACCAACCAACAGCGTGTAACAGCAGTTCATTTTACATCGACCGAAAATGGCGGATGAAATTGACTTTAAAGGGATATTTTTTTAAGTTTAACATAGAAAGTCTGACTACGTACCAGACAGAAGCCATTCCATATATAGTTTAGTGAAAGGATGTATTTTGTACAAACTCAGACTGGCAGTGGAAAATTACTTAATTATGAGTCCATTTCAGTTGTGTGCTCCCCTTTTCTCGATCATGTGGGAACAGTGTTCAAATTTGAACTGCTTGATTTTGATTGGTTCCGGTGGCTTGCCAACGCATCCAATGAAATTCACAGACCCGAAGCACAGAAATATCTGATAAATCCGCCCAGGTGTAGATAAGATTAACATATGGGAAACTTGACTAGCGAAGATAGGTACTAACAAGGGTCTCAGAACATGACCACTAAGCGGTCGCTGTCAGATCTTCACGTGGACATAAGATTTTAATCAGATGTTATATGACACATATAAGAAAATATAGCTATGTGGTACACGTGGATTGAAATATTACTAGCATATATAGCATATATAGGACTGCTCGGGTGGCCTAGTGGTTAGAGCGTCCGCCTCGGATGCGGGAGGTCATGGGTTTGATCCCCGGCCGAGTCATACCAAAGACTTACAAAAATGGTACAAACAGCTGCCTCGCTTGGCGTTCAGCATTAAGAGGTTAGTGTTAGGACTGGTCGGCCTGGTGTCAGGATAATGTGACTGGGTGGGACATGATGCTACATGTCTGCGGCATGATGCCCCAGTGCTAGACATCACTATAAACTGTCACAATCAAACCTCGTAGCGATATGACTGAAATATTGTTAAAGCTACGTTAAAAATCCAACACACACACACACACACACACACACACACACACATACACACACACTATAGATGTAAAAACAACAACTTACATGCAATGCTTAGGATGAGCGGGGTCTAAGGCAGAAAGCGATGAGCGGGACCCCAAGCAATAATATTGCACTGCGGAGTTGATTTCTGAAAGCGCAGGGCCCACGGCGGTTGCCTCGTTCGCCTTGCCCCATGGCCAAGCCTGACAACAAAGTGACATATATTTGGTGGCGCTCTACAGATTCGTATTTTGCAAAAGGGTTAGGATTTTAAAGAAAAAGAATTTCCCCGGCTTTCCTCACTGGTTATACTGGTTATTTAAAAAAGACCTTGTATAACTTAGGTATAATGCAAAGAACCTTTAATTCCCTTTATTTTGGTGTATGATTGATGGGTGTACTATGGGTTATAGAGTATACAGCTTGGCCTTACTTCAGATGTGCATCTTTCAAAAAAAGTGCTAGCTCTACTTGGTCATTTTCACTTCCTGAACTTCAGAGGTAAATTGTATAAAAAAGAGCCGATAACTTTTTTTTACATTTTATATATTTGGTAATTCATTCATTGCACTTTCAGCAGCTGGTATTGTCTAGTCTGGCAAAATTAGTTTTCCCTATTTTAATAGCTGCTATGTATAGTGTACTTTAGACTAATTCAGGCTGATTTTTTTAACACAAGGGAGCAGTCATTTTAGTTAGCAGTGTGCTTAAATCATGTAAAATTTTCAAAAGTACAATATCCAAAAGAAATATCATCCACATTACATTAATGTAGCATAGAGGTATGCCAACATTCTCTCCATTGCGCATGTTTAAAATGCGAACTACTTCACCTTACATACGTCACTCTCTCAAAAGTACATATTATCTGGTGAGCGCCCCCTTTGCAAATCCACATGTGACATCATCCATGCCCGCACATAGGGGCATGTTTGTCCCCCACCCCCGGAAAAAATGTGTGCGGGTGCCCCCGTATGACATACAGTTGATACTATAATACATCCACGGTAAAATTAACAATTAAAATCCTCGTCAAAATCTTTTCTTTTTTTAAATGATAAAAAATGTTTGTAATGCCTTGAAAAGTGCATAATAAACGTTATTACGAAAGTAAGCTTATCCAGAAAATACGAGTCCTTTACCCCTGACAAAAACAATGAGTTTGTTCAGGCTAAGCATAAGATTATTTTTGTTGATAAGAAATAGTCGTTGCCAAAACTACTGTTTATATTTATTTAGTTTATTTCTGAGTTATTTATAGACCCGCTTGCATGGTGCATCAATAGATCTCTTTTTTATTTTAGCAATGGCTTCGAACACTCTTCTGCAGCCACCATCCTCCAGAGGGCGCCAAGGTAAATCTAAGTTCCAAGGGCGCGTGCTTGCTCTTCCGAGCGAAGTGGAAGGCTCGAGTAAACTGCATGCATTTCCAAAACATCATCAGAATCCAGAGTGAGTATATTCAAAATGTAATGTTTCGATATTGTATTTTGTATTATTTACAAGAAAAATACGGTCTGAGACGAACGTGTCATAGCCTACAATGCCGTATCACATGAGTTCGTAATTGTTGCTGTGAGCAACCATACGAGCCTATTTGGCTGTTTTACCGCCGTAGTAGTGTTGTTAATTTGATATCGGTATCCTGGCGACATTGTTTTTGATGCACTTAAGACATACCGACATGTCGGCCAATTCTGCGCGTCGGGTAATTCTGCGCAACGATACGTCATTTCTGTAAACATTGGATCACGTGCTATTTTGGGTCAAAAATCCATTTTGTATCCAGAAAGAACAATCGTATATTAATTAAGAAAAGTGATATTCATAAAGTGTACATAAATATCCCACATTTAGGCTCGAAATGCACATAAAATGTGATTTCTAAATGGCAACGTGAAGATCCCACTCCATGACCTTCTTGAACCTGTAACCCAGAAAATTCGATTTACTATGCATCTTTTAGAATAATACAAATAAATACATTATATAAAAGATGGAAATGTGTACCTTAGAACAAAACTGTATTTTAATCCAAGTTTCCAATTTTGCAAGAAGTTGTCCCACACGTACAAAATCGTCTGCTACCCAACGTGTCTACTTGTTGCTAGAACATAAATTATCAACACATTCCTCAGCGTAGTCTGTTTCTAAATTCTGTAGTAATTTTACCCCATCAACAAGACGTTGTAATCACATTACATCCTATTCATTGTTGTTTCTCTTCCACATAATAGCTTTTTTTCATAAAATGTTGAACTTTACTAACTTTTTTACAAGATCGGTTTAGTTTGCTTAATACCTATTGCCATTTATTGGCATTTTTACGTTGAATTTTGTAAAACTAGCTATAAACCTGACCTAATTGCTTGACTGAACTTCTGACAGAAACAGTCCAAAAAAGTAATATATTTAATTTATGTAGACCAAATGGATAAACATGACATTTTTTCAAAGCTATGTGCAGAATAGGCAGACATATCGCGAGTCAGGAAAACAGGGTGGTGGTATCCCCTGTGTCCAAAATTAATATTATTTTGAACAGAATATTCTGGTGAACATTGCATCTTTTCAAATGGTAAGCATTGTTGTATTTTATTTTTGCCAATCGCTCGAATTCCTTATACGTTTTGCTTCAATATTGGAAACAAAAACCTTAGGTGCGCAGAAATGCTCGACAGCAGTGTACTTTGCAAGAATGGGTCATTTGTTGTAATGAGGTCAATGGTAAAAGGACTTGACGATGTGAGGACTGTGGAAAATACTGACCAATGTGAGGATGGGGGTAAGAATGACGTTGTCAACAACAGCATCGAGACAGAAGATCCTGATGAGCATGATGACATTGAAGTTGACAAACTTTCAGCAATGAATGCGGACATGTTGTTGAAACTACAGATTGCAGATATTTGACTGCAAAGTATTAGAAGTCCTTTGCTACTCATGAAGAGGCTGAGGAAGAGCCAATGGCATTCTTCTGGGAGAATATTTTGTGAAGGAAATGGCAATCTGGTGATGGTTCACATGGAGGGGAGCAAGTAGTTATACCAGCAGGATTACGAAAAATGGTAATGGAGCTGGCACATGATCGACCCCTTGCAGGTCACCTGGGTTTGGAGAAAACAAAAGAGAGGATTTTCCAATTGTTCTTTTGGCCTGGAATGCTTTCCGATGTAGAAAGATATTGTGCATCGTGTCATGAATGCCAGACTGCAGGTCAGAAAGCACCAAAGGTTTGCCCACCGATGATAACAGAACCATTCTGAAAAATTGCAATGGATATTGTAGGACCGTTATCTAGAACGAAGTCTGGACAAGTACATTCTGACAGTGGTTGATGATGCAACAAGGTATTCTGATGCTTTTCCTTTGAAGGATATGGAGGCAACGAGTGTAGCTAGAGCACTAATTGAGCTGTCTAGCCATGTTGGTTTTCCAAGGGTCATATTAACAGACAAAGGGACCAACTTCACTATCACCTTATTGAAACAGTTGTATGAACTAGTGGGTATCCGTGGAACTACAACGACGCCTTATCACCCACAAGCGAATGGAAAGGTAGAACGTTTTAATGGGACGTTGAAGTCAGTGTTGCGGATTGCTCTGTACAGACAACAAGAATGAATGGGATGAGATGTTACCATTTTTGTTGTTTGCATACCGTGAAGCCCCACATGAGGAAACTGGATTTGCATTCTTTGAGATGTTGTATTGTTGGCCAGTTAAGGGGCTAATGCAGATTTTACAAGGCTTGTTTACGGGAGAGGAAGATGTAAGGAAGTCAGCTGTGGAGCATGTTGTGAAAATGCTGAGAAGTTGGCTAACATTGGGGCTCTTGTCAAATATAATCTGTTGGATCGCCAAAAGAAAATCAAGGCACTGTATGATTGTCACACAAAAACATTTTCGGAAAGAGGTGAAAGCAATATTAGATAAAATGCTAGAGCAAGGCCTCATTCGGCCCTCAATCAGTCCATGGAGTTTGCCTTGTGTATTAGTTGACAAAAATAGAACTCTTCGGCTATGTGTAGATTACTGCAAGCTTAATAATATCACCTTATTCTACGCGTATCCAGTCCCACGAATGGACAATCTATTTGAGAAGATTGGTGATGGAAGTTACTTGAATCGGGTAGATCTGCCTAAGGGTTAGTGGCAAGTTCCTCTAGCTGAAGAATCAAGGCAAAAGTCTGTATTTGTGATTTCGTTTGAGCTCTATGAATTTAACGTTATGCCCTTAGGTATGAAAACAGCACCCGCCAGTTTAGCCTGACTCATCGACTTACTGGTGTCCAGACTACATAATGTTGCAGCATATTTTGACAAAATCATTGTGTCAAGCAAAACTTGGTCAGAACATATAGATAATCTGCGTGCCTTGCTGCAACATATACAGGAAGATGGCTTTACAATAAAGCCGTCAAAGTGCGAGTTTCGAGTAGCTGAGATCGAATGCCTCGGGCATATCATAGGAAGAGGAACAATTAAGACAGACAACAATAAAATTAAAGCAATGCATGAGGTTCCATTGCCCACAACGAAAAAGGGGATACGCTTATTTCTTGGAATGGTTGGATACTACAAAAAATTCATTAAGAACTTTGCGAAGTAGCAGTACCACTAACCTCCATGACACAGAAGGGAAGACGAAACATACTTGTATGGAATGAAGATACCGTCCAATCCTTTAAAATGTTGAAGGATGCTCTTACTAAGACCCCAGTCCATATGGCACCGGATTTCAGCAGGGAATTCATTGTGCAGACGGATGCTAGTGATACAGCAGTTGGTGCTGTGCTAAGCCAGACAATGGATGGTGAAGAACATGCAGTGGCCTATCTTAGCTGGAAGCTTCTTCCGCGAAAGCAGAAATATGCAGCTATCAAGAAGGAATGTCTTGCGATCATGTGGGAGATTGATTCGTTAAGGTATTACCTGTCAGGGACAGCATTTCAAATTGTGACTGACCACAACCCATTGACATGGTTAAATCAAATGTAAAGCAAGAAACAGCGTCTACTTAGATGGTGTTTGGCACTCCAGCCTTGCAACTTCATTTTAAAGCACAGGAGCGGCAGACAACATCGGAATGTAAATGGACTATCGCGCATGTAACTGAAATATGTAGGAATAAAACAACAAGAAAGATACTGGTGTGATTAGTACACTCCAAGGGCGCCGAGAAACCTTCCGGAATAGCTCAGGACTCCTGGATTTTTCGAACTTCGTGGTGTTCTGTTTGGAATCATAAGGAATTTATATGGGTATAGATGATAACCAATTTGTTGGATTTCCCTAATTGGATGGTCACTGATGGAATTCATGACTCCGCTACAAAAGTTAATAGTAGTGACTCTAAGCTTTATGCATTTTAGTAGTAATGTAACCTTGATACAAGTTTTATCATTTTACTAATGTACCAAGCCAGGAAGTTATTTTTAAAATAAATTATTAAGTTTCCTCTTAAGAAGGGAGGTGTTATAAGTGCCTGTATCAGATTCTCATTGTTAGTAGTGACACCAGAACATTATTCCCAGCATTCTGGATATTTGATACTAAAGACTGTCAACAGGTTCAGTGCTGTTGTTTATCTTCCCATGGCTAACTAATCCTGGATAAGTCACAAATGATAATTTAATTCCCTTTTCTCTAAACCTTACTAAAACAAGAGCAGAGTGTTAGAGCAGGCAGTTTCTAGTTGGGCTTGGTACTGAAAGCAACACTGGTTTTCTACTTTATGTGAAGATTTTAGCTTTATTTTACATAATTTTACATAAAGTTGTAGCACCATTACTTGGTGTTTGTGTGTCCTTTGAACCTGAATGTAACAGTCACAAACTGAACGAAGCGTGTCGAGCTGTATTGAAAATTGAACTATTCTTGATTATGACTGACTTGAGATGGAAATTAGCCGATGCATTTAGGATAAACTAGCAGTGTTGGAACTACCGAGGGGTGCGCATAGCTGCCAACCCTCACGAATTTGGTGTGAATTTCATGACTTTTTCAGCGATTCACGAATTCACGCCGTAAGACAAAAATTCACGAATTTTCCGATCCTCAGTTATTTTAAATCTTTAATAAAATAACTGATTTCCCGTTAAGCACTAGTCATGATATTCGCAGTTGCCGAAACTGTCCGGTACCGCTGGTCACGATATTAGTAGATCTACAGCCGATTAGTACAGTTGGCCCGGTCGCAAGCATTTTAGCCTATTTTAATCTATATGTATAAGAGTAGTTTTACAAATGCTTTTGAGAGAAACTGGGGCCTAACCGGAAATTTGCTCCGCGCATGCATCAAAACACTGATTCGAGTTACCGTTCAGCATCGCATGTAAGATATTGAAAATGTCTTCACTGCCAAGGAAAAAGAAATGTATTACTCAAAAAGTGAAGTTTAATTTGGAATATATCAAAAATTGGCCGTGCATTCTGCCATTAAACATTGATATTCATTCATGCTTTTTGCACTCAGTGTGCCATCGCAGAGACGATGTGAGGAAGAATGTCAGTTGCAAAAAACACGTAGAAGTTGGGAAAATTAAGAATTCGCATATTTCAGCTCTGGAATATTTTAAACCATTGGTGGAAGACCCGCAGGCTACCAACGCTTAAGCATTATTTGTGAGTTTTCTTGTGTCGAACACAATCTACCTTTATCAGCTGGAGACCATGCTAAACATTTGTTCTGACATATGTTCCCGGACTCGAAAATTGCTTCCAAATTTTCCTGTGGAAGAACCAAAAATGCTGCAGCTCCTGTGCATTCCTCACAGCAACAGTGACAGCGAAAGAGTATTTTCTTTAGTGAGGAAAAATAAGACAGACTTTAGCTGCAGAAAATTTGGCAGCAATTTTAGTCCCCAAGATCAACCAGCAGGCAAGAAGTCGGAACTCTTTAGAAAACAAATTTACGATCAAGCAGTTGAGGAAGTTCAAGTCTGCCACAGTATCATGTCTTGATAAATAAATATTTCTGCATAAATATAGTGTTTTATTTTTATTTTGCGAACTTGATATAGTGTAGTATTGACGGTCGGAGTAGTCAGAGTGGATGGAGTTATTGTCATAGTATTATTCACGAATTCGTGTCCAAATTCACGACTTTTTATCCCTATTTTCACTAATTATGTGCCTGGAAGGTTGGCAGCTATGGGTGCGGACTGGTGTCATCCCTTGTGTTTTATTGTTACAGGTTAGAACCCCTATCCCTTTGATTCATGATGGATACTCCAAATTTTCTTTGTAATGAACCCCTGTGAGTGACAATACATGAATATGAGATCGTCTGGTTGAAAACATGCCAAGTGGTGTTTGAGGGAATACATGCCTATCTCCGTCATTTTACTAATATTTCAAAAGAAATGAGAAGTATCACCATAAAATAAGCGTATTTCTCAAAAGATGAATGTGGTATATCCATCCACAATCGGGTTTCAGCGGCTCAGTTTGAAACAAGACCCACTTGCACTGGCCCCTTATAATACGTAGTGTTCATATTTACCACAGCCAACTGCGATATTCTGTTATATGCTATTATAATATAAATTTATTCACTATAGATGATGCTTTTTTCAGGAAATGGTTTGACCTTGACTGTTAGTTTATAAACAACAGGTGTTGATCTAAATTCTGACCTGGGTTCAGAATCAGTAAACAAAGTTCTGTTTTATTTTAAAATGATTGGTTTTTAATATTTTTATTCTGCATATAAAATCATTAGTCTAATCAAGGCCATATTCTGTGTGTGCGATATAAACATGATCACATGACCCTTGTTGATGTTTATAAAAGCCCATTTGATGTTTTAGAAAAATAATTTTTAGTAGAAGTTGGGCAGTTAAATTGTTATGTTGTGCTGTTTAGAGTTATTTCATATTACTTGTTTGGAGTTATTTTAAATCACTTCAATTCAAAAAGGATTAATTCTGTTTATTTGTCTGGAAATATTCTGAAGAGTGCTCACACAGGGAAAGACATTGCTTACAAATTTAATTTGGATTTCCAACACCGGAGTGCCATTATTTGTATTTCTATAAGGAACTATAGATAAGCACAGTACTAACTACAGCAGAGGTGGGCAAACTTTCCAGTGCAAATGCTGCATACACAAATGTACACCTTGTCGCGGGCCACATAGTTCATTAAGTAAAATAATTAATATTTGAAATAGCAAAAACAAAAGGTTTTTCTAAATAACATCTAATTAATTTTCAGTTGTTAATATTTAAAAACTTAAACTTCAAAAGAAGCACATTTATTTGATAAACAGTGCGAATGATGGTTTGTTCCTAGGCCGCATGAACGCCCTTGGCAGGCTGCATGCAGCCTGCGGGCCGTAGTTTGCCCACCCCTGGACTACAGTATACGTCATCGTCATCCATCTTGGATTTTACATCAGGATTCGAATTTGAAATTATTAGTACACTTATTACTAGGACTTTTGCAATTTAATTCGTGGATTATTCTTAGATTAATTTTGGATTTGATTCTTGAAACCGTAAGTTGTTCTCCTTTTTTTCATTTTTACAGAATTTTCCAGGAAAATAAATTATTTGGTTAATTTTAAAAAGCTTGTTGTTTTCACTCTTTCTGTGTTACTGTTTATTTGAGCCTAAACACGTAACAGGCTTAACAAAACAAGTGGCTGGATTGCCACTATGTTTCATGTCATCTGTTGGACAATACCTTGCAATATGTCCCCAGTGCTTGCATCAATAACACTGCCTATTCTTATGTTTGGACTGGTCATTTGTCGATGTTAGTTTCACTTGCTGCTCTAAATTCTTAATATTCCTCTTGTTACTATTTACATGTATATTTTGACAAAACATAGTATTCTGACCTTGCTGCTGTACATTGGTGGGAATATAATCTTCCACGGCTTCTACAACTGGACTAGAGCCCTTGTTCCTCTTAATCCACTGTGCTTGATCTTGTGGCAAGGCTTTCAAGAAAAACACCTCACGAAGACAAATAATTGGGTCATGATCCTCCAAGAAACACTTAATGTGCTGATCAGTCCTGGCCATCAGACCACGATATGTCTCAGTGCTTTCCTTCTTCATGCTCAACATCGCAGTGAAATGTTCATGCAGTCTTTTTCCAAAGCAATCAATCAGTCCTTTCCTGAGTTCCAGGTAATTACATGCTTCATCTGCACAGTTACCATCTTAAATTGATGCATATTAAATGAGAAATATACCTGTAGTGAAAACAGAGAAGACATATATAATAGTTTACTTTATTTAGAGAACCACGAATTGGTTCATATACGTGAATAATGTTTATATATACATGTCTAATGTATTACATGAATGGTATCAACACCGTGTACTCACCCGCAAACCTCATCATATACATTGAATCCACACTACAAGTGATTCCATCGAAAATATGCATACACACAGTTTTAAAATATTTAATAAATTTGTCACAGGTCATATTGGTCTGAATTCACTGGAAAAATATAGCACAATCATGTAACGAATGACGAAGCACATTTACTTTTCAGTATGTCCCAAGTCAGTAAAAGTTAGTTTGCGTTTTAATCCACCAATGGTAGCGTTTGTAAGCATACACTTTTTCCCTACAAAAAGAAAACTTTCACGGCATGGAATTTCTGCACTCCAAACCAGTGGTTGTATATAAAAGTTTAAACAGCGAACAATGTCGCCAATAAAAAAAATCGCCACATGGTATGTTTTGCTGCCAGTAAGGAAAAACAATCCAAATATGCGACATTGGTGAAGACCTATATGATCCCAGAACAAACTTTTTATGTATTACTTTTCGTACTTTTAATAAGAAAAAACTACTTTTTCGTGTACGAGAAAAATACATAAAAAATTTCAGGATCCACACCACAATTGTTGTGTCTCAGGGAAGTACTAATATGCAATCTCTTCTCCAAAATGATAATAAAGTGGTTTTTTTTGTACTTAAAGAAAGATTTTTTTGTGTACATGAAAAATACACTTATATGAAATTTTGGGAGCCACACCATGACCGCATTATATCTGAATTCGTGTTATAACGGAGCATGCTATAGCGGGGTCACACTGTACATACTTTGCACTTTGCACTCTACCAGAGATATCGCTAGGATTTTAAAACTAGGAGTCCATGACTCCCATTTTGGTAAAATTAGGAGTCCCACCATCAAAAGTTGCAGTCCCTTCTTTCCTACAGAATCAACACAGACGTGAGTGCATCTTTTTTTAGATGGAGAGGTTTCCGTAATGTATTCACTCACTTTAATATAGCTTCATTATAATTTGTTTGTATATTTTCACACAAATGAGAACTCAGAATACAACCTTGACAGTCAGGATTGTCCTGTATATTTCTGACCTACATAATTGCATTTTAAAGCTGAATCTTCAATAACGTAATATTTAGACTGCTTTCTACAAATTGTATATTTTCCTCAAGATATTTGCCCAGTGGTTTATGAAAAGAGACAATCTAAAAAAGTAGTTCTTCCCTGAGACACAACCAAATTGGGCTCGTTATGGACACAGCAGTGTCTGCCATTATTATTTCTCCATGACAGGTTTACTTAAGGTTCCAAACTGGTTTTTGTGAAGAAATAATGTATATGTAGCAGTTGAAATATTCATGTTACCAATTTCTGTTCTTAAAACACAAATTGATATTTACATAAGTTTTAGTTTCACTACACAAGGTTGTATGTTTTTATCATCAAAGGATAACTTGTGCAAATTGGGCAGTGATAGTTGCTAACTTACTTGGAAAAGGATTAATCAGTGTATCCCCCAGGGGTGTAAAACTGAGGGTAAAAAAAAACCCTTGGTGTCAGAACTGGGGGGGTCAAATAAAATATGTTGGGGTAAAAAATTTACTGACAAATTTTCATCTGACTCGTACTTTTTCAGCTTGAAATAGGATATTGCAACTTGCACAACATACTCTCTCTCTCTTTTCTCTAAACATACAAATAAACCAACATGCACAATTAACAAACAAATACATTGTCCATTCAAAGAATAATTTTATTAGTTCATTTTTCTTTTAAAGTCATACTTTTAACAGTCTCCTTCTTATCTTTATGAACCAATATTATAGACCAACACATTACACACAAGCCAATACAAAAAGCCTAATAAATCTTTTTAACCAAATGGCAGTTAATTTACTTCTTGTTTCATAGAATGTGTACTATCATCGGTTTCATTGTACTTGGTCCTAGAACAAATTTATCCAGAAATCAAGGAGGCTAATGATTCATCTTGTTTCTAATAAGTTACACTTGAACTTTAAGATTTTTTTTATTGCAGCAAAGTTAAAAACCAACAAAATCTGCAATGAACCCCTGACTTTGTAATCCAAATAAACACATTTATCTGGGCAGGTTTACTGATTTCTTTGTTGTGAAAGAATGTCTTGGGTTATAATGTGTTCTCCAGATATCTTGTGGCGAACGAGGGCAGATTTGTAAAAATTCTTAAACCCTGTCACGAAAGGATTATTCACTTTTGCAGTCTTCGCAATCACACGATCAGAAGTCACACCAGTGAGTATTAATCCCAATGGATGTGCCATATTCCAGTCCAGTCAACAGAAGTATTTTCTCCATTTTTCATTAAAGTTAGACCTACAGTTACTCTTTTGTGTTCTGCTTCTTTCACTTTCTTCACTAATGATTCTTAGTGCATGACGTTTTAATCTGGAGATCACTTTCTGGTGCAACAAGCATTGAGGTTAAACATCAGGATGACATCTTGCTGAGCTCGATGGAAATTGTGTGAGAGCTCGCGAGATATGAGGAAGCTACTCCGTCATATCGTTGCCTATGCTAGTCTGGTTCCTTATTTTGTGTGTGTGTGTGTATATGTGATTTTGATTTTTAACATAGCTTTAACAATTTTTCAGTCATATCGCTACTATGTCTGCAGTGTGATAGTTTATAGTGATGTCTAGCACTGAGGCATCATGCCGCAGACATGTAGCATCATGTCCCACCCAGTCACATTATCCTGACACCAGGCCGACCAGTCCTAACACTAACCTCTTAATGCTGAGTGCCTAGTGAGGCAGCTGTTAGTACCATTTTTGTAAGTCTTTGGTATGACTCGGCCGGGAATAGAACGCATGACCTCCTGCATCTGAGGCGGACGTTCTAACCACTAGGCCACCGGAGCAGTCCTTATTTTGTATGTTTCCTGCATTGCACTCCACTATACGAATAGAGGAGTGCAACACAGGGAGTAAACAAAGTGGGGAACCAGTCAATGCCTATGCTCAAAGTATACATGATGCCACCCCTCGTCCAATGCATTGGATATAAAATAAATCCTGATTGCATTATGTGAATCCTTTGCGAAAAAAAAAAAACGGACGGCAACAAAATGTGTGCGTCAATTTTGTCCATTGTGCGTCCCTAACGCACAAAAGTGCGTGAAGGGAAACACTGATTAATGGTCAATCAGATATCAAAACAGATGCCTGTGAATGTGCAAGAGTTTGTTTCTCAGCACAATTGAAATCAAAACCAGCTATTTGATGGTTTGAAGCCTACATTTCACCTTGAGTTATCAATTCTCTGCCTTTTGGCAAAGATCAAAGTGTAACGTAGTACTGAAACTAACCTGGCCAAGGTGAGGGAGCATCTAAAAAAGGTATGGTCATTCAGTGTTCCTAGAAGTCGTGAAGTCGTTTTCGCTTTCCTTACAGAAGAAGGCAAAGTTTACATTTTTTATACGATTTAGTTGCCCACTTTGCCTGGTAGCACGACCTGTGTGTGTTTGTGTACAATCAAACCTGTCACTAGCTACCAATCATGGGAAAAAGACTAAAGTTGCTGTTGCACACAGGCGACCATTGTACACAAGTTTACCTTTTAAAATTGGTTTTGAACAAATATAGTACAACAAATGTTATAATGTGGTTGATCAGATTTTTGAAACCATTGTGCGCATCTTTAGACTACCCCTGAACATGTCCAGAAGTTTGAAATCACCATCTTGATGTGCGAGTAGTTGTTCAACATCATGTATGCACTAATGCATAAGTGGGCAGGAGAATATTATTCCCACATATTCTTTCAAAAGCGTTTGGGAATAATAATGCTTAATAATAAAGAGGTGAGGAAATCTTACAGCTAACAGTTTTATGCTAAATGTTTTCTCTTGGCTAATGAATTTGATTAAAAATATACCACTCCCTTGATAACTCGCGCCTGAATAACTCACGATCCCGCTTATAATACGGTGTCTGGCGTGGCTCCGATTTTTTCCAAAGAAAATATATTTTAAATATCTTTAAAATATGCTGAGCATGAAAAGATTATGATAAGAATTGGTAAATTAAACCTTGATACATAGCTTGTTTTATCATCGAAAATGGTGATTAATGGCCATATAGATAGAATCCATATTGTGAAATTTGCAAGTTCTAAATAAGATATATATTAGGTAAAAGTTTTTTATATAAATAGTTGTCAATACACTGTAAATAAACAGTCTGGTGAAATAGCAATCAATGAAACCTTCTGGTAAATGGTAACAGGTGACAACAGAGAATGAAATAAACACCAGTTAAATGTCTTGCTATGTGAAAGTCATGTTCTAATCCTTTAATTCCGTTTCAGTGTAAACATTATAATCGCAACATATTCTGTTCTATGAAAACATGAAAAGAGTCAATTGACCGTCACATCAAAACCCATGAGTACTTCTGTGAGAACCTAATTACATGCTAGCTTTGTTTTGACCAACAACTTGGGGAAGTGTTTGTTGCATTAAAAAAATAAATTAAAAGAGACCTATGTTGTTTTATTGCTTTGAATATGTCTTTTGTATCAAATCAAGCAAGGGAGGTACAAAGAAAAAATTAAAAGGCATGCAAATCTGAGCATAAGTTCTTGTGGTCACTACCATTATTAAAATTCTTTTTTTTTTTACCAATCGAAAATGGTTTGACATTTTTATATGGTGGCTGGAGACACAAAATGTTGACTATGTAAAGATCATACAGTTGAGAAATCTGCGGGATTTTGCTTGGTGGCAGAGAAATCAAGAAGTAACAACAAAAAAATGAACCTATTTTTTTCAAAATGTGAAGTTATATTTGTCAGGCGAGTCACAAACGGCAAGTATTATCATGTTCAAATTTATTTTGCTTTCAGTTTGTAGACCCATTAAATTCATGTTGGTAATGATTAACCCTTGTGATTTTTTTCATTTTACTACTACCACAGTCAAATCTATTGTTTGTTCAATTGACAATGTTTCTATAAAAAAATGTCGATCTTTTGTATTAAAAAACCCTGTCTAATTTGGATCAAACAATAAAACTAGAATGTATCCAATTCAACACACAAATTATTGATTTACTACACAATGTGTGAAGTGGTACACATGTTAAGCAAACAGAAACCATGTGGAATAATGTTTTTGATGATCTCCTCAATATACTGTAATTTATCCTGAATTAATGTTGCTCTATGAGGAAAAAATAAAAGTACACTGTTATGAAGAGATATTTATTGACAGTTAATCTCAGCACGTTTATAAATTGATTTTTCAGCACTATAACTTGCCAACCTACCCACCCCCTTTTGCCTTTATGGCGATCCCTTTAATGGTTTTGGCTTTTTTATATAGGTCCCTCGATAACTCGTTCCTCACTTAAAGTGCAGTCGATGTTTTTGGACCCCGATGTGCACTAGTTATCGAGAGAGAGGTATATTATAGTTACAACTCTGTTCTAACATTGTTCATCAAGTTTTCCTTTAATTACACTGCAGTTTTGATGATACATTGTGCCAAGTCATCTACAACTTAATTCATGTGTTTATGCATTATTGATCCATTACTGTGTTTTCCATGTAACATTAATTAATTGAAAGTGATCATATTTAGCATGATGTTGTAAAATGTGGATCTGATGATTACATAACAATTAATGTTTCTGATCCTGGATGAACCCCCTAAGGCCCCCCAAAAACCAAGTGTGTGTTCCAGAATGTTGAACATCTCTGTTCTCCTTGCCAACCATAGCAATTTATTTTTGCATATAATTGAGCTGGTTTAGCCAAGGACTTAAAGTGCTTATTAGTACATTATGTATGTACTAATCATTTTCATATAGATGTTTTACAAACAATGAACATAAAGAATATTCCTGAAATTGATGTGCGCATCTAATTGAATGGGTTTAGCTTATTACTTGAAGTCCTTAGTACATTTATATATACTAATCATTTTCACATATATATAATGTTTTTAAAAAATCCCTAATTGCACACCCTAATTTTAAAACCAGTGCAATAGGAAACGTACTTTTGTTTGCCTAATGGAGGAGGGTTTTAGGTCAGAAGTCACAGACCGGTAGTTAAGTCAGATTTTATTTGTGTAAAATAAACTTCACCAACTGATGGATGGCCATCATATTTAGTGCAGTGATTTAGGATAATGAATATTTTCAATCCAGGGTGCATGTGTAAAAGGCTTTAAAATTTGTGCTGGTTATCATTCCCATTGTTCCATATGTAGTTGAATTTGTATTTATTCTGAAATTCTCTGAAACAACTTCTAGAACCTCCTGAGCCTTCCACATGTATTTTCTTGGACCTTCAATGATTTAAAAGTATGAGTCCTGTGGACTCTCAGTAACCAGCCCTTAACCCTCAGTTATGTGAAAGTACATTGCTGTGGGTGTATAATTTTTCCATAGTGGGTATGTAAAAAAAATCCTTAAATGGCAAGAAAGATAAATATCCGAAAAGAATTAATTCTTATTTTCAAAAAGTGAATATGAAAATGAAATAAAAAGATTTTAATGAAATGTCTTTATCAGTAACATTTGCTATAAAGGTATATATTTTCTTTTAATATTATGAGTTCAGACCTGCTAATGAATTCCCATTTTTTCTTAACACATTAACCCCTGAGCCAAACAGCTAGGTAGTCACCAGTACAGCATACTTGCAGAGATCACCTAGAGAAGAGAGCAATTGTTAGGCTTACCAGTGACTGTATCCCTGGGACTTGGCTGACAGCACTTGGCTTGCAGATTTTAATAGAGGGGGCTACTTACAATAAATTTGTTATAGTTTTATTTGTATTCGTTTAATTAAGCTGAAATTTGGCACGGCAGTTTTTAATAAAATTACATACATAAGGGCATAAATTTCATACTACATGCAGAAATAAAACTAATGCTTGAAGGTGAAAACAAATGATGTACTTGCCAGTTTGCTTCTCTTGCTATGAATAATCCATACAATCCATTATGAATTCGCACAGAATTATTAACACCATCAACACATGAAATAATTATGTACACGGAAATTCCAATTGTCTCTCATGTAAACTTAACATACTGTGAATACTGTACACAAATGGGCATATCTTACTTGCTCTTTACTTATCGTTTTCCTTAGAATTCTCACTGAAAATTTAAAAACTAATAAAACACTTAACAAACCTTGAATTATGAACACTCATGTTAACAACATTTATTTCCCAAACATTTATTTAATGATTCTTCAGAAGAAAAAAAGTTTTAAAAAATTAAATTCATTTGCATCAGGGTCTAAATTCGTTGTTGGTCCTTTGTATAGCCTCTTGTCAATGTGTTTTATCATTTACGATCCATTGATCAGCTCTTCTTTCATTTTCTTCTTCTTCAACATTCTCATTCTCATCACTACTGCTATTATCTCCAGTAGCTATTTTGATGTCACTATCAATCTCGTCTGATTAAATTCCTGAAAATTCTACATCAGTCTGTCAAGTAAAAGTCTGCTCCCAGTGGCTGATTCTTGTCAATTTGCATCTTTTTCAGATCTGTATATTTTCACTATTTCTGCTGCTGTCGAAGTCAGTTTTTTCTCCCTCTGTTCAGCAATGTTCACTCTATCTATGTAAGCTAAAATTTTATTGGTTAAACTGCCTGCATAATTAGGAAATGGTTTAAAATCAACCAGTGGTTTGCGCTGATTTAACTCATCGTGCAGGATACAGGCCTAGACAAATACTGCCACTCAAACTTGGCGCCCGGGATACAAGCTACGTAAACTCAGCTGCATTATCGAGGCACTCAGGAGACGAGGGAGGTAAAGTATGACGAGTTATCGAGGTAGCAGGGGTTAATGTGTTAACTGGACCACCCACTTTTCTTATGATGAGCCCCACGTTCTGGACCATGAGGGTCATGGACTGTGCAGAGAACCCTGTTACAGTTGTTGAGGTGGTTATAATATTTGCACTGAAGCATGTGTTTTTATAATCATTCCAGTCTAACTGTTTGTGTGTCCATGCATTTGTCTGTCCATCCACTGGATGGTTTTCCTGGTTACCTGAACTTGGTTTATTGAGAGAGTGGTTTGTTTAATTTATGACCATGAGTAGATGAGAATAAAGATTGTGGATCCTGATGGTGGGGATGGGGTTTGGGTGGAATGAGCTTTAGTTTCAGCTCTGTATACACTGATTGAGAGCAGTTGGTCATATGTGGTATATTTCACAAAAACGACAACATAAAAATACAAGTTTCAGATTATGGGGTGACATTCCCAGGGAAGGGGTTGGGGATGATGTATTTTTTTTCTTCGATATTGCACAAAACCACATCACCCCCATTTAAAAATGAGGAGGCCTGTGAAAATAATGCAGTTGATTTGTTTTAAATTGAATGAAACCTGCAATAATCGTCAATATTAACAAAGCTTATTATTCTGTGGTAATGTCTCTAATGCATGCCGCTTTAATTAGCATGATTGTTGTAACACAGATGCTGGGTGTACGGATAAGAAGATAATAATAATTATGTGCAAGCTTTATCGCTTTATCTTTATTCAGTAGTTTAGCACACATTCATTGAAAGATCGAGTCTGTTCATAGATAGTGCCCTCATCCCCCCCTTCATGTAAATGTCACAGGGGATTGGGGGAATTCAGAGATGATCTTAAAACTCAGATTTTAATAAATAATGACAGTGAAAATATATGTATCTGCAGCGTCTTTTCTTATCTTTTTGTTATGCAAATTTATGAGTGGGAAAATTGAGCCGGTTCTCTTTGGCACAATATTTAATTGTATGGTATGAAAACAAGGGTATTTTTAATTCAGCCAGTCTCTCACTTCCTTGTATAGACTGAGAGTTTGTTATTTATGCTTAATTTACGTCTTATGGCTCACCTATGTGAGCTTATGGGACAGCTCATTGTTGATTGTGAATGTAATCCATCGTGCCGTTTAATTACCTCTTCAGAACTGCAGAACTACTTTCATTCAAACCATTATTGATGTTTCTTAGGATATATAATAAGATCTGATTTTGATCAAGTTGGGGAATATGGGCTTATTTATATCTTCAAGATCTTGGATGAATTTGACGATGAGAAATATCAGTGCATATTAATGAGGTGATCTTGCTGCTGATTGGCAGAGCTTGTTACCAATTGGAAGCAATATTTTGACTTGATTTCAATCAAATTTTAAATAGAGGTTGACATCATCAAGGTCTTACACTAGTCCAGTAATGTATGAGATCCATACGTATTAATGATGGTGATCTTGCAAGTGGTTTTTAGCACTCTAAGGACCATTTCCTAGCCAACTTTGATCAAGCTTGGTAAAAATAGGTTTAAATCTTCTAGATCTTGGATGAGTACAGTAATGAGCAAGATACAGGCAGATTTTAAATGGAGGGATTCTGTTTTTAATTGGTTGAGCTTGTCAACACTTGTTCACACATGTAAATGGATTAATTTGTTTTGCTACCTGTAACTGTTTAACAAAAAAAAGAAAACGTAAACAAACATGCATGTAACTGTCATTGATGAAGGATCATCCATTTCAAATTAAATTATATATTACATCTTTTCTGTAGAGGCTTATTTAGTAAGATTTTAAGGTAAATTCTCTTCTAAAAGTGTGTATCTATGCCTTTCACTTGAATTTGGCATTAATAGGAAAAGAGCAGAAGTTAACGAGAATTAGTTATTTGCTGATAATGCTGATAAAATTTCTTTACAATATTTACTTTTAAAGAATATGTTAACCAAATCTTTGATTACATGTAGTAATAATTTTTCTCTTCAAACATTAGCATCACTTCACATTTTAAACTGCAGCATAGTTTCTTGGTCTTGGTCATTATAGAAACTACAAAACAATCCCATGTGCATTTCCAGGCCATATGTTTGGATCCATTATCAATTTCTTCATTATGTACATATAATGTAACAATTGAAAACATTATAGCCATAATAAGACATGGAAAAGTCACAGTTTGAGTTGGGACAGTATAATAGCATGTACCGTATATACTCGAGTATAAGCCCATTCGCCTATAAGCCGACCCCCCCCCCCCAAACTGAATTGGTAAAACTGTTATAAAGTGCATGACCCGTGTATAAGCTGACCCATAATTTCTAGACTACCGGTACATCACAAGATGCACAAAGTGAGTTCTGAATACGTTTATTTAGGCAAATCACATTATTAAATAAAATGAAAGCAAGAAAGCTAATTTATATGTTGAAATAAAAACAATTCTAAAGTGTTAAGTCTTAATGGAAATTTAATTAATCCTCATTCTAAAATCATGAATTATAAAAGTTCTATCACTTTTAGATTCCTTCAAAATCTGGCTCTGTATCAGACTCACCAAACAGTTCACGAAACTTGGCTTCTGTTACAGGTGTGCTTTCATCATATACATCATCACTGTCATCATGGTCATCCAATAGTGTGTTGCTCTCCTCGCCATTGTCGGATTGAAATATATCATCATCCTCTGTTCCATGCATGGCATTGCTGATACAGCACTTCCTGAATGATTTTCCTTTTCCGCCATTCCCGTACTTGCTTCTCATTCACAAAAAATTTGCGTGCTGCAGCACAGCTGTTATTTGCTTCTGCATATTCAATAACTTTTAAGTTTGAATGCTGCATCATAAGCAGAACACTTTCTTTTACTTCCAACACTATTCATTTTATCTGATTGAATTGAATATAAACTTCTAGAGAGATTAAACTGAAATAATTTCTTATAGTGGCAGTATACTATTTATATACCTTATGCTGTAATTATTTCCATGTGTGGCTGGTTATCAATTTGTATTTGATAATTATTTATCATTGTTGTTTATTTGTGTTTTTTTTTAAACTACCGGTAGTGTGATTCAATTGATCAAAATATGATTGGTTTCAGCGTGGACATTATTCAAGTACATGTATTGTGACAGTTTATAACTTTGAGCAGAAACCATGTCCACTACCATATCTCATTAAACAATACATCTGAGAGTCGGCATGTATTAGTAAAGTCACTGGCATTGTGCAACAAAACAAACCTATTATCCCCAAGGCATTTACCACAGATTAAGCATATGGTAGCTGTTGTACAACACTCTACCGCTAACAAACCACTTTGCTTTACAAACAACTAAACAACAGTAGTATATAAACTGTGGCTGCCGATTACTTCGAAAACACCTGTCAAAGAAATCCCACAAATTATATTGTTTTACAATTATTCACACTGACTCGTATATTGCCCTGTTATTTACCCTTCCTAAGCGTGCGTGCAACAAACCCCTGTGGAGCCTCTCGCTATTGTTCCTTTAAGACTATCGTACATGTATTTCTACTCTTGATCAAAATGTTTGTCGTATATACCTTCAGTATCGTAATTCTTTTATTTTTTTATGTAGATTCTTTTCATATTTACACTGAAAAAAGCTAGTGTGCATTTGTACGATACCGTCGAGTTTAATGATTACTGATTAACTGAGGGTTAAATACTTGACTGGAGATTACTAATATGGCGGTTCTTTTAGAAAATACATGTACCACCGTGGCTCAAATAACACGTATGGCTGCATTTTCTGGTGGATGGACATCTGTCAAATAGACGTCAAGTATGTTAAAACATGTTTTTCATTCATTATCCTACCACTTAAGTTAGAAAAAAAATATTTGTTTCACTTCACGACAGCACAAATCTTATGAGCCAGGAGGCATCATTAGGCATGTGATCTCATATTCGGCGATCGACAGAAACAATAAATACTGGAAATAGAGGGAAAAAAGTGTTAAAAGTTTCAGACTTGGACCTTGGCCTGCAGATAAGCCGACCCCCTTTCTTCCAGGCCTTATTTTTTTCCTACATTTTTCGGCTTATACGCAAGTATATACGGTACATTATAATAGCTGTCAGCTGTTTATTAAGGTTAGTGGAAAGATATGGAGAAATTGGGTTTCTAATCATTTTGATTAAAACAACATTGTTTTGGTTATTATAAACCATGTTCATGTTTAGATATGGTAAATACTGCAGCAGTATGTATATCTATTGCTATCATATTTTTTATCAAACTTTGTAAGTAGGCTTATATCATCAACATGTATACTGAGTTTTATGAGATCAATGCATAGTAATGAGGTGATATGGTTGGCCAGGCATCTTTCCACTTGAAAGACTGTTTTTAACTTAATTTTGATTAAACTTGGTAAATAGGCTAATATTATTAAAATGTAGGATGGTTTTTATCATTAGTGAAACTTTTCACATTTATGAGGTGATCTTGCATCATTATTGGCTTATGTCATTTTTACCACTTGCGTTATCAAGAGCTTGTTTGAGAATGATTGAGAGAGAAATTCATGCACAATAATGATGTAAAATTGCATTTGATTGGCTGAGATTTAAACAATGAACAATACATTTTGGATCATATTGAGCATACTTGTAAAATAGTCAATACTTATGATCAAGATATTATATTAGTCAATTATGAGCAGGATCTATACATATTAATGATGTAATTCATATCATCAATTAGGGTGAAATGATTCATCGATATATCGATGCATCGATACTTTTGCTGAAACATATATCGATACAAGAGATGGAGAATCGATACAAAATGATACTGTATGCATGTTATTTTAGTCTTCAGTAGTCATGAATAATTATTATTAGTTGCCTTGTTATTCTGTAAAATTAATCCATCTGAAACAGCATTTGCAGTCTCAGTCACTGATGTTTATTAGTAAAAACAAAAATGACTATATGAGAATACCCATTTAGCATTTAGAAGTTAAAAGGTACATAGTTTGTAATCTGTTCAGCATACATTCCAAACGTGTTCCACATGTACAATGATGTACAGTATTCATCATTTAATAACCACTTTCACGCCAAGTTTCTACTTTGAATTGTGTCTGGACTCCTTTGGTCAATTTAAAAGCTACACTACCAGTTTGTTGCATGGTGAAATATGTTCCATTGAATTATCATTTGTGGTTATTGCTTGTTCTGGACCAGGTTAACCCTTTACCTCATGCAAGCGCCTTTGGACGCCTCTACTCCATTCACATGGAAGTGTCTTTTGACACCTGCTGTAAACATCAGCCATTTTAAGCGGGTTTTCATAGCGCCACCTTTGTGCAAAACCCCCTATTAGATACTACATTAATTTCTGTGAATGACAATTATGTTAGATCACATGGTCACTGTTTATGCTCTGGCCAAAATCTGCTATTTAAAGTAACATGGTCATAATCTCCACTGTGCAAAATGGAGGTAGCGGATTTCATTGAGTACTTGTGAAGTTTTCACGATTAGAATCACAACTATGAAAGCTTCAATAACTTAGGTAAAGGCTTTGGAATTGATGTAGGCAGAAATTAGTTTTTATAAATTATCAAATTCAGATGACTTAGTGATGTAGATGCAGACAAAAAGCTTGTAAATTTTGAGTATGAGAAATGGCAGCTACGATTGGTCACGCGGCTTCACTGACTTAACGGTGAACGAGTTCTGTCAAGATTTTAAAGCACATAAAAAATTCTTCTGTGAAAAAAATTAAACAGCTATAACAATCAGACTTTACTCTTAAATTTTTCTACACAAAGTGACATAATAGATGTGTACCAAAAATGTAAAATGGTTAAAATTGCTGTTAAACGTAACATACACTATATTGCTTAACAGCTAACAGGCAGGCCTAAGCGTATGGAGTTAAATAGGTAACAGGTGTTCTATTTATAGTGCACTGCACTGGGTAACTTTGCTCTATGAGGTAAAGGGTTAAACAATAACCACCAATCAAAAATCATTGGTGCTTATTCTCTGCGTGACAAACAGGAAGTAATGGCAAAGCAACAGAGTCTATGCTGGGAAAGTCATTACATATGTCAAGCACTCAAGCATAGATGCTGTCAAGGTGTGACATTATGCAAATAGTGCAAAATTTGTACCCATTCGCTCGCTTGGAAAACTGTAACATGAGAACTTCTGCAAATTCGTTGAAAGTCCCACGTATGAAAATGTGCCTGGGTTCTTCAAGCATGACTTGAATGGTTGTGAAACTACTGGTAAATATTATTAGCACAGTGTGCCCAGGAATAAGCATTATGACAAAGTTTGAAATCATTCATGAAGAAAGATTTCCAAATGTGTGTTTAAAATACAGGCTACCTAGTAAACCACAAATGTCTGCTTCCTGGTGTGGCAAATACTTGCTGATGATAGTGATGATGTCAGTAAAAATTTTAAGTTATGAAGTATATCAGATTATTGGAGCTGGGAAAGTTTTAATGGAGATACCCGAAATGGTGTTAGATGTACATGATGGATGGACAAAATAATAGATATCCTGACCCTTTCAGTGGTATTTCAAAATTAAATGTACAAAGGGCAGAATACTGGGCCTGGTTAAAATACAGACAATTTAAAAGTATAATGTAATTTTCATTTTTTTTTAAACTAATCATTTTCGCCCTGCAGATCATATGCTACAAAATGAAATTAGCATAGAACGGGCTATGTGGCAGTTTTCAAGCTGCTCAAATTTATTACCTTGTGTAAGTTTTAAAAATTGTAGAATAGGACTGGGTGTAGTCAATAGTTTTTCTTCTTTGATAACTGCTCCGTTGGCCAAGTGGTTAGAGTGTCCGCCTCAGATGCAGGAGATCGTGGGTTTGATCCCCTGGCTGAGTCATACCAAAGACTTACAAAATTGGTCTTAACAGTTGGTTGACTGGTGTCAGGATAATGTAACTGGGTGGGATATCATGCTACATGTCTTCAGCATGATTCCCCAGTGCTAGACATCACAATAAACTGCCACACTGCAGACATTGTAGCAATACGACTGAAAATATTGTTAAAGCTACGATAAAAATCCAAGTCGCACACACACACACACACACACACACACACACACACACACACACACTTCGCTAACAAATACAAGTACCTGTGGCTGCAAGTCTTTTGCATCTGGAAGTGAAATGTGATAGATTTGGTTGGTATTCAACCTTATTCCAATGCCCGAATTAGTTTTAAATGAGATTTTCTTTGGATGAGAAAATTGCTTTATTTCTTCTGTTTGGAAGATAACATAATGTCCTCCACGTGTAACTGAGACACAAAATTGGTAATATGTTCAAATCATTCATGTTGTACAAAACAAAGAGAGTTAAATGGAGCCACCATTAAATGGTCTAAATCATTGGATTAAACTCGATGCAACCAGCAGGTGGTCTGTTTGAAAGTATTGTTGATATATTCTCATCAATGAGAATTGCATATAAATATATGATAACTATATGTCTATTTGTAGTCTGCATACTGGAAATAGGACCAGAATGTCGACGTACATGAAAGGGCACCACCTACCTTCCAAAGACGGAAGGACCATCAAGTTCATATGTGTATCAATATGTATCATATTGCAGGTTGTGTATCGTGAATCGTATCAATACGTGGTACAGGTGTATCGTTTCTAGGGTGAAACAATTCATCGGTGTATTGATACATCAACACTTTTGCTGTAATGATACACATATTGATCCAAGAGGTGGAGAATCAATACAAAATGATAGTTACCATTATATGTACACTATTTTAGTCTTCAGCAGTCATGAATAATTATTAATAGTTGCCTTGTTATTTTTTAAATATAGAATTCATTTGAAACAGCATTTGCAGTCCTAGGCACTCAATTTTATTAGTTAAACAAAAAAAGACTTTAAGAATACTCAGTTGCCATCTGCAAATTAAATCAAAGTGACATGGTTAGTAGTCTGCATGTCCCCCACTCCATTACTTGCTAATTATCTTAACCTAGCAGCATACTTCAGCAATATAGGATACATTCCAGATGTGTTCACATGTATAAATGAAGTACTTTACTCATCATTTAATAACTACATTTACGTGAAGTTTCTGTGTTGAAATTTTATCTTATCTAGTTTGGTTCATTTGAAAGCTACTCTACTGGTGTGTTACACGGTGAAATATGTTACACTGAAATCTTGTTGGTGCTTATTGCTTGTTCTGGTCCAGGTTAAGTAATAACTATCAATCATGAATCTGTGTAGCTTATTCCCTGCATGACAAACAGGAAGTACTAGCAAAGCAATAGAGAAACTTCACTTTGCACATAAAGTACTTAAGCAGTGATGCTGTCAGGGTGTGTAACTGCATGAATTGTGCAAACTTTATTTTACAAATTTGCACACACTGATGAGCATGAACTCCCGCAAGTTAGTTTAAACTCTAGCTTGCTGAAAATGTGCTTGGTGAAGTATACCATTTTTATTTAACCATTATTATTGTGACATCTGTTGTTCGGGTAGGCAACTGTTTACACAGCTTTGGGCATGACATGAATCAATGGTTGTTAAACGAAATTTGATTGGCACATTGTGTCCTGAAATAAGCACTCTGGTGTAGTTTGAAACTTCCATGAAGGAGGTTTTACAAATGCGTATTTAAAATCTAGGAAACTCAAAATGTCTTATTCCCAGTGTGGTTCATTATGTTTTCATTCAGCAAATACTGACTGGTGAATTGTTAATGGAGATACCAGTGAGTCATTTTGAGTCCAAATATGGTGTCAAATATGAGTCAGACGCATAAGTTGGATGAACAAAAATTGACAGCGTGACGGTCAAGCTCCCTTTCAGCGTTATTTTGAAATTAAATGTAGAAAGGACAGAATACTGAGCCTAATTAAAATACAGTACAGACAGTTTAATTAATTAAAAGTAGAATGCAATTTTCATTTTTTTATCAATCAGTTTTGCCCAGTGGATAAAACCATGTATCCGTATCAGGGTTAACATAAATTGATTAAATAAGGATGAAAAAAACTTGTACCTTTCTGCTCATGTGCGAGTCAAATAGCCAATGAAAAGCGATATTTCTAATACAACTAGGCAGTATGTTATTGAAAGATGACTGGGGATTTGGTGTTTTCGAGTCTATTCAGAAAGAGTTTTCAAAATGTGTTTCCTACTCGATTTTCAGGCAAAAATGACAAAAAGCTCCAGGGGTTGATGTGTTAAACAGTCCATTTTTATCACAAAATTTGAATATTCCTTGCGTATTTAATCACTTGTGCATCGACATTGCACATAAATTACAAATTTAGCAATTCCTTGACGATTTGTAAAAAAAAAAAAAATCCTTGTTAACACCTTAACCCCTAGTGACGACTTAACGGGACAGGAGGTAGTAGCCTACTGCCGATTTATGTAGTGTCATGGTCATGCATGATACACTAAAGTGGGTGGTATTATAGAAAGGTAGACAGATGTAGCTCTACAGTGATACCAAATAATCTGGAATATCTACAAAATACTGATTAAAAAACCTCATTTTTTTACCTGACTTTTTTCTACCCAAAATTCGCCCGTGGTCGGAATCTGATTTTGTGTCCGGATTTTAGACTTTTTGGTCTCACATCTAAGGCAAACCGGTATGAACTGCAAACAGACAGATGAGCCTTTGCAAAAAGTAGGATAAGACGGGCATTTGGAATAGAGAGTGGTCTCCATCGAAAAATAAGGCTCCGTTTAGTAAAAAAAAAAAAAAAAAAAAATCCAACTTTTACCCTTCTCCTCTTCTGCTCATGCACGAGTCAAATAGCCAATGAAAAGCAATGTTTCTAACACAACTAGGCAGTATGTTATTGAAAAATGACCGGGGATTTGGTGTTTTCAAGTCTATTCAGAAATAGCTTTCAAAATGTGTTTCCTGCTTGATTTTCAGGCAAAAATGACAAAAAGCTCCAGGGGTTGATGTGTCAAGATAAAATCCTGGCAGCATCTATCTTTACATTGTGCATTGGGAACAAATTAGGAATTTCTCATTTTATGCTGAGATATTTAACCAGTGAAGGAAAGTGCTGATGGAATAAATACAATTAGAACAGAATCAGTAAGGGGGCAGATTTCAAACTGCTGCAGTTCATCACCTTGTGTATAAAAAAAATTTAAGTTATAGACTAGGACAAGGTGATGTCATTAGTTTTCCTTCTTCACTAACAAATACAGTTACCTTGCAGGTAGTACAATGTGATGGATTTTGTTGGTATTCAGCCTCATTCCAATGTCTGGATTTGTTCTTGATGACATTTTCTTTTGTATGAGGAAATTTTTTTATTTCTTTTGTTTTGAAGATTACATCGTAATATTTTCCAATTTAAGTGAGACATGAAATTGGTAATAAGATGTTTTCAAGGCATCCCTGCCATGCAAAACAAAGGGCCTGGTGGCTAAAGTGAGTTATTTGGAGCCACCATTAAATGGCCTAACATGTAGAATAAAACTTGCTGACAACAAACAGGAAGTCTGTTTGAAAGTATTTTTGTTTTCTTGTCATCAGTGAGAATTGCATATCAATATATGATAACTATGTCTATATCTCTAATCTGTATACTGGAAATAGAGCCAGTATGTCAACATACATAAAGGGCACCACCTATCATCCAAAGATGGAAAGACCATCAAGTTCACATGTGTAACGATATGTGTCATATCCTGTGTATTATGAATCATATCAATACGGGGCATAGATATATCATTTCACCCCTAATCATCAAGACCTTGGATGACTTCAGTTATGAGCAAGAAGCTGCAAATCAAATCTGCCTTTTTAGAATGATTTTTTTGGTCAAGATATAGTAACAGTGTTACACATAGGGTCCCAAGAGCAGGGAACACTGTGTCACCCATCCTCCAGATTTGGGGGACACATAATACATGTATTTTAGATAAACTGCCAGGCTGCCTATCGTCCAGGTGAAATGGACCAAATATGGACTGCTAATGACCTTTTCAGGAAGCATCTATAAAAAGGCACAAACTTCTAATAACTTGGTCGTTTATCATCCAATTTTTTAATGAAATATTCACATTATTTGAGCAAATCTTTAAAAAAAATATGGGAAATTTGTATTTGAAAAAATGCTGTAATTAGGCAGAATATTATCAATTTTTCTGAAGAGTCAGTCAGGAAGGGATAATCCTGGATATAATATGGCTCTCATAGAGAAGTCAGTTTTATATGAAATGTATGGTTGGTAATTTTATTGTCAAAAATTGTGTAGTACCCAGATAGTGGAATCAATATCATGAAATTATCTGCTTTTAATAGGTCCTATGTTTTGTTTAACTTTCATTCCAAAGAACATCCTCAGTTTATTTTAAAAAACAACAGTCAACAAAATTTTGATCAATGAAAATGTCACTATTGCCAACTGGTGGAAAACTGGTAACACTTTAATAAATAAATGAAATTTATATCAGTTTTGTCATGTGAAATTCGTGTTATAGTTTTTCTTTTTTAATTCAATTTCAGTGTAATCATAAATGCAATGTGCCCTCTTGTATTCATATATGAAATATGTCAATCTACCATCACAACTATGACCATGGTCATTTCTGTACAAACCTAATATCAAGGAATAGGTTTACCAGTAACAGGATCTATTATAGGACTAAATATTTAGTGGAAAATCCTCTCTCCATCTGAAACCAAAGTATTGAGAATACAGATGACTTGGAGAATAAAAGAATAAAACTGATAAAAATTTATGAAAGATGTGATGGAAAATGTAAATCCAGAGATATTGCTCTGTATGGGCTTTTTTACTACCACCACCAACTACTTAAATAACCTTTACAATTTTCTAATTTGTATTGCCTTTATATCAATAGATATTTCATATTAACAATTTAACATATGAAACATTATTGGAGGAATTATTGTGATGATTTTCTTTTAAAAACATTTTCTTCTGTTTCAAATTACTGCTGGCTACAGTCTTATAAAACCATCCATTTGGCAGCAGAAAAAGAGGACTATGACTGCATGACAGAAATGATATCTAAGGGAGACACCTACTAGCATGCATAATTATTTACCTAAGTTGAGTTCTTTCCCTTAAGCTACTTTCAATGAGATGTATAGACGGTGACTATTACAAGTACACGTAAGTGTATTATCATCTCTATCTGGTTAAAGAGTTAGAAAAAGTGATTGAAACTGAAAGCTGGATATTAATATCCATTTAACTAAATAAAATGCATTTGACAATGAAAGCATGTAAGTGCTTTAGTAGTCTCCCAAGTTGCAACATAATGTCTGTTGGCCTCTAATGTAATGCTTTTTCTAGGTTGAAGACATCTCTACAGCGTGAAGATTTAATTTACTTTTAGGCTGAATTAATGACAAAGGACCCTAAATTTATGAAAAAACACATCCTGTCATTAAATCAATATTTTTCACTAAAAAGGATAAATTCAGAAACAGATGGTAATGATTATAATAAATGCTGGTAGCTAATGGGTGAACACTAATATTAAATGATAGCATGATCCAGAATGGCAAAGACCATAGTTCAGCTCATTTCAGGTGAACCAGATATTCAAACATATTAACTGATTAATCCCTGGAGGTGTTTGTCATTTTCACCTGAAATGCGAGCAGGAAACACATTTTGGGGACTGTTCCTGAATACATCCTAATACATTGACGTTCAAGAGATTTTCCATTAGCCTAATGCCTAGTTGTGTTAGAAACATAATTTTTCATTAGTTAATTTGCTCGTGCATGAGCAGAAGGGTAAAAGTTGGAGTTCTTTTGTTTTTTTGCTTAACAGATCCATCATTTTTGTATTGAGACCACTCTTTTTTCCAAATGCCCACCTTATCCTACTTTTTGCAAAGGTTCACCAGTCTGTGCAGTTCAGACCGGTCTGCCTTACATCTGAGGCCAAAAATTCTAAAATCTGGACACAAAATTGGATTCTGACCATGGGTGAATTTTGGGTGGAAAAAAAGAAAACGGGTCCAAAAATTAGGTTTTTCCCTATGTATTTTGTAGTGCAACTAGAATGTCCAGATTATTTGGTGTCATGGTAGAGCTACATCTGTCTACCTTTCTATAATACCACCCACTTTAGTGTATCTTACATGACCATGAAGCTACAGAATTCGGCAGTAGGCTACTACCTCCTGCCACATAAACGAGGTTAATGAGTTAATGCTTTATGTGCACTTCATAATATGTTTATTACAATATGTTTATTACAATACCATAAGTATCGAAGGAAAAGTTGATACTACAGTGCAGAAAGTTAATGTGGCAAAACTTAAAAAGTTAAATGTTTGAAGTGTACTAGTGCATTAAGTACTATTTTTGTTTATCCCTTTCCTATATGCGACTTAGATAATTGACCATTTTGTATAAATGTTATATATACATACATATATATATATATATATATATATATATATATATATACTAACTTAAAACCTTATTTACTTTCTGTTTATATTTGCATAGTTTATCACAGTATCTTGAGATTGAATTCAGCTCATAAACACCACACAAAAAAACTTAACACGAAAACTGCCAGCATACCACAAATATGGCTGCTGATGAGGTTATCCAGGACCTGTCTGTAGTAAATTCTCTCTCGTTACTTGGTTAGGATGCATCTCCCGTCATCTGATTAGATAATGATTCATACTTAGATGGTGATTCAATTCCTTATTTGTCCATTGGCATCTGATATTTGAAACCTCAGCAGAGTAGGTCAGTTAAAGGTGGTAGTTGATTGATGGGATGTGTTATATATATTTAATTTGTATTATTTGTTGGCTTTTCTTAATGATTAAATGTTATATACATCTGTATTTTGTATTTCACCTATTCCAAAATCAAGTTCATTGTGTACCTGACCAGGAACATTTATTGTGCACACAACATGATACATAGCTAATATTTCTCTCAGAGTGTGGATTAAATATCCAGATCATTGCTAATGTAAACATGTTAACGAGAATTTGAGCTAAAAGATAGTTTTGATACTGACCTCAGAAACTTCAAGAATGGAAGTTTCCATTAACTGACCCTCTATTGCAGGAGGTTGCAGGTTCGAACAAAAGTCATACCAAAGACGTCTAACAAAAATGTTAGTAACAGCTGCTTTGCTAGGCTTTCAGCATTATGAGATTAGTGTTAGGACTGGTTGGCCTGGTGTCAGGATAATGTGACTGGGTGGGACATCATGCTACATGTCTGCACATGATGCCCCAGTGCTGGACATCATTGTAAACTGCCACACTGCAGACATCGTAGCGTTATGACTGAAAAGTTGCTAAAGCTATTGTAAGGTTTTAATTTTCAATTGTATTGAACCGTAAAGTTGAATGCATTGAGCATTACAATTTTATCACATTTAAGCCAGAAAAGTCCTTGTGAAGGATAACTTCGACCTTTCTTCTTTTCTCCCCCCATGTCTGTGAAAGGTTAGAATTTATGACTCATTGAAATTGATCAGGGCATTGCTATGCTGTCCTGAGAAAGTAAACATTTGATCTACCAACCATAACTGCTTGATAGGAACCCATGTCAAATTATCATTTTCCAAAGGAAAATTGATATGCCCATACATCACAGATTCTATTCTGTCTGAAATCTGACAGAAGAAATGATTATCTTGGGATAATTTAGGAACCGCTGCTTACGATTGGCAAGAGTAAATTAAGGCGTACACTTTGAAAATAATGTGAATTTAAATTGATGACCTTAGTCAAAATTCTTTAGTCCAAAATCCAAAGAGAAGTGGCTCTGAGGACACCTAAAAAAGAATAGTGCTTTCCTCATTAAAGAAGAAAAGGGAACCAGGTGGCTGTCTTGTAAGAAAAGACAGGGTTTGGTGCTAGGATGCACAATTGCTGAAAGAGAACAGCATTAAGGAACAGTTTTCTGGGGAGAGACGGGACAGTCCAAAGACAGAAGTCCAAAAAATAAAGTGTCAAGTTCAGAATGAAGGACTAGGAAGTCCAGGAAGGGGTGAAATGTAGAGAATAGGAAGGCTGAAGGAAACGGGAAGACGATACACGGTCAAGGGAGGAAGGTGATGCAATCAGTCATGGACATTGCGCTCTTTTCACCACTCATTATTATGATGAAAGAAATCCAAATTAGACACTGCTATTAAATTCTGTTGACATAATTTAGATTGAATTGGAATTGCTACTATTAATTTGTTTTGATTAAATTTGTTATTTTTCTTGTCTAAGGGGGCTTGTGCTGCATTTTTCTTCCCAATATTCTTGCTCATTTGTCTGTGGAAATTCTATCTTTCACTCCCACTGGGCTTTAATAACGAGGGAGGTCATCTTCTAGATAATGCCAGCCAAATCCAATTAAACACCCCTCTTACTAAGAGGGCGAAATTGCAGCTATGTTAAAAATTCAAATCACATATACACACACACACAAATACATCCATTAAGTGACATTGTATTTCTGTATAATGGTAATTGCAACCTAGGTCAAATAGAGGGGTATCTAATCTTGTTTATCTAAAAATGAGTCATTTTTGCCATAACATCTTGAAGCTGAATCAGTCTTAGTGATTGTTGTGTTCATTTTTTTCATTTGGTGGATTTATTTATTAATTTATTCACTGGAAATACAAAGTGCTTGTCAATAATATTCTTGGACAGAAACATAAATTTGGAATTGTGAATTCATAAAAGGACATTTTTTGATTATTTTATTGTGATAGATCAGAAGACTGTTACCACATCATCACACTCCAGGCAACTAGCACATTAGCATATTTGAGGCTACAAGGACATACAAACATTCAATAATGAACTTTGGAATATCACTGAAATACATTTGAATCTTTGCACATTTGGACTTGTGATAAAACTTTTTAAAATCTGTTTGGGACTTAATTCACAATATTAAGTTCATTTTAAATTTTCACTTTGTTTTCATGGGAAATAAATTATGTGTTGAGCTTTATTAAACTTGTTGGTTTTCCCTCTTCTGTTTCCTATTTTAACCCTTGTAGTGCTGGAGCCATATATTATGTCACCTGGCTTTTTATGTGAGAACCATATATGTATGGTCAAACGTCATCTAGCTCTGTGTGTGGATACCATATTTTTATGGCACAGGACAGCGACGTCTACGGTTGTCCAATGTAAGCCAATCATTTATTGTGTGCTAATAATAGCTGAGAAATAGCACATGTAATCATTCAATAGATCATGGTTATGCATCAATGCAACAGAACAGCAGTAAACCAAATATTACAAGACCTATTTTCCCAGTAAAGTATGTTGTCAGCAGTGGATGTTGATGTAAACACTATGGTGGCTGTTTAGTAGTTGCAGTCTCGTAGCTGTATCACAGCCAGTTGCTGCTGATTACCGTATATATGTGTATGCTTGTTCGAAGTAGAATAAAGTTTGTTAGGACTATGTGTGTATGTATGTGTGTGTGTGTGTGTGTAAAGGTACAAATAGCAATATGCGGTTTTCCAAATTTGAGAATTTTCTGCATGTGTTGATAATGAAAGCGCACTGATACTATCACGTGTTGATATCCAAGTGATATGGCATGGCTATCCCATTCAGTTCAAATTTCACTAAATTGAGCTTACTTTAGTAGCCAAGTTTATCATGTCATGTACATAGCCTTTTCTTATATTGGGTGATACATTGTATCATCACGAGTGAGAACTGTACAAGCTGGAAAGGGACCAACCATTTATCGAATATGTGTCACAGGGTTCCCACTCTACCAGGAAATCAGGAATAAGTTGGGAGAAATGACAACTTTTTTCCCGACCGTGAAAAGTCCTTGCATTTTGTAAATATTGACAAAAGTCAGGAAATAACAGGGAATTTGTCTGCACAACTTGACGCCTGAAACAGTTGCTTAAATGAGTCTTAACTGAACTGATCATGAGTTAAATTTATCGAGTTCTAACCAGAATATTAGGAGTTGCAGTATGTGTCATTTGGATGCTTGCCATACATATATTTGTTGACATAATCCAAACGCTTGGTGGATTAGATTCATTTAGTAGACTTTCGGTTTCACAGCTCGATATCTGTACTTATTTTTATGGAAGGTATGAAAATCAGTCTAGCATCACAAGAGGACAACATTGTGACATTAAAGCGTAGCTGCTTAGCAGATGGCTAGCAAACTTAAACGTTGTTAAATCCATTTATACCTGTATGAAATCGATATGAAAATTTATTTTCTCAGAAATTGCGAGTATTAAAATCGTTATGTCTTTCATCAGCTGAACTATGATAAAACTAATGCGTTGATGAAATTTGAGGGGGTATTAGTGATTTCGATTGCTAGTCGCCTGAGAACACACAATCTCACAACTGTCATTTTCAAATATTGTAGAAAAAAATTAAATGAAAGTTGTTGAAATAAAAATACAAAAACAAAAGGGCACAAAATTCTCTATATTTATTCTGAGACCAACTTCCGGAGTTTTGTCGTATCACGTGACTACCACGTTGACATGTGCTCTCTCATGCAAGGAGCATGCGAAGCAGGGAACCAGACTACTCTGCTTAACAAATCAGACTGGCCAAGTTTCTTGTAGTTGTTCACAAAATAAAAATGTTGAGAAATATATGTTCTTTCTGGTTTTTACAAAAGGTATCAGACTTTCATTTAATATAATTGAAATTTTGTACAACAACATTGAAAACTAATTTATTGTTGAAATCATGTGACTGTTTGAATTCCTATGTGGTTGTTTTAGATTTGTGAAGTCGTGTGACTATTAACGCAAATGGTGAATACCCGGACAGGTTTCATCTATGCTGAGTTTCATCTAGAATATCAGTGGTTTAAAGACATAATTATTATAATACTTGCCGTTTTTAAGAAATTAAATAATTTTCTTATAGATTTCATGCATGTATAAGTCGATATAACATTGTTAAATTTGCTAGGCCTGCTCTGAGGTAAGCTATCTTATGGAGGCGGCAGATTCCAATTTTTTTAAATATGTAATTGCTCTGAACCCACACTCCATCCTAAATGTTCATATGTGAAAAATGGGGTTGGAATATTCTGAGAAACCTGGATTAGAAAAATGTTGAATCTCTGAGCTGATCTTTGGTGCAAAATTATTACACATTGATTTTGTAGCTTGAAGCATTGGTTTCAGATCTTAAATAGACTGCAGGAGAAATGGGATATTGTCATCCCTTTTATTATATATCAGGAAACGATAAGACCCCATGTATCAATACAGGTTTGGGGACTGGTTTATTGAACTGCAAGAAGACAAGTTGATTTTACAGAAAATTCAGCCCTTGTTTATACAACAATACATAATTTTGAAGGTCTTTTGTCAAAATTTAAAGCAACTCTTTTGTAAATGTCTTTAAATTATGGAATTTGTAACCAAATCGTCATAAGGAGTTTAGGTTGGGTGAAAAATCTTGAGATGATATTGGCACACATATTCAGTGTTAAAAAAATTTCGTTACAAGATAAGATTCATACACTTTGCAATAATTGGTTTTTTTTTTCTTCACACTGTGATAGCAAATGTTTACTTTGTATAACATGCACATATATTGCTCTAGAATTCTTTAGATTAAAGGTTTGAAGGGAAACAAAATAATTTATGCTTATTATGTTGTTTCCACATAGCAACATAATCAGGTCATCAAAGTAAAGTTAGAATTTGTATTCTTTCTGTACATTGAAATGGCTTTATAGGAATATAGTCAGATTTGTTTCATGTGACTCATTTTGTGATTTTGTACATGATCAGCTCTTTTCTGACATGTTTCGGAGAGTCTTGAAAGAGAAACATATTCAGATTTGGAAAATGCATGTTTTATAATCCAAAATGTTCTTTAATTCCATTCAGTATCATACGTTAACCTTGAAAAAATTAATTTCATCCTGGAAAAAAACCTGGAAATTTATTTTTAGAAAATCGTGGGAACCATGCGTGTCAGGTTTTGACTCCAAAGTATTCCTTTCCTCGCCTATCCGATTTTTAAACTATTTTAAAAAAAGAAAAGAAAAAGCACAATATTCTTGTGTTATAAAGTTAATTTTGCTCTGCTCTGTCCAGTGTATCCCCTAGGGGTGCAAGACAGAGTCAAAACTCTGGGGGTCAGGATGAGTAAAAAAAAAGCTTTGGTATCAGAACTGGGGGTCAAATTAAAAATTTGGGGGTCTATGAAGCGCAAATGAGGGTAAAGGCAAACACATGAAAGTCTCTTTCTCAACAGTCAAGTTGAGAGAGAGAGAGAGAGAGAGAGAGAGAGAGATCACTTCTTAATTAACCAACTCTAATGACAGCAATGTGAAATGTATGTGACTTGGAAGTCTAATAATCAAGACCTTCATAGAAGAGCTGAATGACCTGGTGGAAATCTGTTTTCTTTCCTTTTTTGGTGTCTTTTTGTTTCCATTTTACAGAGCTAGTTTCAGAGGTAGGAAAATGAACATATAAAGATTTTTATTTTTTATTTTTCTCAAACGTTTCACAACGTAAGATTGTTGCTGAGAAATCTGTTTTATTTCAAATATTTTTGGCAGGCAGCAATTAATAATTATCATTGAAAACCTCACAACTATTGCTCTGTAATTTATAATCAATGAGAAATAATTACGTTAATTTTCGGTAATAATGACTTTCAGGCTTCTCAAATATACAGCTCCGCTCACAAGAATATCTGACAACCAATGTCACTATTATACATGTGTACTGGACACAAGAACTCCCATCCATTATTGCAAACTCGCCTCTCAAGTTCATACTGTTGTTTATTTCTGCCTCACTTGGCGTTAAAGATCAAAGAGCTCACTTGGCTTGGTAACATGTTGACATTTCTCAGTTGATGTTTCATTACCATATGTAACGGAAAAATAGTACACTATTCTGCCTAGAGAAGACCCAAACCAATGACTGATAATATTGCTCTACCTGATATTACGTCTGTTTGGTAAGTCGTTGACAGGTGTGCTCAAACTAGCTGAACATTAGAAGATTATTGAAAGTAAGATTTTGAAACAACTGGAGTTGTAAAGAAAGATACTCTAAAATTAAAAGTGCTGTCATGTATTAAAGAAGGCATTTAAGTTATAAAAGCTGTTAAAGAAATCAAAGACGTAATGTATCCCATGCTATTGATATGCACTCAGTTTGCATGTTAATAGATAGTAAAAGAAAGTTAAGACATACCTAAGATTTAGTAGTGAAGCTGACAAAAATAAAATTTTATGTATTATGATTCCAGAAATAACTAAAAATCGTTAAATCCATGAAATCCTAACGTTTTCAACCGTATATTTTTTATTTTGAAAGAAATTTACGTTCATTTCATCTACATGATGTGGTGAATTTTTTTTAGAGCCAACTGCAGTCAGTGACAAACCTGCAGATGGATTTTGTATCAGTTATTACATTTGTCACATTTATCCAGATACTTGTAATTGTCAAAATTATTATTGCAAGCAACAGTAATTGCTTCTTGATATGTTCACCTAAAAATCAGTAAGACATCTGCCTTCCAACAATTTTCAAATAAGAAAACTAGTTTTCTGTTAGCTTGACTTCATTGCATAAACAGCACTAAAACATGGCCAATATAATTGTTCTACACATCATGACAATTACTATTTTACCTTGATAATTAAAACAGCTCAATGACATTGTTTACTTTGAACAATGAATGCTGTATTTAGTTGGATAAAAGATTCTGGCAACAATATTATTTTAAAAAGTCTTTTAAACCTTTCAAACACTAACATTACTTTTTGATTGCTATGGCAACCAAAGTAAATATACAACTATGTATCATTTTAGCATGATTAGTAATGCTTCCTTATCATTGAAATATAAGTGAATAGATTATATTTTAAATGGAGAAAATTTGTGAATAATAACACTGCATAAATATTGCATCATTTGTTGCAGCATACTGAAATTTAGAGACGTGTTTGAAAGTAAAGTTTTAATTTTCTAGCATAGGCCTAAAAGTAATGAACTGAGGATATGTGATAAGTAGAACAAAATTAACAGTCCATGTACATATTCAGAATAACTATATTTGATGGAAAAGTATACACTATGTTCAATTTTTTTTGGTCAAAAATTACTTTTCCACCCATTTTCTCTATTTGGTTGCTATGGTAGCCATGAACACATCATTTTCACTGGCATATTAAGTGTTAGCAATCTGCATGCATATATGCATCCCTTTGTACAATTTCACAGCAATCTGATTATAAATACTAGTTTTGTAGTTATATGGATTTAGCCCCCCAAAAAACATTTTTATATTTAATTGTCTCGATGATACAGGTCCTTGAAGATTATGCATAGTGTGATATCTGCTGATTGCTTCCAGGTTTAAAATCATTTAACAAGTCACTATTACCATATATACTGATGTACAAGCCAGATTGAACTGCATAATGTGCCAGCAAATTGGGTCAGTCTTGTTTGTTCTACTATTTGGCTGTAACAAATCACATACACTCAGATCTGTTGGCAAAAACCTATACATGCCGGCCGATTTTGTTCTACGCCACATGCAGGTAGAGTTGGTCTTATATATGTAGATATATGGTATTTTCCATGGCGAAATTACTGAATTATTTAAAGGAAGAGAGAATGAGGACTCCATCCTTGTCAGGTTCTGTAGAGCTTACATGTCCAAGAAAGAAAAAAAAAGTTTTCAAAAAGCATGAATAGGCCTTACATTTGGTAATGCCACACATCAGCATGCTGTCAGCAACCATTGATTAGTGTCATATGATATGGCACATGTTTTACATCATAATTTATCATGTTCCACATTGTAAGATAATGCTAATGTCGAAGGATAGTATGTTCCTTTTAATTGGTTTCCGTAGCAACATTACAACAGGTTCATCATCTGTCTGTGATTAGTTTTATGAAATATTTTATGTAATGTCTCATTGCAAAACTAAACTTCATATTCTACAAGATTCTTGAAGTCGTGGCTGGCTTTAGCAAAGTGAAGGCTGCACATGCATAGTGTTAGTGTATAATCTATTTTCAAGCATCACAGCTTGAATCACTGAACCTTGTAAAATATGAAGGTCAGTTCCTGACATTTCAAATAGTTCAAATAAGAACAGATTTTAAGAAATAAATATAAAATTACGTTTGAGTCATTGTTTACAAATCTTGTCAAAGCCCATTAAGAGGCCACAATTAAAACATTATAGTATTTTGCTTTTGCTGTTCTGTATTATATAACTTGTTTTCTACATCACTTGATACTATTGAAACAAAACTGAACACTTGATAAAATGGCATGGGAAAAATAGCCATTATATTTCAAATTTTTAAAGGTTTTATCTTGAACTGGTTCATGCAGATTGTGCTATAGCTTGAGTCTCCATTCTTACTGTTTATATTACTCCTTCGTATTTATATCTGTGTATTTATTGTTCAATAAATCTTGCTTCTTTGCTTGTTAATGTATTTTTAATCAGTTTTTCTTTTTTTAATGATAAGGTTATAGACATAGGCCTCAGGAGAAATAAGTTTATTTACTTGTGTACCTACCATCTGCAAATAAAGTTTCTTATCATTAGTAGCAGTAAGCCTCATTGTTACTGTGGTGTCACCCAAGACTGAATTTTGATTGCACATATTCTGCAAAATATTACTACCAAGGTTCATCAAAACTGACTGAGCTGTTCCACAGAAAAGTTGAAAACTTTTTTCCATACAGTTGCTTTGGAAGCTAAACCATTGTATTAAGAGTCAACATGGATACAATTTTGATGTCCTGTCAAAAAATGCTACCAGGTGTGATCACAATTGATTGAACTATTCAAGAGAAGTTGAAATAGGTTTTCAATATCATTAAGAAAGCCTCATTGCTAGGGGAGCCATAATGATTATAATTTTGATAGAAGATTTCCTAGGAAACATTACTAACAAATTTGATGAAAATTGGTTCAGGCATATTGGAAGTATTGAAAATTGTGTTTCCCTAAGATTGCATTGGAACCCACACCATTTGTATGGGAACCATCTCATACCTAATTGTGATGGAATATGTGCTAACAAACATTCCTGCAACATTCGGTCAAATTGACAGAGCTATTTGGTTGCTTGCAGAGCCACCTCAAAGCAAAACATTGGTATAGCATGTTCCCAGGAACATTCCTGCTACTGTAAGTTTGAAGTTTGCTCATTCTATTTGGTGAAACTGAAATAGCAATACTGATAGGTGATGTACACTAGATTAAGCACAGTGAATAGTGCTTGACAGATGCCAGTCATTTCAGTCAACATTTGATAAAATTGATACACCTATGAGATGTATAATCTGCACAATCTGATACCATCAGTCAAAGAATACCACAATCAAAACTCCATTATGTCTGATATTTAGAGTTTGGTTTTATTTGGAGCCAGACATGAAAATCACTGCACATTTTATTACTGTAGCTACAACTGTACATATGTCTTTATACCGTGGATGCCCCCACCAAAATACGTGTCTACAAAATTCTCATAGAAGTGGTGGACAGTGAATATTTAAATCTTATATTTTGTCCAGCAGACATCCTTTCGGGAATGGATCGTGCAGTTTTAACCTAATTGATTTAAGTTATTTCCCATTGGATGAGTTGGTCAGAAAACTTATATTTAGGTGGTCCTGCAGGAAATGGTGCCACCTAGACAGTCAGTATTTAATTGAAGCCAGACAGACTTGGTATCATTAGATTCGAAATCTTCTTCTGCTAACAGCCAGATCATTTTTTACAACTTAGTCAACTTTCTGTTTGCCATGTCCTTGACAAGGATTGTCATAACCATGGGCAGATATGAACTGATTTGTTTGTTTATCTGTTGACTTTGTCTCAATATGTTCTAATACTTATATGTCATTTGTGCTGGAGTTGAATATTGATTTCACCAGGTTATCAAGCTTTCTTCTTAAGCCTTCTGTATTCAGAAATTGAATCATGCACCTTTCTCACTTATTCCAAAATTTACGATGTTCAACACAAGTTCAGGGACTTGATGTGATAACATCAGCATCATCCATATTTATGTACACTTTCATTGGATATTGGTACATTAGTGCTGGTTTTAGTTGCATTGATAGCATCTGTCGAGTCATTATTTGACTTACATAACTTAATTGAGACTGCAGCACACAAATTATAATAAACAGCTTATTTGTATTTGACTTTGCAATGAAACTAGAGTCCATTTGACTTTAATTTCAGCACAAACAGGTTGTTTACAAGAATTTTGTTCTTGAATATAATTTTGGCAATTCAAAATGATATCATCTTATTCACTTTTGGTGTCATCCAGGATTATAAATACACGTTTTAACAAAGCATTTATTCAACTTTTTTTTGTTTACAGTAGAGATACTCTGGTTTCATTACTGGAGTTTATTGGCTTGGTCCATGTATCTATATGCATAACTGTTGTCATGTAGTTTATTTTTTTGTCAAGATTTGCAGACAATAAAATCACTGAATAATTTTTGTCTGCAGTTGATTGTGGTATGTTTTGTTTTGTCACATTCTTCACTTGCTCTCTTTTCTTGTCCAAAGATTTATAAGCTAACACTTGTTGCCTCAATTAAATTGTTGTTCAAATAGGTTGTGTCACTAATTTGTTTTAATACAGTTCTAACATGGGCTTTATTTCTTGCCTGTCTTTCAGCACTTATGTAGCAAAGATGAATCCAGTCCTTTCGTCCACATGATTGAACCATTGTGTTTTGATCACTGTCAGGGATGCTGTGGTAATTGTAACTGTCTGGAGTGTGGGGTGCGTACTGGGTTGGGTGTGGAGTAAAAGGTGTGGGGATTGACAGTGGTGAGCTGCAAAATAATAAGCCATTGCACAGTTGACAAAATGTTGGGAATAGGAAGCAGAAATGAGCAATTTTGATATTGCAAGTATGAAATATAGTATTTATTGAAAACAAAATATATGCACATTATGAAAATAGTGATAGTGAATTTTGTCAGTGACACATTTTGTCCTAGATGTCTTTGAATTTTCAGACATCGGCTTCTTGAGGAATTAAAAAATAAAAATCATCAGTAAATGTGTTCATACAGTTTACATTTCGTGGTGGTAATTTTATGAATAGTTCTGGCTAATTATACTATTCACAGTGAGCTTCCTGACTTTAGAACAGTGGAATTAGTGTTCATTGTTCAGTTCTAATTGAAGATGCCACTCATAGAATTACCATGTAGTCTTTTACCTAACATACTTTTGGATCAATAGTATCATCACCATTGGATATTAATGAGGAATGTGCAGTTCAGAAGCTGCATTTGTGTGTAAATTTCTCATTTATTCAGTACTTGACCACAGAGACAGAGCAAATCTTATTGCCTTCAGCAGGAGATAATTTGCAGCAGCTGACAATTCAATAATTTTTACTCTGGCAATGCTCCGTTTTGTGTAATTATGAAACCTCTGATAGAATCACTAGTGATTTCCTGTTGTGGTCACATAACAAAGGATTGATTTCAATGAACAGAAAAATATGCATACATAGTTCTTCGCAGGTGAAACAATTTAAAAAACTTGGGAAAAAATTTGCTTTTCAGTGACAGAGAATCTCGAGATGGATATTAAATACTGCACTGTACATCAATACATAGTTAAGATCACCTGTGCCATGAAGACATTTACAATACCTGCATGCATTTTATATGGTTAATGACAAAATCAATTTGAAAGGAAAGAGTTCATATGGATTCAGTGTAGTGATAGCGGGGGTGTGCTGCATTCCATGATTATAAGTGTCTGAGATCTCTAAGATTCAGTAATTTGCAGTTTATTGTACATTTTGTGAGTATTTAGTTACTGGATCTGGATCTCCTTATCAGATTCTGTCATGTTGCCTGCTTTCAGGGTGCAAGAGTCAGATGGGAATTTCTTTGAGAACTTTACAGCCCTTGCTTGGAGACAGCAGAATAAAAGGTTGCGAGCTACTAGTGAGGTGAGTGCATATTAGTGGCATTTATAATTGTAAATAATTCCTGTTAATGCATGTTAATACAGGTTTCTATGTTGATGATATGCTCTGCAATAGAGACCTCTTTGGTGGCCTTGTGGTCAGGGCATCCACCTTGGATGTGGGAGGTCATGGGATCGAAGCCCATACCAAAGTCATACCAAAGACTTATAAAAATGGTACTAACAGCTTCCTCGCTAGTCACTCAGCATTAAGAGGTTAGTGTTAGGACTGATTAGCCTGGTGACAGGATAATGTGACTGGGTGGGACATCATGCTACATGTCTGCGGCATGATACCCTAGTGCTAGACATCGTTATCAACTGCCACACTGCAGATGTCATAGTGATACGACTGAAGAATTGTTAAAGCTTTGTTAAAAATTCAAATTACATGCACGCACTGTTCTGCTATGTGCATATGTATCAAATTAAATGACAATAATAAAGATATCACATACATAAAAAAATTAACTGCACATTCATACTCTCCAAGTTCACACTATATGTCCTAATTCTGTTATTACAAATATTTGAACTCAATATGTGATAATAATCAAAATTTTCCTGCTTAAATCAAAATTTGGCACTTTAAGGGGGCTTAAAATTTTAAGCCAGATTCTGCATAAAACATAGTGAATATGACGATGATGATTGCAATCAGTGATAGATGGATTCCAGCACTTCAGTGACTGATCCCAGATTTAATAGAATCTGTGTTAGTCTGATCACAGATTCAGAGCTTATTTTGGGCTGATTCCATATTAAGCAACGTTTCTGCTAAGTTGAGCGTTGCATTAGAGTGTATTCTGGATTGATCCCAGATTAAGCAGAATCTGTGTTAGGCTGATCCCAGGTTTAGAGCTTATTTTGGACTGATTCCATGTTAAGCAGAGTCTGTGCTGTGCTGATCCTTGTATTAGAGTGCATTCTGGACTGATCCCAGATTATGTAGAATCTGCTAGGCTGATCCCAGGTTAGAATCTCTGCTAAGCTGATCCTTCATCAGAGTATATTCTTGCTGATTCCAGATTAAGTAGAACCTTTCTTAGGCTGATCACTGCATTGGACGATCTCAGATAAACTGTAATCTTTGTTAGACTGTCCCCACATCAGAGTGTATTCTGGAACATCAGATCAAGTTGGATCTGTGCTTGGCTGATCTTTTAATCAGAGTGTATTCTGGAATGATTCTGGATTAAGTAGAATTGTGCTAGGCAGATCCCAGCATGAAGAAAGTATTCTGATCTATAATTACGTATATCCTAACAAAACAAAGCTTGAATGTCAAAATACGTTGGTACAAGTCTACAGTCTAACTAATCTTAGTCTACAAGACTTGTATAACCTTGGCTGGTCCCACAATTCTCAAGACAGGGGGAAATGATCCTATGGTTAAAGTGGTACAAAAAATTTTATTAAACAGGCATGGCATTATTATTAGTATAGAATATGAGTATCCAGTTATGGAAACAGCTTAACCCTTAGAAGCCCTTGGCAGCCCCATGAAGGTGCATCAGAACAGGTGAAAGCCAAGTACATTGTGATCCTTCTATAGCATGCTCTGTTATAACGTGAATTCAGATACAGTGTGATTGTGGCGTGGCTCCCGAAATTTAATATACATGTATTTTTCTGGTAAACAAATTCTTTCTTAAAAGTGAGAATAACATGTAAAAGGTTTATTATCATTTTGGGGAAGAGATCGTGTATGAATTCTCATACAAGACGATTCCAGTATTAGTGTACATTTTGGACTGATCCAAGATTGAGAGAATCTGAGCTAGGCTGATATCAGAATATCTGGGCCTATCTCAGATTAAGTAAAATCTGTGCTAGGGTGATCATCACATCAGTATATTTTGGGCTTATATCAGATTAAGTAGAAACTGTGTTGGCTGATTTTCACATCAGAATTTGGCGTGATCCCAGATTAAGTAGAACTGTGCTAAGCTGATCTGATCATGAAGAAAATATTCTGATTTCCAATTATATGTATCCAAACTAAACTAATTAAAATATGAAAATGCTTATAATGTTTATAAGTCCACAGTTTGACTTAAGCTGACCCCTCTCTTCAAGACAAAATCTGGGCTGATCCAAGAATTCTCAAGACAAGGCAGATTTAATCCTCTAGTTAAAGTGATGCAGCTTTTTTTTATTAAACAGGTTTGATATTAGTATAGAACATGAGTAGCCGATGGGGGAAAAATAAAGCCAAAATGAATTTGATGTCTTTTGATTTGTTTTAACCAAAACCATAAAATCTCTCAAATGGTTTGCTGGTTGAAAACTTGAGATGTAATAGATGTATGAAAAAGACTGATGCTGAAAGAATAAGTGAAATGAAGACATGAAAACAAAGCGAGGGAAGATCTACACATTATAAACTACATGTATCTGTAACTTACAGGAAGAAGTTATAAAGTCAATACAAGTAAATGATCAAGTTCTCAACTTGTTCCTGAAAGTACGTCATACAATGAAGCACGTGACAAAGTTATGTACACAACCGCTTTTGAGCAGACTGAATCATGTTAGGGTCTACTATGATGTAACACGTACACATGTATCATGAAGATGCCCAGCATCCTAATGTTTTTAAAGTAGCTGTTCCTGTATGAAAATTATGACCCAAATAAATGTTCATCATAACCAAGTAAGTCAGAAATAGTTCCATTGAAATTACATGTCCTGTACATGAGTAGCAGTTCACTTTGTCTCAATTGCCTCCTCTAGCATGTGGACTTTGTTAGGTCAGATTCTATTCCATAGACACCACTGGACACAACTAGGAGTTTCTATAAAAAATGAAATGTGGACCACTATATGCATGAAATGAGGACCACTATATGCAGTGGGTCTGTCTTCTAAGAATGCCAAGTAAGTATGGAGATGGATCGGTTTGTTGAAAATGTCACTTATGTAAAATTAAATACTTTGTAAAGGTTTAACAGTGGTTTCATGGCATCTCAAGAAGAGTGAAAATGCCACAAGACATGTGCACTGCAAAGTAAAATCCACCTAGGTGTAATAAAAGTAAAAAATCTCCCAGGTGTATCATGTAACAGAGCTGCCATACCATCTTGTATGTAATATGGACTTTATTTTGTTGTTCCTTTTTTCCCCATAATGAATAAATGGTAGTCTGTCAGTCTGTTGAAAAGAGTACAAATGACCAGCAGATAAAGGCTTTTTAAGTCCTGCCAAATACAACTTAATAGTAAATCAATGAAGTTGAGCATACTGTGACAGTATATAACAAAAGATAATGGTACATCCTCTGTAAGCAGAGTTCCTTGTTAATGATCCAGTGTAACAAAGTAACTATCACAGTGCACAAAGATTCATTTCTTGGTCCACTTTTTCCTCATAACACAGTTGAGACTTAAACTGGAATCAGTTAATAGAGTTATGAAGTACAATCACAGATACTGAAATTCAGGCAAAATGAGTTTGAGGAGAATGCACAGAGAGCGCTTCCAACTCAATAACCTTCAAATGCATATTGCACATTTCTCCCATGCTCTTACAACAACCAGATTTTCTAAATGCAGAGTTGTTTTACAAGTTGTAGAACTCTGTAAATAATTACAGAGCTGTAGTTTAGAACCAGAAACTAAAACCATAACTAAAATTAAAAAATTAAAACAGTATCTATGCAACATAACAATGCATATAAACCTTTCAAATAAGATTCTAGTACTTTTATTATACTGAGTGAACTGCAACAGAATGTTGGACAAGACAGACATCACTGGAATCATTGCCTTTTTACAACAGTCACAAAAATATTTAGATGTTTATATTAGCGGAGTTATTCTCTACAAAGTGTACACGACACGTGACAAGTTAAATACCAAGGTGATGATTTTAGCTTGTGGAAATTTTTCATTGACTATTGCCATAGACTCTTGCTATTTATATCTGACAAATGTGTATTGATCAAAATGTACTGATCTTGAACATAAAGCCGATTATGGCAAACATTTTACTCTGTATTACTGCTTTGAATCTGAGCCAAAGAAAAAACAACAACATATTTTTATAAAGTTCTCAGTGGTTAAATGTTTTCCTCTCAAGCAAAATTATGTTTATCAGAGCTGTCTGACAAATGATTTTGCCAGTCCTTGACAGTTAAGAACTTAGAACCCAGGACCATATTGCCTTTATTTTTTAATTAAGATGCAATTTCAGATCCAGAGTGAGCAATACATATTTCCAGGTCATCCTATGTCAACAAGGTCAGGTCTCTTACCAGCTAACCAGTCAAAAATTGTCACCTGGTTTACCTTAGGGAGAACCTATGACCCAACACAAATCTCATTAAATTTGTCAACATGATTTCTTTTACACCTTCCAATGTTAAAAGGCTACAATAACATGTTTATTCTCATTAAAAGTTTAACCATCTTGAAGCTATGTACATGCACTATGTTTACAAATGAGCCTTGCAATATATAATGAAAAAAATTAACACATAGATATACATAACAATATACATTGGCTACCATAAATGTTTACCGACTAATCTTAGACTGCTCTAGTGGCCTTAAAGTTGTTAGAGCGTCTGCCTCGGATGCAGGAGGTCATAGGTTCGATCCCCAAATGAGTTATACCAAAGACTTAAAAAAATGGTACATCAAGCTGCCTTGCTTGGCACTCAGCATTAAGGGGTTAGTGTGAGGACTGGCCGGACTGGTGTCAGGATAATGTGACTGGGTAGGACATGATGCTTCATATCTGCAGCATGATGCCCCAGTGCTAGACATCACTATAAACTGCCACACTGCAGACATCATAGCGATATGACTGAAAAATTGTTAAAGCTACATTAAAAATCCAAATCACACACACACACACACACTAATCTTAGTTACTTGATTACAGATATGTGAGAGTTGATTACTGTGTGTAAATTGATTTGACACTGGGGTGATACTTTTCATCAATTTGACAGTGTCATTTCAGCAATTAAATTTCTTGTTTTTCTGGTTCTTTCTTTGGTAGGCAAATTAGAAACTCATTTCCAAAATTTCATTTTCATTGGTGCAGAATTATATTACTTGAAGTGCCACAAGCTAAAGAATCTAAATATTTCTGAGTTAAATTTTCATTTCCAGTATTGTCCCAAAACATGTGTCACATTCAATTCAGCCTTGTAGAAAATGTTTTGTTCTGGCATACAAATTGTGGCCACTGGCAGTGGTTGCCATTTAGAAGTAAATAATTAGATACTAATGGGTATTAGAACATTACTTGCATTAAGGTAGCAGCAAGATTGCAATATAACCTTGCTGCAAGCTCAGATTTGAAACTGCGCTGCAAGCTTGCACAAGTTTACCAATTAAAAGCTTTCACAAACTTAACAGTTACAAGCTTGCACAAACTTACCAATTAAATGCTTGCAAACAAAGCTAACCTAGCCAGCTGCATCAGAAAAAACTGATATGGCATCAATTATTCTATACATGGTCACACGTACACCTCCATATTTCTAGCTTAAGCAAAGTATGAGTAATATCAAATATTAAAAGAATGTTAATATGCAGTGTAAACTAATTTTGCACAATATCTTATTGTCGCAATGAAAGAAAGGAATATAGTTGTCAAATTTTTTAATATTCAATAAAATAAAAAATAAGAGCATATGAATGGGAAATATGTGGGAAACTCTTCACATCAGTATAGAAATCCATATGTGGGAGGATGTGGGATGATTAGGTCCCCTCTTGCATATGTCAAAATTGTACACTATTAGTGAAAAACAAGCATATTAGCCATTTGAATTACACTGAAACGGATCTTCTAAACTAATCCTCTAAGAATAAATTCCTCCATCCATGGTTCATGTATGATCCACTGAAATACATTACAGCAACATGTACTGTATAAGGGGGACAAACAATTTGACTGTTTTGCCCCTTGGCAAAAGCATCTAATTTTTAATTAAGCATTTCCAAAATCACTTATAGCATTTAAATTGTAAGGGAAACAGTATGTGGCAGCCAAACGGCAGTCCTGTAAACTGGCAAAATGCAATACGCTCTTGATTTTACTCACCAACATGATAACTCTGTGATATAGAATTATCTCTGGGGTTCTAGGATCAGTTGCTGTACATATGGTGATACTGCTTGCAATGAAATTTCCCTAATTAATGAGCTAACTAATTGCAACAGTTCAATCTTGAAAATACAGCATGTTTGAAAACAAAGCTACTTTGGTAGTTTTGTTTTCATATACCTCAAATATGTTGTGTACATGTTTGGAAGCTTTTAGAGGGAAGTAACTGCTGTTAAGGTCTCGATACCAAATTCTTGGTTGAGGAAAACCACATTTCATCATGTGTGGTTTTATTAATTGATTTCTTTTTAAAAAGGCAAACTTTGTGAATCTCAGTTCTTTACAGAATACTGGCAGAACAGGAATGATCTCTCTCTCTCTCTCAAAGAAAACAAAAATGACATACATTTGACAGTTTTTGGCAGCAGATTGTCAGTGAAAGAGAAATAGGACTATTCTTTTAAAAACTTAATGCCAGAAGTTATTACAGAGACTATATTTGATGGTTCATGCATTGTTGGTAAAAAGTATTTACAAATAATGGACATCAGATATCTTGCTGTATTAAGTCAGTCTGTGAATAGCTTTGCAATTGGCAGTTGCTAAATATTTTACATTCGCTGGCACAATAACTAAAAAGCTAATTCAGTGTACACTCACTTAACGAATCTCCTTTATGCAAAAAATGCAATTATTTATCTAACATGGCTAATATTTTAAAAAAGATATATTATTAAATCGGAAAAAAAGACATTTTTAGAAAAAAAGTAACATTTTATATTTAGCCTAGGACAAGAAATAATTCATTTTTAGAAAAAATATATTAATAATGTTCCTAGTGAATTTAACATCTACATGTGTATAGAGAAATATTAGAATAATACTAAGTACAAGTGATTGAATTTTTCAGCATTTTTGCAAGATTGAAAATGTATATTAATCCCAGACAAGATTTTTCACTGTTTTAAAGTGGAATTCCACTTTTCTCCTGACTTGAATCAGTTTTTTCTTTATATAGTTTGTTTTATATATCATCTCTGATCCGGTTTTTTAGAAACTGTCCAGTCTCATTTTGCAATGATCCTTGTAAAGTATTCGTTCCATATATTAGCACGTGACTCTTGTAAAGAGTATTCTGATTGGGCAAAAGTTTAAATTCATCCAATGAATCTTTGTGTAATGGAAACTGATGGCAATGGAAAAAGAGGCATGATTGCAAAACATGGCATCCCAAGTTGTTGAGAGAGACCATGACACAAAAAGTTTAGATAAAGGTTTTAAAAAAATGTATGGAAATGGAAATGGCTGGAGCGAAAAGTTGATGGAAATTTAGTTGGTCAGATTATAAGAAAACTGAACGCGAGAGTACTGGCATTTTGTGACCTATGCAAGAAAGATCTGAATTTTGGTAATTGCAGTTGGAAGAGTTTGGAACAGCACCTACAAAAGAAGCTGCATATGGAAAAATTTAAGCTCAGAATGCATCTGGAAAAAGCGCAGTTAATTACTATAAGTAGAAAGATTTCTTGCAGGGGAGAACAGATGTAGCCCTCTGATTGGCATTGCATATTGCCAATACAAGCACCAGCTTGAAAGGAAAAAGACTCACATTGAGAAGGAAAAGAAATGATTGCACATTAAACCAAATAAGTCAGTGGTGACAAAAAGAAGGGCTAATGAACTCTTTGCCAAAGCCGCAAAAAAAGAGCTCGACTGGCATATCAACAGGTTGTGTTCAGTGGAGAAAAAGATAAGTGAATGTATGGGATTATTTGTATATAGTTGATGTACTTGGGTGTTTATTTTAAAGATTTGTTATGAAAAGAGATCAGTATAATGTATTTGCTGCAAAAATTGACATTATTGTGACTTAATTACGATGTGAACACTGACATGCACATGAAATAACTTAAGCCTCAATAGTATTGGAGAACAAATTCATGTGATAATAAATACATGTATTGTGAAATTATTGAAGTAAAATTTAACATTTTTGGTAAGTTTATTAGTTTTTCAAATGATTATTTTGGTTTATTTTATGATCTTAAGTTAAAACAGGAGCAGTTTTTTTTAGGAGTTTAAAATGCATTTTTGGTCCCCTGGTCCCCTGGATCACAGGCGCTGCTGCTCGATACCCCATTGGGGGAGGACCCCCAAACCTCCCTTTCAGCTTTTTTGATAGAACACCAAAATCATGTTTGATACCTATATTTGTCTGAAGTGCATTATCAGATGCTATGGAAAAAAAACCCCATCAAAATAACACTTTCAATTTGACACGTAATATAGTCACAACATATGTCCAACATTTCAGGATCCCATGCACAAGCTTACATCAAGAATTTTAGATTTTGTAAGCCTGAAGACTTGGAAAAATTCTTTCACATGCTTGTGGCAAGCTTGTACAAGCACCTTTACTACCTTATGCAACTTCAGCTAGCTTGTGGTAAGCATTCATTTTGGTTTGGGCATACAGTAGATAGTGTGAAATTATTATTCTGTTAAAATCCCAAACACAGTCTGGCTATTATATTTTGTGACAGTTTTGGTTGGTAAACTATACCTGTGTTTATAAAGAATTTTCATACTTTTAACAATCTTCATGCTTCAGCTTCAGTGAACAATTTTTTTTGGTATGCCCTCTCCACCTACCGTGTACATTTTCTTTTTGTATGCCCCCTCCATCTACCATATACATTGTCTTTTTGCACCTGAAAAACTTTTTAAAAAGCAGCAATATTTATGGATTTTTCCAACATGTTATGATAATAATAATAATAATAATAATAATAATGACCTTATTTAAAGAGGGTAACACAATTAGCTAAAAGCAAATCTACCTTGAGGCCCTCATACAAAGGAATTTATTTATTTAAGCTGCATCTCTGAAGCCACTGGATATATTCGGTTTGGAAGAAGGAAATAGAGTGGGCATTTCTAATCTCAACTGTTGTACTATTCCAGAACAGAGTTCCAGAGTATTGGAAACTTTTTATAAAATAACTCCTTATTTGGTTTGGGAATTTTATACTGTTTGGTAGACATGGATTGCAGGTGGGGAGTATTACCAGGTAGCCTATACTGGAATAGTGATTGTAAATATTCAGGAGCACTATTATGAGATATCCTGTACATTAATTTGGCTTTTCTCAAACAGATTCGGTCTTTAATAGGTAATATTTTTAACCTACCAGCTAAACTTTCCTTGCTTTCTTTCTGGATTGATATTAGCCCAAATGCTCTTTTTGAAGATGTGCCAGCTTTGCTATGTTTTTATCATTTGAATTACCCCATACTGAACTACAGTAGTCCAAATAGGGTTGTATGTAACTGTTATAAAATAGTTTTCTGTGCCTTTCAGGGAGAAAATGTCTTAACCTACTGAGAAGCCATAAACTTGAATTGACTTTTTTACTGACATGTTTGATATGTTCAATTCATGATAGGTTATTATCTACCAGAACACCAAGTAGTCTATCATGACAGACCATTTGCAGATTTGTATCCTTCCATGTCAGACATAGTTCATCACTATCAAGATTTGTCCTTCTTTGCCATGTTGAGATAAGTAATATTTTAGTTTTACCAGTAATTACCACCATGCCATTACATGTGCACCAGTTTTCCAGTTTGTTTAGTGCATTCTGTAAAGAAATTTCGAGCTCATGCTTTGTGATTTGGATGTCTGACAACATTGTGTCATCTGCATAGAGATCTGTAGATGATATTGAGTCTCTTAGTAAAAGTGGTAGGTCATTAATAAATAAAATGAATAGTAATGGACCTAGAATTGAAGCTTGTGGTACTCCATATCTAATTGTTTCAGGTTCAGACAGAACATTATTTATGTAAACATGTTGTGTTCTCTCATTTAAGTACGAAGTAAACCATCTAATTGTTCTTTCATCACACTGGTAGATTTTCAGTTTCTTCAAAACTTTCCTGAAATCTACAAATACAGTTCCTATTATTCTACCTTGGTCAAGTGCTTGAAGCCATTTATCAGTTCAGGGAGATCAAGGCAGTCTCACAGGAATGGTTCTGTCTAAAGCCTGATTGATTAGGGTGTAACAGCAAGTGTTTGGTTAAATATGACATGAACGAGTCATGGACATGTTTTTCAATCAATTTTGACAAGTTTGGTAGTATTGAGATTGGTCGGTAGTTATCAGCATCATCCTTAGAACCAGATTTGTGAATAGGAGTTACTTTTGCAGTTTTCCATATTTTAGGACAGATGAGGTTGCAATACTTAAATTAATTATGAATGTTATGCTATCTACAATAGCAGAGGCAGAAGATTTAATGAGTCGTGGACCAATCTGATCAAGTCCTGTAGCTTTCTTGGTATCAAGTTCACTGAGACATTTTTTAACAAAGTTTTTTGACACTGGTGGGATAGAGAAACATACCTCCTTAGAGATTTTGCTGCTGCAGAACTTTTTCAGTTCATTAAAGTTGTTTTCTATCACTGGTTCTTTTAACTTTGTGGTAATGTTGATGAAAAAATCATTGAAAACATTTGCATTGTCAGCTTCATCAGTGACTGTGGTGTCATTTACCAGAAGTGAGTGAATTTTATTTGTCTGTTTTTTGTGTGTTCCTCCAGTGAGTTCATTGAAGACTTTCCAAATGGAGTTTGTGTTGCTCTTTTTGTTCAAGCAGTGATTGATAATAAGTTTTTTTTTAGCTTTTTTGATCATACTTGTTATTTTATTTCTCCATACTTTATATTGTGCATGGTTTTCCATAGCCTTGAATTTGTCTCGTGTTTTCATAGCATCTAGGATTTCAGTAGTAAGCCAATTAGGTTGAATTTCAGTCTTTACTCGATGTACTTTCAGTGGTGCATGCTTAGATACTACATCCATGAATAAGTCAGTCCACACCCTCATGGCTTCATCTATGTCATCCAAATTTTGGATCATATTCCATGGAACTTTATACAGGTCATTGAGAAATTGTTCCTTATTAAAATTTTTGAACGATCTGTAAGTGATCGTTTTATGTGAATTTTTCTTATTTTTCCTGCATTTAACCTTTCTTATAAAAAAAATAGGATAGTGGTCACTAAGACCAACATTTGGTACATTAACACAAGCCACATTGTCTGGTAGGTTGGTATAAATGTGATCAATAAGAGTGCTCGATTTTTCTGTTACCCTTGTAGGCTCATTTACCAGCTGGTCTAGGCCTAATTATTCAATAAATTCCATCCAGTTGTTCCTTATTTGAGTATTGAGAAGGTCCTTATTTATATCTCTGAGCATGTTTCTTTCTCCTGTGCTAGAACATTTTCCATCTGTTTCAAAAAGTTATCATTCCAAAATGCTTTGGAGGAAGGTGGCCTATAAATGAAACCAGCTAGGAAAGATTTTGCATTATTTTGAAAAATTTCCACTCAGGTACTCTCAATTTCATGTGACTCCAAGTCAAGTCGCCTTTTTACATCTACATCTTCCCTAATGTATACAACAAACCCCCCTCCCCCCGCTGTCTCTCTGTCCCTACGTAATGGTTTATTGTAGCCTTGACAGTGAAATAGATCATCACTGTGGTTAGCATTTAATTTGGTTTCAGTGAGTCCTAAAACATGTATATTATTTTCTTTGGAAGACAACATTAACTTAATCTGGTCTATCTTTCCCACTATACCTTGTACATTTAAGTGACCTATGTTAAAACCTTTTGTATTTAGTTTCATATCAATTATATGTATGTCATCATGCAGTGGGGTACTCACTGAGATTGTCTCCATACTACTTTTATCATTCTTACATCCTATTTCTATATTTAAATGTTTATATATATTAGCATCTTCAAAGTCACATACAAACCCTGAAAAACCATTTACATTTGCATCTACAATAGTATCCATTGAATAGTTAGAGTCAAGAGTCCCACTGGGTACATTTAGATTTTTTGTAAATGAAGCGTTGGCATTCTCCTCTTTGCCAGCTTCCTAATATGTATACATTGATGGACAAAGTCTTTGTGTCCATATTTATGGCACCTGAAACACTCGATCTGTTTGCCATGATGGCATACCTGTGTCATGTGCCCAGTTTCTCCACAGTAGAGACAGCACTCTTCATTAATTAAGGGGCCCCGAGTGGCCGAGTGGTCTAAAGCGCTCACCGTTACGGATCACTGCCATCTCACCTCTGTCTGTGTGAGTTCGAGTCTCAGGCTCGGCTGACGTGGGTACATGAGAAAGCCTGCCAGTAGCTTCTCGTGGGTCGATGGTTCTTCCCGGGGTTTTCCAGGGTTCTTCCTCCACCAATTATACTGGCCGCTATGTATAGCCTATCTTGTGCTGAAAAATGGCGTTAAACCATACAACAACAACAACAACAACTCTTCATTAAAGTGCTTGAAAATGGGGGCATACATGTTAATATTTCTCAGTAGTTGAGAGGTTCCTTTTCTGCTTAGATGAATTTTGTCTCTGTGGTAGAGACTAAGGTTAATATCCTGATTCTGAAGAAAGAAAGATGTGTATTGTGGAATGTACTGTAGGTTGAAGTCTTTACATAGGTCAATTATCAGATCATTGATTTCTTTGGCCTTGGTGTCCACACGAGGAGGTAGTCCTGATATCTTTCCACAAGGGTGTGAATACTTCATATATCTTGGTTCGTTGAGTGGTCTAAAGCGCTCGCCATTATGGATCACTGCCATCTCACCTCTGCGTGAGTTCGAGTCTCAGCCTTGGCTAACGTTGGTACGTGAGAAAGCCTGCCAGTAGTTCCTCGTGGGTCGGTGGTTCTTCCTGGGGTTTTCCAGGGTTCTTCCTCCACCAATTATACTGGCCACCATGTATAGCCTATCTTGTGCTGAAAAATGGCATTAAACCCTACAACAACAACAACAACATATATCTTGGTTCAGATTGGGTAGGGATTAGGTGGCTATTGACATAATACTCAAGCACAGATAATTACATGTATTAGGTCTTTGACTATGCTACAGTATATTTATTCAACAATAAATTGAAATTTAACTTTCTCCTCAATTAAATGGAAATTACACTAAATTTCACAAATATTCCTCTTTTCAAACCAAATGGAAGCTTTCAGTGTAATTGATGAGCCTGCTCAGTCATTTTCCAGTTCTGGGAAAGTCCATTTTTAGTGAAAGTGTGTTACCTTTGGACTACATGTACAAAGAAGGTAAACACAGTAGTCTTCATCAAGTATTTTTAATATCTAATATTTCCCCACTCCAAACTGAAAATAAATATTAAGGGACAAAATATGCCTTAAATTTGAAAACAAGCACAGTACCTGGCTGTACATATTCTGAGGTTCCCAAGGAAACCCAAATGTTCCTAGGAAAAACCTCGGAGTATTGGTTGCTGACTTTCTGAGGTAATAGTCCAAGGACAACATTTTTTAAAACCAATGTCCAAGCTTTTTTATTGTCAAACATCAGAGGCTGACCTTGGACTTACAAGGTCTTTTGTAACCAATACTCCAAGGTTTCCTAGGAATCCTCAGACATGTCCATGGTTTTCAAACATTCAGAGAATTCCTTGGACATGTCGTCCGAGGATTCCTAGGACATATCATCCTTGGTGGATCCTCGGACATTTTGTCCAAGGATTTCTCGAACACCTCCCTGGCATGAAACATCAGACCAACAATAATGAAGGAAATATTACAGAATATAAGAATACATTTTATTGTTCAACACGTACAAATAAAGTTATCAAGAGATCCAAATGTTAAGAATGCCATTAAGGTTCCTTTAGTACTAAATTTTCCATTTTATTTTGAAAATCCATCAATCTGTATACTGGTTTCATGATGGTTTTAGCATTTCACTGATTTTCTTGTTTATCATCACCTCTTTGATATTCTGCCATTTCTTTTGGATCAGTTCTGTAAAAAAAAATATTGGTTGAAAATATAAAATGTGATGAATTAATGAAACAAACAGTATGCATATAACATAACTGTTATTGGCAGCCTTAAATTTACAATCATGTTTGGAATCCTTTAGTTCAGAAAACAAGGTATTAAACCTGAAAACGCTTTATTTCTATAACTGACTGTTCTTTGAATTTGAGACCATCATTCTAAACTTTTTATAGCAAATACAGTCAAGATTACATTCTGTTCCTGGCTCAATGCCTGACAAGTTCAAACTATAATGTACCATTATTTCACTGTATACTCCAGTGATGTATTATCACGGGCTCTATATTATTGTGGTGAATTGGATTTTCTGATTAATTTTGGATATGCACCGTTTATCGATTGTTTACAGAGGTAAAGTTGTAGCTAGTAAGAACGCAAATATTTTTTCATGCAATTTCCTCTAAAATGTCAACATTTTTGTTATAGGTTTACAGTGAAAAAGAATAAACATTACTTTTTTGTAAAGTGTATGCAATTATGTCGATATAACAAAACTCCAGTCGAACTTGCTCTACCTGCATTGACTTTGATTACGAAATATATTTAGTGTATCATCTGATGTTTGATGATTGTAAGTCATATACTGATGGTGACACACGGGTCCTTAAATGCTTATGCTTGGAATTTCATTCCATGGTTAGTCAATATGGACCAATATTGACAAAATGTTGCTTATGATCCTACTTACCTTACACAAATAGGAAAGCAATAATAAACTATTTTTAAAATTGGTAATATTTCAGTATTAATAATAGATTCATTTGTGTGTGTGTGTGTGTGTGTGTGTGTATATATATATATATATATATATATATATATATATATATATATATATATATATATATATATATATATATTTCTCTGCCCACATTGCACTTCAAATGCAGACTTATCACTTAAAGTGATATATATTTTTTCATTTTTAATTTCTGTTGTTATCGTGGATTTCAACTTAATGGACATAAGTGTATTCAGTTGAGTCATTGCATCCTTTATTTTGGTGGAAATATTCAGCCAGTGCAAGCGTGGACATTCCATCTTATCACTAAGTTGAAATCTGTGTTTAAATATAATATGTGCATGCTACCATACGTAAGTTAGATACATACCGTGATAATATAGAGTTGTTCCCCCATGGTACGGTAATCTGGGACAGCCACCAAAAGTGGTTTAATTTACATTTACATGATTGGATTGACCAAGATTTTTTTAAAGGAATAGATAGAGGGAAAGTCAGAGAAAATTTACAATTTGTAACAATACAGCAATAACAGATTGGTTTTGAGATGCACTGATAACAAAATTAAGTACTGCGATAATACAGCTACAGCGTTCCAGGTTACTGTAATCAACCCTTGAAGATATGACACGATGCTTGTTGCTTATAAAGATTTTAGAAAGTTTGAAATTGCTGCATTACTCTCTTAGTCTGTTTTGGTAATTGCCATCTTGGTGGTCTGTTTTGTTCCATTGTCTTAGCTGTTTTTGGTGGCTTTGGTGATTGTGGATTCACATCTTCACTTGTTTCAACCCTAAATTTAAAAAAAAAGTGCAAACTTTTCAAACAATATGCAATACATTCCATGCCATTTACTAGTGATGGGAATTGATTACTATGGGGAAAAAAATACATATATCCACGTTTATTGCTGAAAAAAATGTGGTTTCTCATGTTGGCCTTTTAATTAAAAAAAATCATTTTAATTATGTAACCTGACATCCTTTATAATGTTAAGAGATCAGTGTTGCTTGAATTTTTGCAAATTTGTATGCAACAGTTAAAATTGAGCATGAGATGGTATCATGGATGCCATATTTCCTTTTCAATTAGACAGACAAAAGAAATCCAATGTAAGTACTATTTAATATCATCAACATATGATGTGCAAGAGCATTAATTATTTTAATATGGTGCACAAATTTACACCCAAATGAAGGGCACGTCTGGGTTTGCAAGGTCTATAAAGTTGTTAAACAATGGTCATCATGTGATGTCGTGAATCACTACCTTGTATCTCAAAGTAGAATGCAGCAGCGATTTGAGACAAACACATGATAATATGGCAGGCCAGTACAATTATTTAAATTATAAAAATCTGTACTTAAAGAAAATGGATAAAGTAATATAACTTTTCATCAGTACACTGAAGCAGTAATGAATTTGATTGATTGCTTTGTAGATTTTCTTGCTGCCTAACAACCTGTACGCATGGATGTCCTGTTCTATTATTACATGTCTAAATTAACACTAATCATAACCTATTCTTCTGATTTAATGCACTGTAATAATTATGTACAGTTATTCTAAGATCCATTTTCGAGTCATTAAGCATTTTTCAGATTTTATTGTTCTTTCAATGATTTTATTTTCATGTTGAATAATAATAATAAATAATTAAAACCATTTATTCTTTTCTTCTAAATTCAACTAATGTTAATAAGTTAGTTTGCTCTGCTCTATTCAAAATCGGCATAGTTAAATAATTTTTATCATTAAAATGTATCATAGTATTGTAATTCACTTCCAAGGAATGACAGTTGAATCATGCAATGATAAAATTAGAAAAACAACAACAATAATAAGAGATTAGTGTCATTATGATTATTATTATTATGAATATTATTATTATTATTATTATTATTATTATTATTATTATCATATATCTAAAAAGGATTAAACAATGCATAGAAGCAGGAATGCTCAGTCCAATTTCCATACCATTGTTTCATGATAATTTTTTTTTTTTAAATCCCTCTTCTATGACACACACAAGCTATCAATGAGATCAAGATGAAAACAACAATAAATTTTACTGAATGCTGTAGACCAACATGTTTGTCCAAAACAATACGGCTGACGGAACAATACCTAGTGGATAAATGACATCATATATTATTTATAGTTTGCCAAACAACCCCATTCCCACCAAAAACAGATCCAGTCGACTGAAAAACTGATGCAGTGTACAGCTGGCATATGAAACGAGAGCCAATAAATGTTCTTATCTTTTTCAAATTTAATGTAATATCATAAAAAATGAAAAAAACATCCTTCTGTAATCCCATTACTCAGCAACCTTGCAGACACCAAATCTCCGACTTTGTGATCTTCAAGTGTCATTCTCGGCTGAACAACATTTAGGTGGTTACGAACATTTCTGGTATTAGGATAATCATATACGTAATGCAAACAAGTTATGGCAATTGATGAATCCACTCCATTATAACGCAAGTTTCACAGACCAGTTTGCTTTCAACGGACTACTTTTGAATTTATTATGGTGCATACAAGATTGATTGATGAATCGGCTGCTGTGATTAGATAATTCCATGCCCTGCAACCAATGGAAGAATGTGAAAGAAATATTTCCCAGAACTTTCCACAACTTAAGTATTTGTTAAATTTAAAAGCAGTAAGCAGATAAGCAACTGCTACGAACATTATGTAGGGTCCTTCAGTTATCAAAATTGTGTTCTATAAGATAAATTATCTCCCATATTCCGATCATCCACAGACCGGAAGTGCCATACCATGCCATATAAATAAAAGTTCCCGGTCAGCCGAACTTCGGCATTTAAGCTGCCAATCCTAGCACTTTTTCCTCAGGTTAAAAATAAAATAAAATGAAAATATATTTTTTAAATTCCTGACCTGACTTGAAATGTATAGTACCAATGCAATAGGAAATGCACATGGGATGGGGTGGGGTGGTCTCATGAACATATATACAAAGTAGGCTTTAACAAAGCACTGACATTATCACTGTTTTTAAGACAAGCAAGGTCAAGAAGCAGAATTCATTTACTAATGCATTTGAAGAAAAGAAATAATTGGAGAAGAAGCTATTGAAGTTCAGAGATACCTGCTCCACAGATAAACTTGCCATGTATTTGAGTTGAGAAACTATAGGTGTCCAAAGGAAATATAGAGGGAAGAGTTTGTCTTCAGGTGTTAGAATTTAGGTGAATAAATTAAAATCTTTAGCAACTACAAGTACACCAACACAAGCTTGTGTTTTTTACCTTTTCTTTTACGACTCACAATTTAGCTACAATTTGACTATTGACATGCATTTTTACTTGATCACTGAAAGGATAGATGTGGCTTTGCAAAGTTTAAATGAGGATTACAAATGTTGCCTTTTTACTTGGAAAATGTATTTTACAGTACCTTGTTTGTTTACATTTCATGAATAATTGAATTGTATATGAACTAATTGCAAATAAAAAAGATTTACACCTGTTTAATCTCAAAGTGAAAACATTGTTCAGATTTATGTCACCAATAACTTTGGAGGTCAGTTTTCATGTTATTTAAACTTCGAAAGACAACTTTCTTTGTAAAATTTAATATTTTTAAAATCCCCAAATGGATTATATATGTTTTTGTTGTCAAGTGTTTGGTATATTCTTCCAAATCATTTTGAAAGGGTTAAACTTCCATGTAACTGTGCTATTATCAACTGCCATATTAAAAATGATAATTGAAAATAGTGCTATGCCAATCATCCATGCAATTTTTTTCAGACTCAGTTGTATATTTGTAATTATTATTCTCGTAACTAATGTGACAATAAAACAGTGTCGTACAATTTTTCAGAAAAAATGTTTACACTAATAATGGAATAGTTTATTATCTTTTTAAGATGGTACTTTGAATTATTATTTCTGTAACTAACACACGAACAAATTTTAAGAAAGATGTCATGTGACCCTTTAAACATTGAAGACTTTACTTTAGAATCAGTTGTTAGAAAATATATTTTTTACAGTTGTCCTGTGTGGTTACAGGGCATTAGAATTGGGACCACTGTGTTACACTAAGATGACTGTATGAAGTGATTAAAAGTGTAAGAATGCATGTGTGTGTGTGTGTGTGTTCAGATTCCAGCATGTAACTAGTTGGTAATCCCAATATTGCGTCCAGAGTAGTTATAATGATAATTTTGTTACAACCACTTCTCAGTGGATTGTCATATCATTAGTATTAAAATCTCTGTGGCAATGTTTGTGTGTGTGTGTGTGTGTGTGTGTGTGTGTGTGTGTGTGTGTGTGTAGCTATGTTAAAATAATGCTGATCTAACCTCCAAAATGGCTGCTTTGCCTTGGCAGTCAGTTTGAAAAATTGTATGGCTGCTTCCCTTGAATGGATGGTTTTATCAACATGGGCGTTTTACTAAACTCGAACACAATATGTAACAGGTCCTGAATGTAGATGGTACTGATCATGACAATCATAGTGTTCATCCTCCAAAAAATCTAGATAGGATTTTCACTAAAACATCACTTGTAAAATTGAATATACAGTGATTGCAATCTTAGGCATGTAGTGCTGGTCAGAAGCTCTAAAAATGTAATGGTCATCATTTCCCAAAAAATGGAGCTGAATGAAAATGATGAAGATCTGATGACAAATATATGTCCAGGCACAGTGAATGTACATTTATGAAATAATTTTTACCAGGTATTGTGTTTAGATGCATTTGCTTTCTTGTAAACAAGTTGGTACAATGTCATTGGCATGCTCGCTGATTTCAGGGTATAAATCAAATTCGCATATAGCGAGCATCACCTATATAAAATAGGAATGAATGGAATTTTTTAAAAATAAACCCAGTCTGCAGAGAAATCTGAAGAATACCTTGAATGATAACATTTTAGTCATATTTTAAACAAATTTGATAATGGATTTAACCAATCTTAGCATGTAGATATAACTTGACAATATACGAGATAAGGTCAGTGATCTTCTAATATCTCAGCCGCAATCAGGTTCATAGACAATTAGAAATATTTTTTAGCACAGCATATCTTTTGAACTAATGTTAACTCAAACATGTAAGAAAATAGTTTTTTAAAAAACCAAATTGGGTATTTTGGAATTTCTCAAGAATTTATGAGAGGATTTCAATACTCATTTGTGTCTTGTAAATTCCTGCAAATTCTTTGCAGCCATTAGAGTGTCGACTCCATTAGGTGACCTGTGTTGACTTAATATATTATCGTATGACAGATGCAAGCACATTTTCAATGGCATATGTGATATTATACAAATCCCTGTAATTCAAATTACTGTACCTCAAACAATTTCAATTTATCATCAAAGTGACATTACACTCTAACATGTAATTTGTTTTCTGCTCATAAGTGATCATAATATTGTGTCCCCTTGTGGCTGTAGGGCAGTGCTCTCCAATATAATGACTTGTATGAGGAAAATGAATTCCAAGTCTCCAAGCGCTATTATAAGTCCATGTTAATTGAATGGTGCTACTATGGTACTCTTAATATGTCTTTGCAGTTTGTGTGTCGCGGTCATGATTGTTTATTCAGATGAAAACATGGAATATGTATGTAATAAATTGTTTACTTTGTTCATCTTGAAGCTTTAACTAATAGTTGTTTTTGTTTGTTTTTTTTTTTTGTTTGGAGTTTAATATAATTTGCTGACATAATCTCATGTTTGCAATAACATAATGTGTCAGTATATTCAAGATCTTCCATCATGTAATGTACAGACATAAACTCAGATCTATCAGCACAGAAGCCCAGATCTGCCCTAATATAATGTGCAGACTTAGACCCAGATCTGTCATCACTTACTGTGATGCTCTGAAGCCAGGTCTACTTAACATACTGTGCAGATATAAACCACAGATGTGTGTGTGCGTGTGATATGGATTTTTAACATAGCTTTAACAATTTTCAGTCATATTGCAAAGATGTCTGCAGTGTAGGAGTTTATAGTGATGTCTAGCACTGGGGCATAATGCTGCAGACATGTAACGTCATATCCCACCCAGCCACATTATCCTGACACCAGGCCGACCAGTCCTAATACTAACCTCTTAAGACTGAGTCTTTATAAGTCTTTGGTATGACTCGGCTGGGGTTCAAACTCATGACCTCCTGCATCTGAGGTGGACGTTCTAATCACTAGGCCACTGGAACGGTCAGACCACAGGCCGGCCATCACATAATGTGCAAACTAAACCCTGGTCTGCTTTCACATAACTTGCAATCATAAACCTGTATCTGCTTTCATATCATATGCAGACATATTTCAAGATCTGCTGTCACGTTATTTGCAGTCATAGAACCAGCTATGCCATCACATAATATGTAAACATAGACCTAGATTTGCTTTCACATAATGTGCTGACATAGACCCAGATCTGCTGTCACATACTGTGCAGATGATTCCAGATCTCCCTGCACATATTTAGTCAAAAACCTAGAACAGCTTTCACATACTGTGCAGATGATTCCAGATCTCCCTGCACATATTTAGTCATAAACCTAGAACAGCTTTTACATAATGTGCAGACAGAATAATAATATAATACAGTGTAATACTTCATTTTAGTTGAAGAAGTTCATTTGATCAATTAACCATTCTTCCATGAGGCCTTCTGCTTTGACATTTGTACAAATATATATATATATATAATTTTTACAAGTTAAGGTGTCTGTAGACAACAAATGCTGTTAAAAACTAGACAGTCTATCTACTGCTACAATGAATTATGTACAAGACAAGGATTCCAGGATGAGTGCCTATAGGGTTCGTACAAATAGTTGTGAACATGTGTAAAACATGATAGATGAGTACATAATAACAATGTTGTCGAAAGTAGTAGTACTGAATTAAACAAAATTATACAGATGTTTGTTTCTGTAGATGTTGACTAAGATTTTTAAATGATTGGCATGTGTCAGCTGACTTTATATAAGGTGACACAGAATTCCTAGTCTGACTCCAGAAAAAGCAAAACTCTTATAATAACACACTGAATTTGGATTTATAGAATAGTAAACCCTTCTAAAATTGTGTTCTCTGCTGAAGGGTTTTAAAAAGATTTGTTGATGGTGTATCTGAATCAGCATCAAGAATAACTAGCTGCTTTTTTTTGAAATTTCAGTAGTCTTTCCTGATTTTCTGTACCAATATTATCTCAAATAGAACAATGGTGTTCTAGGTGTGGCATGATGTTTGTGTTGTAGAATTTCTTTCTCTGTTCCTAAGGGAGATAAGATTTGGTTCTGTTCAAAAGAATAAGCAGCGAGTTAACTTTTTAACGACCTTATGAACTTGTATTTTCTCGTAGAAGATACTGTCTGTCATGATGCCAAGTATTTTTTTTATTTTCAGCCTGTTGTATATCCATTCCTTTTATCATTACCTTGAAATCATTTTTTTCAGCTTTTACTCATGCTTGACTACTTCTGATCATGGCTTTTGATTTGGCTGTATTTATCTTCATACCATTGTAAGCACACCAGTTTTTTTTTAATACCAAATTTGTATTTAATTTAGTGCTAGTTTCATGGCCTATTGATCCAATGTTATATTATGTAATATCATCTGCAAACTTGTTGGTGGTGGATAGCTCAGTGTGATTTGGTAAATTAGTGATGTACAGCAAAAAGAGTAATGGTTCAAGAACTGATCCTTGTGGAACACCTGTCTTCATCAATTATCTGAATGTTTATTTAAAATAGATACTTGTCTGCCTTCAAGACAGGATCAAAACCAAGTTATGGTTTCACGGCTAACTTGATATATGCTAAGCTATTCCAGAAGACTGTAATGTGAGAAAAATGCTGTGCCTACAAGGTTACCTTTATCTATTGCTGTTAACACATTATCCCTTGAGCAAACAGCTAGGCAGTCCCCTAGAGCATACTTGGGGCCTCGAGTGGCCAAGTGGTCTAAAGCGCTCTCCGTTATGGATCACTGCCATCTCACATCTGTCTGCGTGGGTTCGAGTCTTGGATTTGGCCATATAATGTGGGTGTGTGAGAAAGCTTGCCAGTAACTTCTCGTGGGTCGGTGGTTCTTTCCGGGGTTTCCCAGGTTCTTCCTCCACCATTAATACTGGCTGCCATGTATAGCCTATCGTGTGCTGAAAAATGGCATTAAACCCTACAGCAACAACAACATCAACAGCATACTTGCAGAGATCACCTAGTGCAGTGTTAGCCTTACCAGTGCCTGTATCCCTGAGACTTGCTGACAGCACTTGGCTTGCAGATTTTTATAGAGGAGGCTTAGCTTGTAATAAATTTGTTATTATTTTATTTCTGTTTGTTTAATTAAGCTGAAATTTGGCACAGCAGTTCTCATTAAAATTACATACACATGCAGAAATAAAACTCGTGCATGAAGGTGAAAACAAATGATGTACTTGCCAATTTGCTTCTCTTGCCATGAATAAAACAAAATCCATTATGAATTCACAGAATTATTAACACCATCAACACATAAATGACTCTATTTTATGTACACAGAAATTCCACTTGTCATCTCTCGTGTAAACGTAACATCCTGTGAATCCTATACACAAATGGGCATATTTTCCTTGCTATTTACTTACCTTTCTTCCTTAGAATTCTCACTGAAAATTTAAAAAGTAATAAAACAGTTAACAAACGTTGAATTATGAACACTCGTGCTAATAACATTTATTTCCCAAACATTTATTTCATGATTCTTCAAAAGAAAAGAGGCTCCAAAAAATTGTATTCATTTGCATCAGGGTCTAAATCCGTTGTTGGCCATGGTGTTGGTCCTGTGTATTGCCTCTAGTCAATGTGTGTTTTATCATTTACAATCCATCGATCAGCTCTTCTTTCATTTTCTTCTTTTTTATCCTCTTTAACATTCTCATTTTCATTACCGCTGTTATCTCCAGTAGCTATTCGATGTCACTATAAATCTCATCTGATTAAAATCCTGAAAATTCTGTCAGAGTCTGTCAAGTAAAAGTCTGCTCCCAGTGGCTGATTCTCGTCAGTTTGCATCATTTTCAGATCTATATATTTTCACTATTTCTGCTGCTATTGAAGCCAGTTTTTTCCCCCATTGTTCAGCAGTATTCACTCTTTCTGTATAAGCTAAATTTTTATTGGTTAAACTGCGTGCATAATTAGGAAATGGCTTCAAATCAACCAACGGTTTGCACCGATTTAACTTGTGCATTATACAGGCCTAAGCAAATACTGCCATTCAAACTCGGTGCCCGGGATACAAGCTAGGTAAACTCAGCCACGTTAACGTACGACGAGTTATCAAGGCAGCAGGGGTTAATGTGTTAGCCATCAACCACCATTCTAGTTAGTGTAGCCTGACATGAATGTCCTTTGTAGCAAATTAAATAATTCCAGGTAGTTTCTGAATTCATTACAAATATGTCTTTCTGATATCTTTGAAAGTGGTAATAAAACAAATAGTTTTGTAGCTATTCTTATCAAAAAGATCTCCTTTATGTATTGGAGTTACTTTTGCCAGTCTTAGCCTGTTTGGAAAAACACCTGTGAAAATACTTACATTGAAGATATACATAAGTGAAGGTTCAATCAATTGAGATGAGAGTTTTCTAGATCTGTTGCTGAACTGACATCAAGTTGGTCTGATTCATTTAAAATGAATTCAAGGCTTATTTTAGACATTTTGAAGCACTCTTTGCTAAGTTTTGAAGAAATATGTTCATTTAATTCATCACTGGATAATCATTTATGAGCTGTGAGATCCACAAGTTTTTCATTTATATTCACAAAGTAATCATGGAGTGTGTTTTCAATTTCAAGAGGTTCTTGCTTAATATCACCATTGTCATCACTAATACATGTAAATGGCAGGTTAATGACAGATTTGCCTCTCAAGTCACTGAAGATTTTCCAGACTTTTCTAGGATATTTTTTTGTAATACTTTCTGATATTTCAGTGGAATAATAAGTTTTCTTTGCCTTTTGAATCACAGACTTTACTGTTTCTCCATAATCTGTAAATGTGAGCATATTTTAATTTATTAAATCTATCCCTTGTCTTAATAGCATTCAGTATATCACCTGTCATCTGGTTTGGTTGATTTTGTTGTTTGACTGTCAAGAAATTTATTGGAGCATGAGTGCTCAGGGTGTCAGTAAACATATCTGTCCAGATGTCAAGACCATCTTGATGTGTCATCAAAAGATTCAATTTATACTGACAAAGGGATATCTTTCACTTCTTTAAGGAATGCTTGCAAATTATATCTTTTCATTATTTGATACTTGATATGTTTGTGATGATAAGTTTTACTTTTTTGACTTAATTTTCATGTACATCATATAGGATAATGATCAATTATGGAATATTGAGAAACTGCAGATTTTATTATATTGTCAGCATTGTTAGTTTAGACTGTGATCAATTAGTGGTTCAGATACCTCTGTTATCCTAGTGGGTATATGAACTAGCTGTTAATAATTCAGGGAAGTCACGGTTTTAATAAAGCATTGATTGCTTTCATAAAGCAAATTGTAATTGAAGTCACCTATTAAGTATTAAACAGGCTTCTTTGATTTCTATATACAGAGTTTCAAATGTATTTCGAAATATAGTTTACCAGGTATCAGGTCAGTGTTCAGTAGTCTGTATGCAAAGCCTAATACAAATGGTTTCTATGACTCATTTCCAGCCAAACTATTTCCATACCAATTTCCTCAAGATCATATCAATATTTGAAAGAAATTCCATCCTTAACTCATTCAGCCCCAATCCCACCTGTAGGCGTGATGAGGCTGTACCCTATTTCCGAGCTCTGCAGCACCAAGGTCATTTAATTAAGAGACACCAAAGTGGGTGGTATTACAAAAAAGCAGACAGATATAGCTCTACAATGATACCAAATAATCTGGAAGTTTTAGTTGCACTACAAAATACAGAGGGAAAAACCTCATTTTTTAAACCCTTTTTTCCACCCAAAATTCGCTCGTGGTCAGAGTGCGATTCTGTGTTCGGATTTTAAACCTTTTGGCCTCAATCTAAGGCAAACCAGTCTGAACTGCACATAGACAGGTGAACCTTTACAAAAACTAGGATAAGGTGGGCATTTGGAATAAAGAGTGGTCTTGATACGAAAAATGATGGGTCCATTAAGCAAAAAATGGTTAACGATGTTTCTAATACAACTAGGCATTAGTCTCATGGAAAAGCTGTTGAAAGCTGATGTATTACGATGTATTCAGAAAAAGCACCCAAAATGTCTTTTCTACTCGCATTTCAGGCGAAAATGACAAAAACCTCCAGGGCTGAATGAGTTAATGTAAATGAGAAGTGCACAATCCTTTTGGAAAATGTGGTCTTTTCTTTGAAAACTTTAGTTAGGAATTTTAAGTTCATCATGAAAAGGTTCATGTAAGAAGGTTTCACTGAAAGCGAAAATATCAGTTACTGAATTATTTCCTGAAAGAAGTAATTTAATTTTGTCTAGTTTAGGAAGAAGATATTCAGATGGGAAAGTTTGCGACCTTTCTGCTGAAGCAACTGATTTTGAAAAAGATCTAAGTTTTGATGGTTTTGAGATGAATGATATGAAATATCTGAATTAATATTTTCACTGTCAATATATGAACCATGATATTCCTCCAAATTTTCTTTTACACATTGTCCTAAATTATGACTATCAACTGTTCCTTTAGAAGATTTTTCAATGACTCTTGAAACATTAACACATTTAACAATTATGCCAGTAGCCGGTAACACATTATGATCACTTTCATTGATGGAGGCACTTAATGGGATTGCACTAGAGGTAATTAAATGGACATCATCACTCAGTGGGAGATCTATAGTTTGTTTTCTGTCATCACAGAGAGAATTAGACTTAGGAGATCTTATCTGATGTTTTGAAGTTTGTGGAAAAAATTTGTTGGTTGTTAAACTTGTGACCCCATATTCATTGCCATTTTTCCTAATACTGCATATTTGAGTGGACCATTTTGCAGTGTTTTGCCTTATGCCCATATTGTAGACAGTCATGACACTGTATTTTGGTTGTGTGTCTGCATGATTGCATATTGTAGACAGTCATGACACTGTATTTTGGTTGTGTGTCTGCAGGATTGCACATTATTCCCTCATTCAAAACAGTTGAAACATCTCCTTGATGATGGTTAGAATAGTTTGCATGGTTCCAGTTATGTTTGTGATTCACGTTTCTATGTCTTCTAGAGGCATCATAGGTAGGTGTACTTTAGTATTGGAAAAATCTCATTTACTTCATTGAGAAAGCTGGATAAACCCTTCTTATTTAGATGAATTTTGTCTTTCACCATTAAGTGTTTCAGAACTACTCCAGACTTGGTCGCAAATCCATATTTAGTGTCTATCATTTTGTGATTCCTCTCCTGACATAGATGTTTAATTAGAGCATTCAACTCAAGAATGTCAGTGTCAATTCTTGGGCATGCACTGCATAAAAAGACCGAGCAGTTAGGATTTTCCAGATACATGTTTAGAATGTTAAAAAAATTGGTTACAGTTAGGTCAGTATGAACATTGTTACTTAGATTATTGCCACCAACACTGATTATAAGGTTTCATATTGAGAAAGGTTAATTTTTCTCATGTCATCATATATATGACCAGTTTCTGCCCCAGGAAAACACTTTACTTGAACCCATGGTTTCAGACCTCTTTCATTTATATAATGGAGTCTCCAATTATGAGAGTGTTTTTTTCTGGAATTATCATGTTCTTTGATGTTTTCTTCTCTGTCTTTGGCAGAATCCAGTGTTATTACAAAATCTAAAGTTGTTATTTCTAAGATATAAAGACCCTTTCTTGCAATCTGTGACATTGTGTGGTATAGTTTTCCACTGTAGCTTGAGGGACTGTAGGGGTTTTCCCTATATTTTGGGTGGGTTTGGAATTATTATTTTCTTCCAAGGTGTTTTTTTTTTTTTCATAAGCTAACTTGTTTCAGTGATGTGCTTTTGTGATTCTTCTTTTGAGAATGCCGGTATTGACAATTTCTGTTTTCATGTTCATAATGTCTTCCTGCACTGCTGCTAAAATGTCAAGATGCATGCTGTTTGATACATCATAGCCATACTGAAGCTGCATGATTTCTGACGGGAGCGAATCTTTATCTTTATTTAATTGTTTTACTTTCTCTTTCATTTTTATATTGTCCTCTTCCAGAATAAGACAATGGTTTGATGTTATATTGGATCACATCTGATGGTTTTATTTGTTTTTTCGAGGCTCATAAATTTAGTATTAAATTGTGAAGCTGTTCTTAAAGTTTTTCATGTTTATTACTTGCTGTCTCCGGTTTGGTTTTTAAAGACTCAGATTCCGTTGACAGTTTATTGACTTTTGCTGTCATTTTTGCAAGTTCTTGTTTAAGCAATTTGTTTTGCCTCATTAGGGCAGTTCATGTCTTTTTTACCCTGCAGTTGAGAAACTTTGTTTGACTGAGCATCAGCCTTTGTGATGGCCTTGGGGAGCAATTCATTATTAGCAATTCATTATTATTGCTGTCTTAGGTGAAATCCTCCCATCTGCCATCACATAACGTGGAGACATGTACCTGGATGTACCATAACATACTGTGCAGACAGATCATAATATGCAGACAAGGACCCAGATCTGTCATCACATGATGAGCAGATATAAACTTGGATATGCATAACAGTATGTGCAAACATAAATCCCGCTCTGCCTTAACAAAAAATGCAGACATAGACCTAGATCTAACTTCACATACTATGCAGACTTATATTAGACTTGTGCAAACATAAATCCAGATCTGCCTTAGCATAATGTACAGACATGGACCCAGATCTGTCTCCACCTAATGTGCAGACATAAACCCATCTCTGCCTTAATGTGCAGACATAGACCCAGATCTGTCTCCACCTAATGTGCAGACATAAACCCATCTCTGCTCTAATGTGCAGACATAGACCCTGATCTGTAATCAAATAATATATGTGATGGCAAATCTGGGTCTGTGCTGTTCACAGTTAGGCAGGTGTGGTATACCAAAAGAATAGTTGACACTCAAACACCTCAGGTTTATTATTTAAAGTAACAAGTCTGGAAGATAGGAAATGTCATGAAATTTCAAACAAATGAAAACTACTTGGGATAAGAATCCTTTAATAGTTATGTGGTACACATATGATCATTACAACTTATTACACAGTAGACTGGAAAGCTCGATAATTTAAAAGAAAATGATGAAGCAAAGAAGCTTAGGTATCTGACTGGTACATTTATATTGATAATCCTACATAAATATGTTGGAACCTTACCTTATATGGTAAATACCATGTCTATCACTTAAAACATTTAATAACCCCTGGTGATGAATTTAAGTGGCAGGAGGTAGTAACCTACTGCCAAGCTCTGTAGCGTCAAGGTCATGTATGATACACTAAAGTGGGTGGTATTATAGAAAGGTAGACAGATGTAGCTCTACAATGATACCAAAAAATCTGGAATTTCTAGTTGCACTGCAAAATACAGATTGAAAAAACTCTTTTTGTAGACCCGATTTTTTTCTACCTACCCAAAATTTGCCCATGGTTGGAATCTGATTTTGTGTTCGGATTTTAGACTTTTTGGTCTCAGATCTAAAGCAGACCGGTATGAGCTGCAAACAAGAAAGACTTTTATGCTTCTGCTCATGTGCAAGCCAAATAGCCAATGAATGATGTTTCTATTACACAACTAGGCAGTATGTTATTGGAAGATCACCTGGAAGTTGGTGTTTAAGGATATATTCAGAAATAGCTTTCAAAAGGTTTTTCCTACTCGAATTTTAGACGAAAACGACAAAAACCTCCAGAGTTTAATTTGTTAAGTCTCTCAGGGCTGCAGTGGGAAATATTTTTAGCACTTTTGTACTTGCATTTATAAACTTAAAATGCTAACTTGAGTACTTGAAACTGCTGTTGTTGAAGGCACAAATAAAAGTCTGCTGGGGAGGGTGAGAAATATTCTCCCTTCCCATTTAACAGGAACTGCAGTGGTTGTTTAGTGTGCCAGAATGGCAACCAAAAGGGTATAGGTTTGAATCTACGATTAGATCAACCTGTAAAATATTTTTGTGGTTGGTACAGTAGGAAACACGTTGATCCTAGCTGTCCCTCAGTAACTTCTGTTGCTGATTTCTTTTTCAAGAAAAATGTTCAATATTAACTATCAGGGGCTGTGGAGCTGCCATTTCCAGTACACTTAAATTCTCTCAGAGCTCAGCAATCAGTTTGGATTTGCACCTTGCTGATCCCATTAACTCATTAACCTCTGATGCCTCATTTACACATCAGGAGGTAGTAGCCTACTTCTGAGCTCTGTGGTGTCAAGGTCATTTACGCTATACTAAATGGGTGGTATTATGGACAGATGTAGCTCTACAACGATACCAAATAATCTGGACGTTCTAGTTGCACTTCAGCCTAGTGGTTTGAACATCTGCCTTGGATACGGGAGGTTGTGGGTTAAATCCCCGACCAAATCGTACCAAAGACTTATTTATAAAAAAATGTGGTACTAACAGCTGCCTTATTTGGCACTCAGCATTAAGAGGTTAGTGTTAGGACTGGTTGGCCTGGTGTCAAGATAATGTGACTGGGTGGGTGATCATGGTACATGTCTGCGGCACGATGCCCCAGTGTTAGACATCACTATAACTGCCACAATGCAGACATTATAGCAACAAAGAAAAAAAGAAAAGAACTTTTACCCTTCTGCTAATGTGTGAGTGAAATAACCAATGAAAAATGATGTTTCTAACACAACTAGTCATTAGGTTAACCGGAAATATCTTGGAAATTGATGTATTAGGATGCATTTAGAAATAGCCCCCAAAATGTTTCCTACTCGCATTTCAGGCGAAAACAGCAAAAACTTCAGGGTTAATCCAAAGATTTTGTTTCAGTTCTTATTGATAGAGACCTTTCCTTTAACACGCCAAAAGTTCATGGGGGTCAATTGCTGCCTCATGGGCCTATCAAATCATTCTTCCTTTGAAGACATTGTGAAGGCAGCATTTAAAGTGATCCCATACTACCAACTCCAGCTACTTCTGCTTGTTAGCACAAGAAAGTGTAGGCATTGTTTCTCGGGTACCCATGGCTGCAGACTTGAAAAGGTAAAAGCTGTGCAATAGTGATGGGTAAGTATTGCATAAATGAAATTAGTTTTTACCCCCCAGCCCCACTCCCTCCATTCAGATGCATTCACAACTTCTTATCAATCCGTGTTTCATACATTGCCAAGGTGGCCATAGTGGCAGCTATCAGCATACATTTGAGATTGGTCCATATGACTCACTGCGACCTTGAAAATGTGAATGCATTGAACTACAGTTCACCAATAATTTGCTTTTTCATCTATTTCTTGATGTACAGGTAGTTCAGTTGATGAATTGTTATAGATGTATTTTGCATGATGTTGGACAACCAGTTTATTATGAAACATTCAGATATATTTTGCATGATGTTAGACATAAAGGTGGAAAGTTTGCTGGCTGATTTGATATTTGTTACTGTCAGAGTGCAGTGAGTTTGCTTTAAATGAATGGATAAAGTAAATACAGTTTTCAAATATTTGAAAACAGATGTACTGCAGTTAAATATTTTTTTTCCTCCAAAAGCTTGATCATGTAATCTTGTTTTCCTCCAAGAGCTTGATCATGTAATCCTGTTTTCCTGCAAAAGCTTGATCATGTAATTCTGTTTTCCTGCAAAAGCTTGATCATGTAATTCTGTTTTCCTCCAAAAGCTTGATCTTCTAATTCTTTTTTCCTGCAAAAGCTTGATCATGTAATTCTTTTTTCCTCCAGAAGCTTGATCTTGTAATTGTTTTCCTCCAAAAGCTTGATCATGTAATCCTGTTTTCCTGCAAAAGCTTGATCATGTAATTCTGTTTTCCTGCAAAAGTTTGATCATGTAATTCTGTTTTCCTGCAAAAGCTTGATCTTGTAATTCTGTTTTCCTGCAAAAACTTGATCATGTAACTCATTCCACAGTTTAAAATGTGAAAACTGAATCTAGCAGGTTCTCATTAGTGTAACCAGTGATGTACACAAGTCCTAAAAACTATAAACGTTTTACATAATGTTGACCACAAGTGTATTATATAATAGAAGAATTGAAGTATTTTTATAATTCAAGTAACCATGGTTGAAATCCCTATAATTAGTTGAGGTTATATTTTGGTCCTACATTAAATTCTCAAATTACAAAATTTCTCTTTCTTAGCCAAAGATGACTGTTATGAGCATGTGCTTATGTCATCAAAATATACACTTCTTTACATATCAGTTAAAATTGCAAGTTTTCAGATGATGAAAACTTTTTTGCCAAGGTATTCTTAGATAAACTGTTTTATAAGTTTACAATTTTTCTGTCCAAAACCTCTTTGTCCTGTATTAAAAGTGCTTTTTTTATACATGTAATGCCCTTTATGGTTCTCTTAGATTAAGACTTAAAGACTTGTTTTATAGAAAGTGATAGTGCTGCCATGTTGTGGCCATACTTCCCGGGGTTTGTTTTTCAAATCTGTATTTGGATCATCATTGAATGAATATTGTTTTATTCCTGTCTTTTACCAACTTTATTTCATTTTCTTGGTGACTAAAACTGCTGAAGTCAGGAATCTTGGCAGCAGTAGTCCTTGATTCTTTGACCTCCAGTTTCTGATTCTAGACTCTTAGTTTCAAGATTGGTTTTATTTGTTTTACATTTCTGCATAAACTTAACATTTCAAAATAAAAGTCAGTGGCCAGCATGTCATACTTGTGACTAAATGATTGCATGTTGGAATTGTACCATTGGAATTTGGATGAGCCTAAGGGTAAGGCACTTTACTATGATCAGTGTTTCCCTTTACGTACATTTGTGTGTCAGGGACGCACGCTGAAGAAAATTGACGCACACATTTTGTTGCTGTGTGTTTTTTTTACGCAAAGGATTTTCATAATATGATCAGGATTTATTTAATACCCAATGCATTGGACGATGGATGCATCATATATACTTCGAGTATAGGCATTGACTGGTTCCCTGCTTTGTTTGCTCTCTGTCTTGCGCTCCTCTATTCGTATAGCAAAGTGCAACGCAGGGAACATATAAAACAATGAACCAGACTAGCATTGGCAATGTTATGATAGAGTAGCTTCCCCTAATCTAGCGAGCTTCTCACGATTTCCATCGAGCTCAGCAAGCTGTCCTCTAGATGTTTAACCTCAAGGTTTGTTGCGGGGCTCCGAGTGGCCGAGTGGTCTAAAGTGCTCTCTGTTATGGATCACTGCCATCTCACCTCTGTCTACGTGGGTTCAAGTCTCGGATTCGGGCAATGTGGGTATGTGAGAAAGCTTGCCAGTAGCTTCTCGTGGGTTGGTGGTTCTTCGAGTGGCCGAGTGGTTCGAGTGGCCGAGTGGTCTAAAGTGCTCTCTGTTATGGATCACTGCCATCTCACCTCTGTCTACGTGGGTTCAAGTCTCGGATTCGGGCAATGTGGGTATGTGAGAAAGCTTGCCAGTAGCTTCTCGTGGGTTGGTGGTTCTTCCCGGGGTTTTTCCGGGTTCTTCCTCCACCATTAATACTGGCCACCATACATAGCCTATCGTGTGCCAAAAAATGGCGTTAAACCCCACAACAACAAGGTTGGTTGCACTAGAAAGTGATCTCCAGATTAAAATGTCATGCACTAAAAAGCGTTAGCGAAGAAAGTGAAAGAAGCAGAACACAAAAGAGTAAGTGTGGATCTAACTTTAATGAAAAATGGAGAAAATAATTCCCTTGACTGGAATACGTCACATTCATTATGATTACTGGTGTGACTTCTGATTGCGTGATTGCAAAGACTGCAAAAGTGAATAATCCTTTCGAGACAGGATTTTAGAATTTTTAAAAATCTGTCCTCGTTTGCCATAAGATATCTGGAGAACACATTATAACCTAAGACATTATTTCACAACAAAGAAATAAGTAAACTTGCAGAGACAAATGCGTTATTTGGATTACAAAGTCAGCGGGTCATTGCAGATTTTGTTGGTTTTTAACTTTTGCTGCAATAAAAGAAAGATTTTAAAGTTCAAATGTAACTTATTAGAAAGAAGATGAATCATTATACTCCTTGATATTTGGATAAATGTGTTCTAGGATGAAGTACAATGAAACCTATGATAGTACACATTTTATGAAAGGCAGTAAATTAACACCTATTTGGTTAAAAAGATTTATTTGGCTTTTTTTATTGGCTTATATGTAATGTGTTGGGCTATAATATTGCTTGAGGAGACTGTTAAAGATACGACTTTAAAAAAAAAATGAACTAATAAAATTATTCTTTGAATGGGCAATGCATTTGTTTGTTAATTGTGCATGTTGGTGTATCTGTATGTTTAGAGAGAGAGAGAGAGTATGTTGTGCAAGTTGCAATATCATATTTCAAGCTGAAAATGTATGAGTCGTATGAAAATTTGTCAGTACATTTTTGACCCCCACATTTTTTATTTGACCTCCAGTTTTGACACCAAGCGGTTTTTGGTACCCTCAGTTTTACACTCCTGGGAAATACACTGTTATGATTACCTCAGCACTAAATATTTTGCTTGTGTTGCTGTTGCAATTGCAAAAACATCAAACCAAATCAGTTGTCTTTAAAGGTTATTTTGAACCATTCCTCTTTGCCATACATTCAAAAAGGCCTATTGCCTGTTGTTTTTTTCTCTCCAAACACACAGGTATCATGCTAAATGTAAATATGTTAGTGTTTAAAGCTTCATTTTCATATGCTAAATAATGCCATTTGTAAGGCCTCTGGTCTTGTCATGGGATGAATACTGTAAGGTAAAAGGAAATGGTCAATACAGGAAAGTTACAAAAAACAGAGGGATTTAACTGTTTCAAGCATTTATGCTGAAAGGAAATTGTAGTAAAATACAGGATAACAAAAAACTCCTGACAATTAAGGAATGAACATAAAACATTGCCAAACACTGAACGGAAATAAAGAATGATTTTGGTACTTGATCAATGTTGTATTGATCTGATTAATGTGAATATTTCATGACCAGTATAAATATTCTGGTTACAGAATTCATTAACGTAACAGCTTACTTGGAAAAACAAGACCATACATTCAGAGATGAATAGGGAGAAATGATGCCAACATTGAGTTTGGAATATTTGGACAAAATAAACATCTTATGATCTAAATGTTCAGTTGGACTTTATGATTTGCTTTCATCTTTTTACTGTACAAGCAGACTAAATTTTTGACAATTTTGTAGTTTGCTTATTTGTGATAAGAGTTTATGCAATTTATTACTTATAGTCATTATGTGCGTGTGTGTGTGAAAATTTTCACAAATATGATTCTCCTCCAAATTGTGCACAAACTTGAGTTTTGTGAATAATAGATACTGACAGTCTAGTTTTTCATACACTGTAATTTTGTATACACTGTGAAACCGTATCAATTACATTAATTTTGTCCACACAGTTTTAGGACTGAGAACTGTTTCTCATGAAATGTTTTACACTTTGGTTCACTTTGAACTCTTTATTTGGCGGGTTGAACCTTGACCAGAGTGTGTAAATTTGAGGTGTAAAGTATTACTAACACACTGGTTTAATGAGGGTTTTTTTCCCAGTGGTATGACTACCACAGTACTTTTTCACTGTATTGATTCTTTGGTAGTGTCCATAAGCAAGAAATGTATGGAAATCTTATTAAGAATTAGTATTAGCAGCATGTTTTCATTTTTTGTGTGGACAAAATAGTTCAGAAAGTTCCTTTTGCTTTCACAGAACAAATTCATTTGTCACAAATATTACAGATATTTCTGACAAATCCAACCTGTGGAAAAATTTCCTTTTGAAAACACAGTGTACTTTTTTAAAGTTATTTACCAATATATGTTAATGTGTTCAGTACACATGTTTCTTTGTAAGACTGAAAATCATCAAAAGATTTTTATGAGAGCAGTTGTTTTCTGGTTTTTTTTTTTTTTCATTGTTGAGCTTGTTCTGTTTAACCAGGTCCCTCTCAGATTAACATCTTGACCAGACCAGGTGTTGGCATCCCACTCAGTTTCTCTTCATATTTTATCAATAGTGTAGCTAGTACATTGTAGGCTTTAATGTCAGCACTTCCCATTTTTATCAGCAAAAGCTCCAATTTCATCACCTCTATTTTACATCCCACTTTAGCTACAGTTTTTAATAGTACAGTTTATACAACAATAGCCATACTCATAGCAAAAAGGTACTGGCCATTTAAGTTTGGTTGTGGGAAAATCTCTGATTTTCTCTTAAGCTGTTTTCTTTTATCACAAGATAATTGTTTTGAAATAATAGAGATAATATGGTGTTATTTTGCTGTAAATCAGAGCAAGGTATTTGTCAAGCTATTGGTCAAAAGAAAGTTTTAAAACAATTCCCAAGCCCCTGGCTCATAACATTAAATTGTTGATCCCTAAATATAATTGTGATACACCATGGTACATATCGCATTATATTCAGAAATAATGTGGTAATACATGGTAAAAAAATATTTCATTGTTTTCAGCTCAAGTGGAAACTGATAATGGAACACATTCTTGTCGAGTGTGTTGACTTCACAGAAGTATTTTGATTTTTCAGTTAGGAAACTGTATGATGATGCGTGTTTGTGTATGTTTATGTTTGTGTATGTTTGCCGAAGTTTTTTGATACATGTGGCTTTCATTGTTTTGTCAAAATTTGAGTGGAAGCTTAGATAAATGGGTAGAAAGTGTTATCAAGGAATTGGAATTATAGTGGAATAATACTTTTTAATTGCAGCAATTACTTGTCCTGTCGCAGTTGCTTAGCCAGTTTATTTTCACACCGAAAATATACTGTCTGTGTGATGTTAATACATTCTCCCAGAGTGGAGAACAAATCAGTATGACCCTTTGACCTTTGCACACCACTCTGTTGCATGATCATGCACAGAAGGTAGATGTAATTCTTTTCATGGATGCCATGCTATATAGATGTCTGAAGCCAATGTGACTGAGAAATTATGCCTGTGGACAACAAATATACAGCAGTTATCAGTCTCTCTCTAGTGTTTAATAATTCTCAATGATACTACTGTCCATTCGTTTCTAAAACCTTATTGTAGATTTTTGTTTTCCCCCTTAAAGCATCATTCATTGCGGAAATTTGGAAGCTTCCTTGTGTTCTATCCATGGTGGTAGTCATTTTTTCTTAAAATATTAACTGAATGGTACGGGTAAGTCCCTGTTTTAGGAACAATAACAGGCCCCACTCAAATGTTGAGGACATCATTTCTTTGATAAAATAGTACAACTTGGTACAAAGCGTGCATTGACATTCGTGTATTTGCATGGTACCTCAATAAGCAGATCATCAGAACTGGAATATCTTGTTTCTCTCAATAAAGAAGGAAATACTTCAGCGATAATTTCCATCATTTGTTTATTCATGTGTAAATTGAGTTTTGCAACAAGGGACTGCACCACTAATTTTAACCAATTTTTTTTCTTCCAGAGACAAAACAGTTTGTAGGGCAGTGCGGCCACAAAAAGGCCTCATGGGTTATACACACAGGTTGCTTCAAGTGCTCCAGGTGCACTTGGAAAAACATTGCGCCATTTGTGATTTGTGGTCTTCATGCACCTGGAATCTAGTAGATTATTCTGTAATCTAGTAGATTCCAGGCATACTTATCAAAAGAAGAAAATTGAAGAGAATTCCCTCTTCATCCGATTTTTCTGGCTTATCTTCCAGATCTCATGTTAGGACAAAACCTCTTCAGCAGCTGTTGAAGCCCCACCAGAAGGAGGGTCTCGATGTTTGAGATGCCATTCAGTTCCCCCCTATAGGGAGCTGATGGGAAGTTTGCACATCCTAAACAGCATGCATGCTTCAGGTAGCTGGCTGCTCCTTCCTGTTGGGGAGGTAGAGCACTGTGGTTGCAGGTTGTGCCCTCTCGTTAGGGAGGTAGAGTACCGCGATGGCAGGTTGCACCCTCCCATCAGGGAGGTAGAGCACTGCAACAGTGGGTTGTGCCCTCTCTTGAAGGTGGTTGAGCACTGTAACCATTGGTTGTACCCTCCCTTTAGAGAGGTTGTGCACAGTGATAGTGGATTGCTCTTTCCCATCAGGAAGTTTGAGTCCTGCAATACATATTACGCCTCTGGCAGATCTGCCAACTCTTACGATTTTGCCGTAAGTCTTACGAAAATTACTCTTAAAATACAAATTTAGGGATAGTAGAAAAAACTACAGATAAATGACTGTTGCCATCCATGGTTCATCCATGTTTTATCTGGATCCGGGTTTCATCTTAAAATTAGTGAAATTAGTCAGGGAACCAGACTAACTTTACAGCAGCACCCCAGACACTTTAAACTGTGCCTAATTGTTCATGCTAAGCGTCTGCAAGTTCAGAATGTTGATTATAGAGTTTTTAAAAATGGCATCCAGAAAGCATGCATGTTTAATATAAAAGGGAAAATAAGCTTCTAGAAAAGTACATGTATTATTAATTGAATAAAAAGGAGTATTCTGATTCTTGTGAATAAAAGCTGGAAAGGACACAATTACATTTATTGGACATCACATGCTAAATTGAGTATGTCTCATGGCTGGAGATATGATTGCCGTCATGTGAAATGGAAAAGAATTTCCAAGAATTATGTCAAGTTGAGAGATAGCAACAAGCCATTGAGCTGTTTAGGGTTTGGAACTAGAGTTTGTGCAACTGTACTAGTGGTAAATAAAGTCTGCGTATACTTTACAAACTTTTCAGTTGAATGTAATGTTTATCATTGATGTGTCAAACTTTTAATTACATTTTCCAGCTTTACAATATCAGTTATTGATATTTTGTTACACCTTATGGAAAACTGGTAAATCTTACAGAAAAAATCAACTGCCTTACTGAGATGGACTCGTCAGGGTTGGCCGGTCTGCTCTGGCAACGTGTTGGCCCCTTCCATTAGGGAGACTACACATCACACCCATGATGCACAGAGTGAAGATGTCTTCTCCATATGTCAATCATTAACCTCTCGGTACGGGGAGAGGGTCAGGACAGAGCTTCCCCCTCTTTCCCCTCTACCATCCCACCCTGTGCAGGATTTACAATCCATACACAGGAACGAGGTTAGGGATAAGGACCGTTTCTCTGTCCCCCCCTACCCAATTATACTGATACCATCAAGGACATGGTGATACCCAACCACTCTCCAACTCAGGGTGTCCTTGACTATGAAGATGAAGCTCTCTCCTTTATTGTTGACTCCAGTGAGTTTGAGATGGAAGCTGTGGCAATGACACCTTCTCTCATGCCCACTCCCTCATCTCAGGTGGTTGAGGAAGAAGAGCTCAGGTCTGGTCCTTTGATAAGGCACTAAACAAGGTTTACCATTTGTTAACCCCTGACTTGTGCCCCAAACCATCCAGCACACAGTGATCCCATTCAGGAGTGCTCTTAAAACTCACTCATTTTGACTGCAAGAACAAACTTAAAGACCTAATTATGTTTGCTACTTATAAATATTTTCAGCATGTTTTTTATGCTTTCTAATTTCATGGTGTTTGTTTTTGTAATCATATTATATATGTTTTTTATGTGATAGGTGTTGTCTAATGTTGTAAAGTGCTTAGAGGTTCTAAAGATTAGGTTCTATACAAAGTCCTCATTATTATTATTATTATTATTATTATTATTATTATTCCTTGATGCTGGGCCATTCACTGACTAATCGCGTGAGCAATTCCATCTCAATTGGGATCCCAAGGCAATTACAGGGGAAGTAAAATTCATGCCTTGTCCATTAACTCTGGCTGTCTAATATCGCCTTACCCATAGAGATTCCCATCTCAGTAAAATATGTGCAGGGGATGAGCAAGAAAGACTTTTATTCCCCATGCATGCTCTTGGCTTCTATTTTAAAATATCTCCAAAGCAAAAAGAAAAAGTAAGAAATGTCTTTCCCTATTAAGGGCTCCATAGACATTTCAGCCACCACAATCTCCTGGTGGATTGTCAAGACAATGAAATGAGCCTATAAATCACTCACCAATCGAGACCTTACCTAAATGAAACTTAAAGCCTATGAGGTTTGAGCCGCTGCTACCTCACTGGGACTACTTTCATAATTCCTTTCTGGAGGATATTATGAAAGCAGCTCTCTGGCTGTTCCATAATACCTTTTCCTCATTTTACCTTTGCTCTTGAGCATAACAGAGCGCATGCATGTACCTCTCCATCTATGGTGAGTATTTAATTTCTCTGTTTTTGATTAATTTGACATCAGCCTACCCACCTTATTGACAAATTCAGCTAAGCAGTAGCAACAGGAAAAGTAATTGCTGCTATTAAAATGTAGTTTTTTGCCTAATACTCTCCTTCTATCCCGCTCTCATATCTTGGGTAATTGTTGTCTGTGAAAAGATGACATATAGGTTTATCAACCTTCTGTACATGACCATGCAACAGAGTGGTGTGCAAAAGGTTACCTTCTGCACATAACCATGTGACAGAGTGGTGTGTAAAAGGTCAAAGGGTCATATTGACTTTTTTCTCCACTCTGGATTCACATCATTACAGACGGTATATTTTCAGTATGCAAATAGATTAGCTAAGCAATAGCGTCAGGTAAGTATTGCATAATTAAAACTAGTTTTAGCCCCCCCCCCCAGCCATACAGCTACCTTTTCAGACTTGAGAACACTTTACTTTGCCGATCAATATTCTTAATGAAAATGGCTATCGTTAGCCAAAAAGTGACAGTTCTCTCATGGAAGTGGATTATAATCATGTTTAAATGGCATCATTTCGTGTTCCAATAGTGATGTCAATGTTTGCAGTACATGTATTTTGCAACGGTGAAGATTTGTTCCAGCTTTTTCAGCTTGGTAGTCACATTTTTTTTGTTTCTGGATCAAATACAGTGTCTTCTTATTAGATTTAATATGTTTATAAAACTACAACATTTCTTATCTTGAAGGACCCTTTGTCAAAGGCATTGTCAACATATCTTACTTGGTACATTATGAAATATAGACTATTTACACCGCTACTGATTCACTTCTCCACAGTAACACTTTAGCGGGATATCCAGGACTTGCAATAGTAATTATACAAAACAATTAGAATCAGTCTATAAATTGATGAAGATAAAATAGGGGATATTTGGGTTTGGGTGAGGCTATGGTTGGTTAAATATGAGAATTAAAAAATGAAACTCTCTTCCTGTTAATAAATGAAATGAGATCGTGTTAAGTCTGCAACACATGCATTGCCATTGTATTCACAAGTTTTGTCTAGGAACCCCAATTAATTTCTGTGGTGCAGTGGCTTGTTTCAAGCACCTGTAGTTCTAAAATAATGCTGCAATAGTAATTATTGTAATTATACTTTAATGATTGTTCCATGATGTTAGGGATCAAAGTATTGAATTTAATTTTATGGTGATTCTTGATACTGGTATTTTTGTTTTAGAAATTAGTACATTATGTCTTACACAGAACAACAGCCATATAGTGGTTCCACATACTTGTTTAAAATTAATGTTACTAAATGTCTCTATGCAATATTCATGTTTTATTTGAGGATTACAAGTAACATATTTCCTTTTTTCTCCATATGAAAGATGGATATTAAACATACTTGCAGATATGACAGCTCTGGACAGGAGAGGGTGAGGTGGTAGGGTGTGTGGATTTGACAGTGTTGGATGGGGGATTTTGAATATTATTTGCAACCAGGTACTTTAATTTTAGACAGTTTACTATTTATAGAGTAATTTAAGCCACCAGTTTGATCTTTCTTAGCTTTATTTTGGAACATTGTATTGGTTCAGATTTGATCACTTGTGTCTCTAATATGGGTGAAATATCATTTGATGAATGCTGCAGTGGCCTAGTGGCTAGAGCGTCCTCCTCGGATGTGAGAGGTCGTGGGTTCGATCCCCGGCCGAGTCATACAAAAGACTTACAAAAATGGTACTAACAGCTGCCTCACTTGGCACTCAGCATTAAGAGGTTAGTGTTAGGACTGGTCGACCTGGTGTCAGGATAATGTGACTGTGTGGGACATCATGCTACATGTCTGTGGCATGATGCCCCAGTGCTAGACATCACTATAAACTGCCACACTGCAGACATCGTAGTGATATGATTGAAAAATTGTTAAAGCTACATTAAAAATCCAAATCACATCACAACACATATCATTTGATAGCACAGTTATGATTTTATGCACCACTAGTTTTATTTAGTGATTTTTTTCAACTTCATATTTTGTTTCCATTGGCATTTTAAGTTTAATTTTAAATTTAATTTGTTCCAGAGAATCTTTGGTAATTTTCATTATTTGAATTGGCATTGTTGAGGTAATGTATACACATAGAAATGGTCACAGTGACCTTTTGACTCATTTAATGCGCAATATGGCAAAATATTTTAGTCTGAAATAGAAGAGGGATACAGTTATGATACCTATGACAAACTTAAGGTAACTCTTATTGGATATATTTATTTTAATATATTTTTGATTTTCTGAAATTAAGCTCAGATAATTGAATATTTACTGTAATGTATCATTGCCAACATTGGTATACATGAATTTTGATATCTTTTAATATGCAGTGGTGTGATTTTTGACAAAACAGAACTTACTAAGCAGATTGTTTGCTTGCAAACTACTACCTTACAATGGTCAGTTATTAGTACATCAGAGGTGGATATAAAACTCATGGTACTAATTACATAAAAGTATTAGAAGCAGTCTATTAGTTCATGATGAGAAGTTAAAGTTAAGTAGAATTTCAAAGCTGTTTCTATCAATATTTGAAATAAGATGGAGTAAAAGACTCAATTCTTTAACAGCTTGGTTTAGGAACCCCAATAATGAAAGCTGCATTTTATTCCAGAAGTGAGGAATAGGTTATGTAAGCACTTGTAGTTTTAAAATATGTGACAGCTCATGTGGTTTTTTTAACACTCAAGTAAACATTAAGAAAGGATAGTTATTTACTCTGAGATATATTTTTCATCCTTTGTATTCTCCAATTTCTGTGCTTTTCAGCATCAATGATGCACATAGCATGTGCCTTCCTAAATGCTTGATTCAACATTGGGAGGACTTAGAAATAAATGTGAAGTGACCTAATGGAGTGGAGTATAGAAGAAGAAAAAAAAACTACTCAGAAGGCAGACCACATTAAAAAATTTAATTGGATTGCTTAGTTTTGGTGGTGTCAGTCAGTAAATAGCAAACCAATAATTTTAGACCTTAATATCAGAAAGTTAATTTGTTTATAGTAGATTTTCTTCTTTTAATTTATAATGAAAATAAAAGTTAATATTAGGGTTTGACAGTTTTTTTCCCAGTATGCATAAAAACAGGAGAAAACTGTTGTAAGTGAGAAACATGCAATCAATAAATTGTTTGTTCTTGTTTTGTTAAAATAATTTAGGTCCAAATTGCTGTGCGAAGCTAATCATTTCCTTGCTTGGACAATAGATTTTCATTTGATTGACACACCAGAGTAATTATATCACACCTCATTTCTAGAATGTGTCTGCAAGGAGGAAAAGAAAACTGAAGATAGTAGATTGTCACCATGGAAACGTCTGTGACTCTTGACATTAGTGTCTTAACTCATATGGTGGTAAGGTCAAGTGATCTTACGACATAGCCATGCATTGACAATGCAACAGCCATTGTGCATTTATTAACAGTTATTTTTTTACATTTTATCATAAACCACTTGACCAGGTTTGAACAAATTTGACACAGAGCATCATGGTGCAAAGAGCTTTCAGATTTGTACATACGATGCAGATCTGCTAAAAAACTCTGGCTATACTGTTTCCAAAACTACTATCTAGAATCGAATCAAACTTGTCAGAAAGCATTCAGGTATAAGGACCATTCAGACTACTACAGGAAACAGACTCACTTTATGAGAGAAGTTTAGAACAAGTCGCATGATACATCTTATATAAGCAGGACACCTGAACCATGTGTTTCATATCTTTAAGTCAGCAGCTTTTGTTGTCAAACTAATAAAGGGAAGGGTGTCAAAGAAATGGGGTGTGTGTGTGTGTGTGTGTACATGCTTAGTCTCTGGCTTTATTTCATTATTGCCTCTCATCCATCAAATTGTTTGATGATAGGGTAGTGCTGAATTAAGGCCATCTAGGGCCCAAAGCACTGAAAATGTTATGGCCCCCTGGCCTTTCACCCCTTCCTTTGCTTACAAAATGCGAAACTAAAAATTAATATTAAAAGCTTAAAAGGTGGGAAAATACCAGTGCTGCCATCTTCCAAGTCAAAATACATGCAGATTGAAATGGTCATATTTAATTCATTCAGGTTTTATCATCAACAATGAACTTGAAATTTTTGGGTGCCCCTGTTGGGCTGGTGCCCAAATCACGTGCTTCTAAGCATGCTTATTGGATTTTCTGGACTTGACAGGGCTATTGTTTCCATAAAACCTTGTCCACATTTGTATGCATACGATCTTTAATAAGATAGAAGAAAACAGCAGTCAGTCATCAGATGGAAAGAATGAAAAAGGAAAAAAATGTTTTCAGAATTGCTTAACATTTATTAACCTGTAAATCAGAATTAAAAAAATAACATTAATTTACTTCCTTTGATGAAACCTTTGAAAATTCTTTACTGATATCCAATGTTGTTTTGAAGATTTCCTGTAAAGGAACAGCCATGTCTAAAAGCAGCTGTTACTGCAATTGTTCAGTAAAAACGAGATTTGAAATAAAATATTTTCCTAATTGTTCTGAAACTGCTGTATTAGTTTTCACAATTGTATACAGTATAAACAATAAGATACAACAAATCAGATAGATTTCCTGTCAGTGTAATGCACAAAACATGCTTAGTGTACACAACCCTTATCAATATAATGCACAAAACATGCTTAGTGTACACAACCCTTATCAATATAATGCACAAAACATGCTTAGTGTACACAACCCTTATCAATATAATGAATCAGCTCCAGCTGGAAGTTCTTATCTTTCCTCAATTTTTTTTCAACAAATTAAAAACTCTCAGCATTACTTCGTCTGTCATCAAGTCATTTTGCATAAACTAGAGGAAGTATTAAAGTGATGGTTTAGGAGTTACCCAGTAGCAGCCTGTTTCATTGTTCAAAAACAACATCAAATAATTGCTTTTAGAGAAAAATGATTACACAGATATCTCAAGACTGGAATTAAATCTCAAGCATCAATGTATCTTGGTTTGGTGGAATCTATTGTGCAAAATGTATTGTGGTTTTGGTGGAATCTGTTGTACAACCCCTCGAATGTTATTACAATGTACAATTTGCTTTTATTTACAAAAGTAATCTAAGTATGAAATTACTGTTACCTCAGAAATAAAAGAAAATAATTTTTCTGATCTTACACCAAACACAGCATTTATTGCAAGCCAAATGGTACTGCTTATTTGTTCCTTGTCAATGGTATCAACTGATGTTCCTAAATTCCTTTTTTTTAAAAATGAAAATCTCCTAATGCAATCACTGCAACTAAGGGGAGGTTTTCCCATGAGGATGAAGCTAACCATTGTGTGTTAGTCAGTAGTTTAAAAAAAAAAAAGTAAAATAGGAACAGTAATAAAACATGACAAAACTAGAGGAAATCAAAGACTGTAATATCCAGTGTGAAACAAATCAAAGTGCTATGACAGCATATGGCATACTGCTCCAATGGTAAGTAGCATTGTTCCCTTGCGTGAGATATGGCAGGTTCCTAGCATTTCCTCTTTTTGTTTTCAGTATCTCAAATAGATGGAATCATGAAAGTAGTTATAAGTAATGTAAATACCTCATCCTTTTCTCTGCTTTTCCATTTTCTCACAAATGAACATTAGTTTGCTATGATTTTCTATATTTATGTGATGATGCTTGTACACAAGTTATGGACTTGAAAATTTGTTGGCTTTTCAGAACAACTCAATTCTTTGGTGTTAAGGCAATATCAAATTTGTTCTGTATGTACTGTACATATTATATATATAGAAGGCTTGAGGTAGATTAGTTCATCTTACCTTTTCTCATTGTTATTATTATTATTGTTGTAGTTATTATTATTACATGTATTATTATTATTATTATTATTATTAATATAAAATATTTTATTCAGTATTGCCCCAGTAAGACTAACGGGCGGAAAATGCAAGAGATTGACTCATGCCATAGAAAGAGAAAGGATCTTTTAAAAGTGGCCAGTTGTAGAATCCACAACATGAATTTCTTGATGGCTTAATCTGGGTACAAAGAGATTTATATCATGAATAATTTATATCATGAATAAAAAATATATGTGCATGCAGCGTTAGAAGAATTTCTTTAGCAGGCTGATGAGTTTACGGGAACAAAATCTGTCTTGATATTATGTTTTACCAGCAATATTGAACCCTGTAATGAACACAGTGTATATCTCTTTACAGTACCGTTCTCACACCTGCCACTAGCTAACTGATTCAATTCAGCAGATCATATTCCACCAAGATAATTAACATACGAGATAGAATATATATTGTCAGAATGAATTCAATATATTCCTTCTTAAGTAAAAGCTTGTAAGGCATAATAAATGGCTGATAATTCTAGAAATTGATTGGCAAGTTAGCCTCTTTGTCCATCTACATGTATGAGAGACTGACCTTTCTAAACAGACCTTGTAAACTCCCGACATAATTTTAAAGCTTATTTTGATGACTAAACAATTAATTGACTATTCTCACAACCACTTGAATCACAATTAATTTGTTCTTAATCATTGTTATGCTTTGTATGTAAGTGACAGCATATTTTCTGTAAAACTGCTGGCACTTTCATCAAGGTCTTTGATATATTATCTTTCTTGTTACTGTTGGGGAGACACTGCTAATAAGCTTTTAAAAAAATGGAAACAAAAAAATGTATATTCCCAAAATTGATTTGTACTTCTAACTGAGCTGGTTTAGCATATATATATATATATATATATATAAAGTAAACTGCTTACCAACCATAGATGATTATTGTATAACTAGTATGATAACTAATTGTTGTCATTTGAGTACAAGTTGTCAAGATTTCATGCTGGAATATGTTTTGAGCAATGTGGCCTCCAACATTTTCTGTTTTGACTTTGTGAATGGATACAATGTTAGACACCAAAGAACAAACCATTTAATATTCCCAGAAAGCAGCCTCAGTGTGATTTATTGAAAATCAGAACTTCTCAAGGGGTTGATTCATCACAAATCAGAATTGACTGGACTCCTGATGAGAACTAATTGAGCCATAAATTGCATTACTGTGACTGGGGAGGGAAATGTCATAAGTTTTATTTACTGTTAGAGTAACCAAGAAAATATTGAAGTAAACCTGTCACAGGATTCTGGATGTTGCATTCTTTCTAAATATGGGTTTGCTGACAACATGGCAAGATAACAAGGGCTGTTATCAGATGTCACATTACTAATATGGGCACCAACTTGTAGGTGCAAAAATCATAATGGCCCTTTAGAAAAATATGTCATTTTAATGTCGTTATGTGTAAAGATGACAAACAGATGTTTGCTATTCAGAAGTGAAGAAAGAAGGCTGCTGGAGATTCCACAGAGGTAGCAAGATCAGAGAAATTTACTGCCAAACTGATGGAGGTTTGCACCAGTGAGTTCAGGGGTAAACAGCACCGGGCATTGCCTTGCCTGCAGCACTGACCCCTATATTATCTCGATCATGCATACATCACCAAAGAATGTTGTTACAGACTTGGTAGTATAGGCATCCGTGTGATGTGTGTCCTTTATGTGTGGACCTGGATTTGAATCCCCGTAGAGTATGAATTAAAATTATCTAACTTGCATGAGGATGCTATTTATTTGTATTTATAAAAATTGTTTGTATTATCAAGCATTCTTCTCTAGAATTCAGGGATGGTCTTTTCTGTGTGTGTGTGTGTGTGTGTGTTAAAATGTTTTATGGACGAATGCAGATTCTAAAAGCTAAGAAAACAGTTTAGTAAGACACTTTGGTTTTCTACATGCATGAGGTTATCATCAAAATATGTTATGTCAAAAATCAGTATTAAACTAAAGAATTTGTCTGGAAATGGGGAATTATTACACATGTTCAATGATATTTGTTGTTTATTATTTAATTACCACACTCCATTTTGACAAGTCTATCAGTTTTATTTAGAGTTGTTCTTTCCTTTAATGGTAATTGTTTTTCTATGAATTGATTCAAAAAGTCTTCAGTCAAGTGAACCAAAGTCAGGTTTGAGATCTTACCCCTATTTGATTCCCAAGTCATCACTTAAATCAAATGGATGTGAGTTATGTTAAAGCCTCTCTCCTTAACTGGTCAGTTAAAAACTACCCGACTTAATCTGAAATATACATGTAAAATAGCAAAATACATTAAAAATGATTTTGATTATGAACAGGGATACTGTAATTTTTCCTCAGAACTGACAATTTTGCATTTATTTTCTTGAATAGCTGAAAATGTTTTAAACCTGTATAGACATTAACTGGGATTTATGATGGAGCTGACATTATAGAAATAGTGAAGAAAATTGTTCTTACTTTGCTGTGTTTTTTAACTGCTTCCTTCTCTAGAGCATATTTGCAGCTTTGATGTTCTATAATTAGAATTTCAGGTTAAATGGAACAGATGGATTCCAGTGTGCAAGTATAAGATTTTCAGGTTTTAGTTCAACTGGCCATAATGCTAAGTGAGCCTATGTATGGCCCTGTACCATTACTAAATGTAGAAAAATGAATAGCATTCTGATTTAAAGGGCTTCCAGATTTGTACAAATGATGCTGATCTGCCATCAAATATGGCTTCTGTTACTAAAAATAGAATAATTAATAAATGACTTATTTTCTTGAACCCTGTAACAGAATCTAACCAAATTTGACAGAATTAAAGCGTCCTGCCATGCGGGACTTTTAAGCTTTTTCAAATGATGCTGATATACCATCAAATATGGCTACCTGTACTAATTAAGGAAAAAATTTCAAAGGAAAACTTCTCTGAATCGAAAAGCTAATAAAGAACTTTATGGAGAAAAGAAACTGCTTCACTGAATTTGACCAGCATTGAGAGAAATTAAGTATTTAGGCATGCAGGTATTATAGTTTTTAATAAATAACACTGATGTGCCATGAAATATTGATAAAGATACAAAATAATAGAAAAACATTGCAACAAGTGTTTTCTTTTTAATTTTACTGGTCATAGACAAGAAGATAATGATTGGCCTGTTCATTAGCTTTCATCTGTTGTGTGACATTTTCAGCACAAGTTTGTTAACACTACTGTTGCCAAACTACTTGGAGTAGTGCCTTGAAACTTAACACACACACATTCATGTGAAATGAAAAGGTTGCTGCTCAGACTTACAATATGGCGGCCTAAACAGCCATTTTGAAAATCTTAATTTATCTACTCCTCCAGAATAAATGATGTTATCAGCATGAGTTTTTCAATAAAAGACTTCCTATGATGTCTGGTTGGTCATAACTGATCTGATGTCCAATATGACCAATGCAGCAGTCACCAGAAGGGTTTTCACCAGAAGGCTTCTTATGATGTCTAGGTGGTCCTAAATTAAAATGGATCCACTTGGACATCAAAGATGATTTTCGCAGCTGTCATTTTGACATTCAATCAATTATGCCTCCTGAATATCAACTAGGGGTTTTGCTGAAATATTTCGTATGATTTTCCAGTCAGCCATAAATAAAAATAGTACAAGTCTGATCGTAATGTTGTAGCAGCCAACTTGAAAATCTTATTATCACTTCTCTTGACCAGAATGTGATATCCTATTTGGATTTTCACACAAAGGCTTCTTACGATATCTAGTTTGTTTAAAATGAAGGTTGTGCTTCCCAGACATCCAGTATGGGCACCACAGTAGTCATCTCGACAGTCTTCTTGCTGCCACTCTACCAAACCTAAAAAACATGGTGCAGATCTGAACTCCAGTATGGCCACAACCACAGTCTTGAAAATCTTGCTATTGCTACACAAACTCCTACAGACCTAAATATATTGATCTGACTGCTGTTAGGCAGAAGTCAACCAGGTGTTCGATCTCATGCCCCACTTGGGTTGCTTGTTTTCAGTTTTCAGAGTTTCATGTGTCTTTAAGTGTTATTCTTTTTTCTTTTCTATTTTTTTAAATTGTTGATAGGTTTTGAAAGTTGTTTCAGTTTTAAAAAATTGCATGAACCATTCTAATAAAGCTAGCCCTAGCTAGTGCACATAATTTTTCTTTTATCTGACATTATGGCATGGATATGACTTAATGGTTGTATTGGGTTAACTTACATTTCCCTGACAGGATTAGTAATATTGATCACACCAGTCTTTCTTAGTTGAAGAAAACATTTATTATCTGGACTAATCCTCAGAGACATTGGATCGTATGGGGATATTTGATCGTCCAGATCAATGATAATACTATCAAGAACATTGTAGGTTCATATGGTGTGATGTTGGTTTAGTTATGTGAAGTCTAGGTACAATACACCTTCACTAGAACACTATTAATTTAGAGACTTCCTCATAGATGTGATAGCTTTATGTCTTTTATACTGATTATTTCAATGAAATAATGAAATGGTGTCCATGAGAATATAAAACTTGAATCATCTTTTTGGCCCTCAATTATTTACCAATGTACAAACCAATATTTCAAATTCAGCTGGGAAATGAGTATTATAAATATAGTATGGATTAGTGTACACAAAAGCAATAAACCATGAAACACAAAAAACATACTTGAGTGCACATATTTTCTCTCTAACTCTCTCTCTTACACACACACACACACACACACACACACATTCTTGTAAAACCAACAAAACTGGTAAATATGATTTTTACTATCAAATGGGGACATCTTTATTTTAACAAATTTTGGGTGATAAAGATGTTTAACTATGCATTTTATATACATGTCATTTGTAATTGATTTGTGGTTGATATCCAAGAAACAATATATCAGAATTTTTACCATCAGAACAGGCACACACAAATATACACAGATTATACGGTCAAATAGGAGACATTCCATAAGTATGCATTTTGATTAAAAATGAGTATAAATTTATTCCAAATACTCCAGTAATCTCATCTATTGAACAGTTTCCTTCCATATTAACAAACTAAATTGAAAAATCATGATGATTTTTTAAATATTATTTTTGATGTATATATAAGTAAAAATGTACATCCGAGAGTTTGAAGAAACTGAATTGTCAGAGTTGTGAAAATACAAAGACAGGGTTCATATGGTCTTTGAAGGTCTTTGACAGTTTGGAATAAATGAGGTAGCATTTTCAAAAGCCTTGAAATTTTGGGAAAATCGAGCAGATTACCCTGAGGTCTTTAAAAGACTTTGAAAATTGAAATAAACCCAAACATTTAATTTCTTTCCAGCATAATCACAAATAAAATTGTCCAACATTGTTAGATTTGAATGTAGCAGAGTTTTCCTGGTTCCTTTCTTTTGAAATTAGGAAATTATTTATAGTTTGAATTTCATCATTAAACAATATTGTAGCATTTTGCATTCATTGTTTTCTCATATAACATAACTTGTATACAAAATGTTAGCGAAAATAGGTCTTGGAAATCTGTTTGTGGTCTTTGAAAGTTTGGGGAAAGTCTTGGAATTTAATATTCAGAATTCTGTATGAACCCTGAAAGAATGTGTTTATTTTTCTAAAATGAAATAAAGTTCTGCATGCTAATCTTCAGGTAAATTAATTTTGTTGGCAAGAATACATTCTGGAATTTAAAATGTTCGAAAAAAAACAAAACAAATTGTTAACTTTTGTGTACTAAAATTTTCCACTTGAATGAAATCCCCTTTATTAATGAGCCAAATTGTATAAGGTCTCTTTGATTTGAAACACACCAAAAGTTTTTAAAAATGTCCACACACACACACGCATAGAGGTAAATATCTTGAGAGACTTTTGTATAATGTATACATGTCAGAATCTGTTTTGGATATGATCTGGATTGGATCCATTTCAAACATCTCCTATGAAAAGGACGGTGCTGCTGATGCTTCTTCAACATCTTTATTTAAGTGGTTCCAAATGGTTGGCCAAGACAAAGCAGAACTATTTTTATACAGCTTTGCTTTAGTGCTTAGGAAGAAGAAAGTCATTGGATCGCATGAAGTATAGTAGGGGTAAACTAGTGTCCGTAATTGTAGTATATGTCCATTTATTAAATGTAGTATAGATGTGAACCCTTATAAACTTTAAACATAAATTTATCTTTTTCTGAACATATTTATTCATAGATGGGCATGATCTTCGGATCATTCATACATACCTGTCCTATTCCCAGAAACTGTTGCGATTTTTTTTGAGACTCAAAAAGCGTTTTGAAGTCTAAGTTGCTGGGAGTCGGTGCACTTGAAAAAAAAAAAAAGTGGTAGCATCCAGTCTAGAATAAATGATATAATCATATAAGTCTATATAAAATGATTCTAAAGTCATATCTGAATAAAAGAAAATATCTTGTCTGTCTTCATATTTAGATGCAGTCTTCGCTATTCTCAATAATCAGTGGGGGGGGGTTTGAAGGGACTGTAAGTATCACCCTTAGTGGACTGAAATGTCAGTAAAATTTCACTGGTAATTCAGTGAAATTTCATGAAATTTCACCAAACATTTTCATAAAAATAGTGAAATTTCGCTGAAAATTTTGGCGAGATCACATAAAAATAACACTGCAATTTCTGTGAGATTTCAGTGAAATATTACTGTAATAGCTGTGAAATTTGAAATTGAAATTTCAGAGTTAATATAGAGTATTTTACTGACATTTAAGATTTTTCACTGACATTTCAAATAGGTTGCAAATGAAATAATGGATATATATTATAACATCATTTTATTAACCATTGCAAGTGTATTTCAATGTAAAGCAACAAAATTATACAGCTGTTATGACATACACATGATATGGGAGTTGTACGGTAGACTGGACCTTTGAATATTCAGATTGATGCCCTTGTGATCGCTTGAATGAGCCCTTGATCCATGAGCAGCCTTGACAGACATTTATCATGATATAATTACACTGATTTTACTAAGAATTCTAACACAATTGGAGTATTTTGCTAATATAAACAATAATATCTCTCATGACATTGAAGGATGATTCTATTTGTGGGTCATTAAAACAATTTTGCACAGACATGACATCTTTGATAGGCATGAGTATCTTGCAACAGTATCATCACTTTCCCACCGGTGATCAAAAAATTGTCCCTTCTTAAATTCTGGAAGGGAATCAGTTTGGAATTACATGTACACAAATCAAACCATCGTAGTCCATTTCCTTCTCATGTAGCACATTAGATGCTACTGTAGAGATGGTACGATAGTATTTGTCAAAAATCGCAAATTAATAGTTCTGGCATTCAGTTTATATGCAAATTGACCATGTTACTGTCATTAAAAACAAAATTTTGTCCATGTCCCTCTCAATAATTTGAGATGCCATGTTAGGCAAGCATGCTTATTCCCATCAGTTTATTTTATGCAAAGAGTTATTGGGCAAGTACAAACTTTTGACCAATCAGAAAGCTCTTTACATTGATCGTCTGTTATATAGTACACAGAATGAATACTATGATAAAGGTTTTCGCAGAATGGGACTGGACAGACCATTATTTGAAAACTGGATTGGAGACTATAAAACTACAGTCCATATTGAGGAAAACAGATTCATGACAGGAAAAAAGTAGATTTCTGTTTTAAAATGGAAAACTGTCTTGTTGTCTGAGGGCAGTTAAATCCAATTTAAGCTTAAAAAAGAAAAAATAACAAGGAACAAATGTTGAACAAAGTTATTGTTCCAATAAATGAACAAAAAAATTGTAGCTATCAGAAAATGGGAAATACAAGTTATGCTGAAAATCATTCAGAATGTACAAGAAACTGCAAAAAAAATTTTTTTTTAAAGGGAATAAAGGTAAATTTTTTATATCAATGAAGTACTGTTTTTCATTGATTTTTTTCAATGAAATTTCACTGAAATTTTAATCACAAAAATCTTGCTGATAGTTTCACAAATTTTGGCCAATCTCTAAAATTTGGTGAAATCAGGACAGTTCAGTGAATTGTTACAAGTCTGTGCTCTTAAAATAACAGAAAAGAGTGAAGACAGCAAGCTTTGTAAAATTTAACAAATAATTTATTTCCCTAGACTACAAAGTAAAAAAAATAAGGAAAAAACCCATAAAGTATTGCAAAATAAATCCAAATTATAATCCAAGAATTCAAACACAAGTCATATCAATGAAAAGTGAATCACATTTCAAACCCTGATGAAAATACAAGATGTAAGGCAATGACATATGCAATAGTCAGCGTTGTACTGATGTGTCAACAGTCTCTTGTTGAATTGCAGAAAATATTCCAGTTTTTGAATTCAGTATAAATTTCAGTAAATGACCTTGTCCAAGAATTAATTTAGAGCACTTATGTATTTCCAGGGAAAACAATCACTTGAAATTCAATAATTTGAAGAAAATAAAAATTCAGCCCCAATCTGGACACAACATAAAACAACTTGACGTTTCAATTGTTAAGGCACAGTGGATAGAATTCTTATCATAACATCAGTTATAAGACTAACTAATATGCAAAACAGATTCCTGGATTGGGGTCAAGAGTTCATTCTTCTGGAAAAAATATAAGTTTGTTTACAAATTAAATCGTGCCTCATGTCACATAGTCGAGGTATGACCTTGACTCAACTAAATGTTCTTACTCTGAGAAAAAATAAAAATAAAAGAACTTGTTTACCAAAACAGTAACTTATTTTAAGGTCGGCAACTAGATACAATGTTTCTATTATTAGTTATTTACATCAGTGAAATAAATGAAAAAATCAATCAAGTCAGACAGAACTGAACTTTATTCTGAAAAAAAATTCAAGTCCAGTAAACAATATTACATTACAATAACATGTAATGGAGTAAAAAATATTTTAATACTAACAAACAAACAAATAATTTAAATATACATAACAGATTTCACTGAAATTTCAGTCACATTTTCACTTGAGAGTTGTGATCATCTTTGCACTCACTAGAGACTGGATGATACTTTTGTCCAAACTTCCCTGCTGGATTCTCTGAGGAAATCCGAGTCAGAATGGAGCTGTTCTTTACAACCATAATGTTAGCATTGTGAGAACTGTATCTGATGCTGTCTGACCATGAGATATGCTTGTATCTATGGAAAAAATAAATAAATACACATGACATTTGGGACTTTCAGTTTATTTGGGGGATTGTCTTTTAATTGGGGGAATGGAGGGGGTTACATAATAGTTTCAAGTTTAATGGGGCTTTACAGTTAATGCAGCAGTAATTAACGCCTCATTTCAGTACTGGTGTTAATGCTTGATCAACGCAAAGCAACTGTGTAAACATGAGTGTGTACTTATTTTCTTTTCTCCCAATGACCTAGGAGAAAGATGGGTATTAAAAACTTTGTTTAAAAGTGCTACTAACAATGGTGTGATAATTAGCGGCATAGTACATTTGAATAAGTCAATACCTATCCCATATAGGCCACAAACCTTTTCAGATTTGAGCCTAAGTATACTGTGTGCGATGTCCTCTTCAGATTATAGGCTCATTTAGTGCATCAAAATCTGCATGAAATCCATTCAGAAGAGGTTCTTCCTAATTTCCTTTTTTCAACAACTTTTTCTGAATAGAGTAGATTCTTAAAATAATTATCACTGAGCCAACAATGTTAGATTTGCTAGAATAAGCCCAGTTACCACAGGATCTAAGTGTTTTCCAAACATGTCTTTGATTATCTCTCATAGAAACCAGAAAGTGACTGCTTCTCTAGATATTTGTCAATCTTTACTTTACAGAAATAATTAATTTTTTTTTGCATGTTTATGCAACTCAAGATTCACTAGAGAATTATTACTTTAAGACTGTGTAAATTACATTTGTCACCTTTGCTATTTTCACACTCAGAATCCCTGGTGACCAAACAGGTTGTAATGATCTTTTTATAGATTTGACTATTCAACTTAGTAAATCTGCAGCCATATTAAACAAATCCATTAACATCCTTACAGACTCATCAATATTTTGGTTACTCAAGGCACATAAATAGATGCACCAGTAGGAGTCTCTTTTTAAAATGTGACCAAAAAAAACCCAGTTCCATAAACTCATCATTTAAAATATATATTAACTGGTCAGAAAAAGTACCTTCTATAAAATCATTGTTTACATTGTCCTCTGAAATATTATAAGGAAAACTTAAATGCTTTTCAATGGGAGATATATGGTATCATCTCTTTAATGGGAAATATATGGTAACATCTCTTTCTTCAACATGGAAGTATGTTAGAAACTACTAAAGTCCTGAGGAAGCACTGCCATGAACCACCGGTAGTCAGTATACAATGCCCACACCTTAGTTAGCTATGCACGTTTAAATTACCTTCATTGCATCCTGCCATTTAAAACATGTTATTCCAAATGTACAACACATTTGTGCAGATGATTTACTAAAATAGATAATTCTCATAATCTTTGCTTTTTCTTGGCAATGAAAATGCCCATCCAAGCATACATTAGGTGTGATGGGGGAGGGGGGGGGGAACAGAGTAAGCTGGAGGCTTCGCATGTATAAAGTAGCATTTTTAAAGAAAGACGACATAAACACACAAATTTAACAATCACTTAATTTGTTTAACTGCATTTATAAGTCTTATTTAAATTTATATCTTGTAAGTAGAATTTGTGAAAATACTTGGCTGAGGACCTGACAATCTGCTGTTCTAAGAGTTTCCTGAATGGAACAACCTCTGTTATAGGCTGCATATGTTGAAGTTAAACATTATGAATGAGCTTTAAAATACTGAATATCAATGCATGACAGTTGCAGCCCTGTTTTTAACCACCTGGCTAATGGAATAACAAGAACTGATCACATTATCTAGGACCATGAGTTCTATCACAGTAATGTGAAAGTGTATGCATTCAATTAGAAAATACTCATTCCTCAGAAAAATGAGGGATTTAAAAAAAAAACTCTTCCCTAGACAGGAGGTTTTGAGCAAAGTATTGAAAAAAAATTAACCTCCTTGTTTGATATGCATATCTTATGTATATTCCTGGCGTTCTGTGTTTGTGTCTAGTTGCTGTTGTGGAAAGTGCTTGAAGAAGAGCCACAATTTTAAATGACAGCAGCTTAAGATGTACATGTACGTTCTCAAGGGGAAACAAATTACTTAAATATTTGAGCACTTTTCCAGCATCCCAAGTGAATGCTTACTTTGCATGAGGTCGATTCGTAATGAAATTTACTCTCATAAATTTTGTAATTAAAAGTGATTTAGAACACCAATTCTGTCCTAGTAATTGTAGAGTTTGTAACTGCATGGACTTGTGTCTTTACAACACTATTGGATTTACACAACTTTTCCTTAAGATGCTGTATAGAGCAATGTTTTTTCAGCAGAACACCAGATCTCTTCCATGCAAGATCATACTGTTTTTGTGTGCCTTTTCCCCAGGAATTACAGATGGGTCAGTTAACTTTTCTGGAAGTTTTATACAATACTTTGGAGGCCAGTGCCAGGATACAACCGGACCTATTAGCTTCAGTGTTTTTTCATTGGAGGATGAATCTCTCTGGAGTGTGGGAGTAGAAGCAAGCCTTGTCTTGAGGTAGCCTGGCAGAAGTATCAACAATACAAGCCACAAGTAAAGAAAACCAAGGTTGAGATGACCAATATGGAATTAACATAAGTGCTTTGTTAACTTTTTCACTATTGATCTTGTTAACAATTTGTCCTATTTAGTGGAAGGGTGGAAATATGTAGGGTCAAAATTCATGCCGGCAGGAAAAAGAAAAAAGCATCACACTTAAATGCTCCTGGTTCAGGATTCCATGAAGCAAATTTGAAAATTTAAACTTTAAGCAAATAAACAAATGTCTGGTTGAAAAAATTTAGTGCAAAACCTGCTAAAAATGCTTCTTTTCAACATCCACTGAGTAGATTTAGAAAAATTTCAAGAACAGAAATAGGCAGAAATATTATCTCTTTTGAGACACATTCCCAAATAGATTTTGAGTGATCATAATGATGTCCATAGATATCATTCATCCCATGTTATTAATGTATGACAATATACATGTATTGTCTGTTTGAATATCAACATGTTTATTCACATGTAGGTCATGAAAGGATCCAAAGGCATGGAAGATGGAAAGAAGTTATAAGTAATTAATTAACTAAATTCTTCAATTGACCAAAGGCCACCAACAGACTGATTGGATTCATTTGAAACAGCACCCCACTCTAGTGTGTATGCATTTGTCTGGAGAAGAAAAAAAATCAACTCATTTGGGTCTGATTCTTTTACCATTACAGATTTGAATGTTTTTAGACCACCAGTTAAATTTCGTCTTGCTGTTTTTTGACAGGATTATATGTACATCATAGTTCTGGTAACATGCAAGACCAAGAACTTTGGTCTCTCTTAGACTCCAAATTGCAATAATGCATAGACACTTCTAAAACAGCTTGAAAAGCACTAACACGTAAACCAATAAAATGATGTAACTCTATTATGTAAATCGCTGTAAAATGACCAAAAACTGATTGGCAGTGTTTATTATGTTTTGAACTTTTGCATCTGTAATGAAGACTCTAAACTTTACTGAATCAATAAGAAATCCAGAAAGGTTAATTCTCTGAGATGAGATAAGGTGAGATTTCTCATCATTATTAGTAAACAATAGATATATTACTTTTCAGCATTATATTTGTATTTTTGGGGGGACATAATTGGACACTGTTCATGTTGATGGACTCTTCAGTGTAGTAAGAACTCCAGATACCTAGCTTTCTGACCCATATTTTTACCGCTCCAATGGTCTATTGGTTAGAGCATCTGCCTTGGATGCAGGAGATTGTGGGTTCGATCTCCGTCCAAGTCATACCAAATGGTACTAATAGCTGCCTCACTTGGCACTCAGAATTAAGAGGTTAGTGTTAGGACTGGTCGGCCTGGTATCAGGATAATGTGACTGGGTGGGACATCATGCTACATGTTTGTGACATGATGACCCAGTGCTAGGCAAGACTATAAACTGCCACACTGCAGACATTGTAGCGATATGACTGAAAAATTGTTAAAGCTATGTTAAAAATCCAAGTCTCACTCACACACACACACACATTTACAGTGGTTTCAGAATTTTCATGACTCTTGGTGCACTGGAATTCCCAAAGGGTAAACAAACAAATTAATTATTCCATTCCACTTGAATTTGAGAAATTTTAAAAAATTTAGTATGTGTGACAATGCTGAAATATGCAACTTTTGGATCAATAAATGTGAGAAACATCATTTCCCTGTATTATTTCCAAAACATAAGAAAAACTTTCTTGCTTAAAATATTCATAGGTGACAAAATCATTCAAGGCCTTCAAATTAATGACTGGTCAGAATTTTCCATCAGGGTTAGGTACAATGAAAAAATTTGAAGTAAAGTCTCACTTTTTGTGAATAGAATGTATAAAATAGCACTATTACTTAGCATTTCTTCTACATCATTTTGCATCTAAATCCTCGGTTCCTCAAAAAATGTAATGTCATGTGGTGATTAACCTGTATGCTTGTATAAGGAATTTTGTCAAATTCAATCTTGTAACCAAGAACTGTTAGTAAAATCCTCTTGTCAGATGTCAGCAATTTTCATTCTCCAAGACAATTACATTTTTTTGGTACACATGAATTTACCTATTGGTTATCTCCCTGTTGGGACTTGCAGTTTTCCCTTGCCACTTGTTGCATGCAGGTGGTCATATTGTTTTCGGTTATTATATGGTTGGTGTCTATTGAACCCTCTCCCCCTGTATAGTCTGGTGGGGCCACATCTGTAGTATCCCCAACTTCTGCCATTCAAATTAAAAAAACATAATCTTCTCACCTAAAGTGAAGTCCAGTCACACACATTTCTTTATTTCTTAGGGCACGTCATTACCAAAGAGAAGAGAGGAAATAGGGGTTTCAGAATGCATAGACTAGAATAATTTCTAAGTGAAGTCTTAACGTGTATCATCTGAAGAGAAAAATGTTATATTGAACTTGGCTCATTTGGTTGATTGCATCCGAATTTCATTTCTAAATCTCGGGAGTAATGGAAATTTGTGCTTTTAACTATGGGCACAAGCCGGTGACTGCAACTTGTGTCTTGAAAATTCTTGTCAGCATACTGTACCATTTTGTTCAATTCTCCCCATAACCTCCGAGTTAAGTTTAGGGGATCATATTTTGTTGTAGATTTTGGGGAATTTTGTATTTGTTCACAATGTTATCAGTGATACACTGATATTGCATATTGATCATCTGTACAAGAGACTTGGAAATGATTTCCCATAATTGGGGAACTTTTAGGCAACTTCCATGCCCCATCTATTAAATTTTGATCGAAGTCTTGTATATGAGCATCTGCATTTTCATCACACCCAGTATCAAAGAAGGCTTCATTGAGGTTTTATTGCCATCAATTTATATGAAACAATTCAAAGTGGAGTGCAGGATTTTGATGGTGAGTTCTCAGGGACAGTGATTAACATGTATTCCCTTTCCTAAATTTCACTATCTATGAGAGCATGAGTATAACAGGTGTTACCACGTTTAGGGTTAATACCAGATAAATAATGAAACAGTGTAATATTTTGGGGGTTTAATTTATTCTAGTTTACAGAATTCTGCCCTGTCAACCTTTCTATGCTCACTATCACTACCTTGTTAGTAGATGAGCCACCTGAAGCTTTAATTTTGGAATGGTAAATATCCCTTTTAATGCACGTCTTTGCTGGTCTGACAACTACAGACTTTACTTTAGAGGCATGTTTTGACTTTTTTTGCATTGTTTTTTCGTCCCTTTCCCAATTTTGGGAGGTTTTTGCTTTCCTCATCAAGGATACTTCCTCATTTGCTCCAGTGTCATTAAAACTGACAAATCCCAAGTCAGACAGGGTAAGTGATGCTACATCATGTTGGCAGCATAAACATTTGTTAAAGTATACAGTTTGGGCAATTTAACCTGAGCTGCATTTGAGGTCAACTGCTTTTATTACAGAATTTTTTTTATTAATTTCGAAACTTGCAAGTAATACTGATCATGTGGTTAAAACAATGTCAGCAAATATACTTACTACCACTCATTTAGCTCACTTGTGAAATATGACTTATGGAGCGTAAAAATGCTGGTTTTATTTTGACTGTATCACATGATGTTGTTTATCTTTAAAAAGTGCCTCTAAAGCAAGCACCTGGGTGAAAATGCTACTGTTTTACATCTGAAGCCAATGGTGTTATGTATATTTGATTTCATTATATCTGATTTAGTTTTTTGTAAGGTTTAAAATCTATTTTTTAAAAAATTTCATTATATGTCAAAATAATGTTTGCTAGGAACTCAATACTTTTTCCAGAAAATAGTTTGACCTTGACTCTTCGTTTTAGTAAACACCAGGTGTTGACCTTAGGGATCCAGACTTTGATTCAAAGTTAGTAGTAGCCACGTAAATAAGTTCTATTGTTATTTTAAAATGATTGGTTGTTGTCTAGGTCATGATGGAAATATGTGGTTTAAGATGTAAACAACTTTTTACATTTTATTTCTTAGAGGAAAATGATTGGTTTTCATTAGGGTCATGTTAGGCATACGTAATATAAACATGATCACTTGACCCCCCCTTTCAATTTCACAACTTGGGGATTTTCGAAACTGCGTTTTAGAATACAATATAATCTTTGTTTTAGAGAAATAATATCAGTTGGGCTTTTACACTGTAAAGTGTTGTGTCGTTTGGAGTTATTTCAAATTTCTTGGATTCAAAAGGATTAATTGTTTTTTTTCCAGGAGATATATGTGTGCTCATACGAAATTCTTGAACAAAGACAGCGCTTATAAAAATTTATTCGGATTTCCCAAACCGGAGTGATGTTTCTTGTTTTTACAAGGAACTGTAGACTTCAACACACAACAGGTTACAGCATACGTTATTGTCTTGCATCTTGGATTATTTTGTTGGGACTTGAACTTGAAATTGTTAGAACACTTTATTATTAGGACTTTTAAAAATTTTTCGTGGATTATTCTTGGGTTATTTGTGGATTTGATTCTTAAAACTGTAAGTTCATATTTTTTCATTTTTACAGAATTTTTCCAGGGAAATAAATTATTATATTTTTCAAAGCTTGTTGCTTTAAGTCTTTCTTGTGTTACTGTTTATTCAAGCCTAAACACGTAACATAAGAATGGTTTATGAAAAAGAATGAATCACTTTCATACAGTACATCACCAAAACAAATTCTGAGTTTTCATCAGGAAGAAAGTGTAAGAAGTCCTTAATTCTTGCATTAATATCGCTTGCCAAAGTATCGTGTCTTGAGAAAGCGATCTTACTTAGCTAAGTAGGATTTGAACAATTTCGCACCTTCTTGCTCTTCCGTTTGGTCATATACAGGTGATCCTTCTGGGGGTTGGGAACCATTGGTTTATGAGATAATATGACAATGTTTTTAAATCACAGAATTGTGTACATTGTATTGACTGTTGTATTCTATCAGTAGCCATTCATGTCAACAACAAAGTGATTTCAATTTAAATAAGTTTCTTTCTGTTGTGACTTTTTAAAAATAAATCTGCATGCATCATCAGGCACTGGCTAAGAAGTGACATTCTTCTTTTGAAGTTTGCCGTCTCCTGTTCCGTCTTCCTGCCTCGAGTAAACAATAGTCAGTCAGGACAGTTCCTACTTGTACCAGCTACTGTTCAATGTCTCACATAATGTTTCAAAATTTACATTAACTATTTAATGAAAATATTGCAACACCACAAACCTTTGGAGTAAAAAGAGGCTTGGTTATATTTAAAAAAAACTGGACTGAGAAATGCACTTGGTTTTCTCATAATGTCATATACTGCTGGTCTCTAGCATTTAACTTAAATTTAGGAAAAAGAGTAATGGCCTTGATTCATGTCTAAACTTTGTTAATTTTCTTCTAAAAATCTGAACTAGTGTATTTTGTTCAAGCTTATATCCCATCTTCTTTCTATAAGTGGCTGTTTATGTCTTCATTGTTTTTTTTACTTGAATCTATTTTCAAGCACCAGTAGAGGAACGACATTTTTACTTTGAAGTCAGCCTATATGCTTGTTTACAATGGCCAGTCAGGACGGTGTTGAGCTTCAATGTTATATTTTAGCACCAATCTGAATTAAAATGATTTTGATGTTGTGGAAAAAGATTTTCAACATGTATTAATGACCAAGAAATGCAGTGTGCTTAAGTTGTGATATTTTTGCATAAAATTAGTTTCTGGCAGTATATAAAACAAATCAAAATAAATTTTGTATATTCTCCCTTAATTATTCAGTGCAGTGTATATAATATATGTTTATCCCAGTTCACAAATCTATTACATGTTTATCAAAACTGTATTACACCAGAGGCTTTCTTTTTCTTTTTTTTTCATCCTTTTTTTAAAGAAAAAAATTCTTCTAGCTTTGAAATAAAATGTGTTTATTACATGTGAACACAAAAGAGAGAGCACTTTTAAACCATAACATTTTATTGGCAACATGTGAAAAGGCATATATAATTAAAGAATATACAGTTTTGGAATTTGTTTGGCAAAATTTAGAAATAAAACATTGATTCTTCCCTTTATTTGAAGTAAGTGAATATATAAATGGCTGCTTAGCAATTCATTTTGTAATTAATAAGAATTTATATGATTAATTGGGTTATTAGCCTAATATTAGTGTGCTTCTCTTTCTTTTCTTGTGATCTGTTGTTGGGTCTCAGGTCATAATTAACATGTATGAACTTAAAGCTGCAGGAATTTAATATATCGAAAGTTGAATCAGATTGAGAGAGCATTACAACATTAATCAAAGTGAACACAATGACAGTATTCGTGTAGACCATACAATTAGTATGAATGGTTCAAGATAAAGAGCAAATAATAGGGATTTATATAATTTGAAGTCAAAACCTCATACACCTCTAGTTCAGAGAAGTTAACGAAGTTCTGCAAAGGGATACATGTTTAAAGCCATGAAAAATATGAAGCCACATTTTAATAGCAATCAGTGCAATTAGAGGTAGATTTTATAGCCTTAGAAAATGCTTGGCATAGCCATTTCAAGCAACCTACAAGGCATTATTGATAGATGTTATGTGCTCAGCTGATGCGTAATACTGTGCAAGTTAAACAATTTGGGGTGGGGGAAGAAGTATTAATAAGAAGAAATTACACTTAGATAAAGCTAAAATGAAACTGATGTACAAAACGAGGCTCTTGTTATTTGTCAACAAAAACAATTTGTATTGTACTTCAAAAACAATCATATCGACTACAGATGACCATTTATGGACTAAGTTTGCATAATACTGTAGTATGCATTTAGGCTGAATGTTGATATTGTGGATGTAATGGAGAAATATATTTTATTTAGAATTAATAGGAATGGTTCAAGATAAACAGGAAATAATAGAAATTTACCACCTTTGAAACTGAAACTTCTTCCACCTCCAGTATGGAGTAAACAAAGTCTTACAGGGGGTGTTTAAAGGGGTGAAAAATAAAAAATCGCATTAATAACAATCACTGCAGTTAGAGATATATTTTATAGCCCTGGCAAACATGTGGCTTAGCCATTGTGGCCGATTTACAAATCATTATTGATAGATAAGTGTTCAGCTTATGCATAATACAATACAAGTTAAATAAGGAGGAAACAGAGACCTGAACAAGAAGAAATTCCACTTGGATAAAGCTTTAAGAAAACACATACAAAACTGCAACTATTTTATGGTACAGTAAATGCAGTCGTATCTACCACAAATACCCATTTTACAACCAAGTCTTGCACAATAGTAGGCATTTCCACTGAATTGCAAAAGATGATGGATGTCCATGAGAAATTAACTTTTCTTGCAATAACTGTCATGTAGATTGAAATAATGTGATGTACCAAAATTGTATCAGCATTGACTGAAACTGATTACACTTTGTCATCACTTTCATCTATCATTTTGTTATATTACATGCAAGCTCATAATATGACCAGACCAGTGATACTTTAGAAGTATGCTTATTAAGCTGTTGGTGTTGAAATGTGGCATCACCTGCTTCATCCTGTAAAAATAGTAGGTCATTGGTAACAGTAAACATGTGTCTATTTCCCGAGAAAATAAATGTGTTGCATGGACATGTATAGTTGGTACAAAACAGGCTGGACTAGCAGAAGTTGCCGTTGGCTAGCGCTCTGTTATATATCATTATTGGGAAAATGTTAAGCAAACAATTTGAAAGTGACTTGCAGAATGAAACCTGTTAATACTTGCATGTGATTTCTTTTTCTCCTTTATTTTTCTTGGTTTAAAAGCGGATTCTTTCTCTCTCTCACTCTTATTATTAAAATTACCATAATTAACTTTGTATATTTTGTAAAACACCTAAATAATCTCAGCAGGCTAAATTGCTCAGAAATCTGTTATCTCTTCGCAATACATTAGAGATTGTGTTTTAGTAGGCAAGTCGTTTGAACATTAAATGGCATTGTGTATAAGAGCATTTAATTGTACTGTGTGCTGTAGCTGTGTTAAAAGACAGGCAAGTTCCACAGTGTAGTGGATGATTAATAATATATTGCTGTGACTTCTAACTGGGACAATCGAACTGAAACCATCCACTACATTAGTCATGACATGGAAAATCCACAACAATCATTGTGTTCTGTCTGTGATGGACACTGAAAAGGATTAAGGTGCACTGGTATTTTACATAAAACACAATGTATGTACTGTAGAATTATATCTTTAACAATATGAAAAACACTGCATTCAAAATGTGTAATCCCCCAGATATTGAGGGAATAGCAGTGTCTCACATCACCAGATTTCTGTAAATTATCTTCAACAAAAACAGATATACCACAGCTGTTTTATACCCCTAATAAAATGTTTTGTTATCATTGAGATTATTAGTATTACCTGATTTATGCGTAGTATTTAAGTTTCCTTCTTGGTTTCTGAAAATGGTTTCCTGATGCCTTAGATCTCATTACTACTTCAGCTCTTTATTTTGCTTTTTGTATCCGTTCTCAGTTTTGTTGATTTTCCTGATCATTTCACTGTCTGATGACAGTTGTGATGATGTTTTTGTCTTCAGGAGTTTAAGCTCAGACTTGGTGAAGGTATGTTCACTTCCACTGCTTTCTCTGTCAATGCTAGCAACACAGGTTAAAGGGGCACATTGTTAACATCATTATCATCATGTACATTTTTGCAAATGAGCTAGGGGAATATTTTCATCAGAAACGTCATTGTCCTAGTCTGCTGTCATCTTTGTTTATCATGGTATGGTTCTAGAGTCACTGCAACCTAGAAAGCTAGGAGGTAGAATACTAGTCCTTATATTCTGTATATACTCACTTATTAGTCGAGTCAAACTGCAAACTACAAAGATCCTGGTTTGCCATAGCATAATGTACCTACACATTAGGGTCTGTTTTGTTTGTTCTGCTGATTACCCCAAACAAACTGCACAGACCCAGATCTGCTGGTGAATTATGTGACAGCAGATCTGGGTTTATGCAGTTTGCATTTGGACTCTTAAGCGAGTATACATGATATTCAGTCTGTTCTTTGTAATGGATATTAGGACTATTTCTGAGTGGCAGCTTTATAATCTTCATGGGTAAGTGACAATGTTGTTGTTGCTGTGGTTTAATGCCATTTTTCAGCACAAGATAGGCTTTACATGGCAGCCAGTAAAACCGGTGGAGGAAGAACCTTGGAAAACCCTGGGAAGAACCACCAACCGACGAGAAGCCACTGGCTAGCTTTCTCACGTACCCACGTTAGCCAAGCCAGAGACTCCAACCCATGCAGACTGAGGTGAGATGGCAGTGATCTGGAACAGTGAGTGTTTTAGACCACTCAGCCACTCGGGGTCCGAGTGATGGTGTAAAGTCTATGATAAACTTTAGTAGATGAACAATATTTGGATGTGCTGTTGCCACTGCTGTATCACATGATGATGACAGACCACTGATATCCCTACTGTGCAAGTCAAAAACACTAATCAGTGGTTGATTGTTGGTCTGAAGGAGCCCCGAGTGGTGTATGATGGTGTCTTGCTGCTAACTATAATTACAGATTTCAAGAGGCTGTTTCTAGGTTCCAAACTGGATCTGTCATCACTTAATAGGAAACAGTCTACCAATTGATGGTTCATGTAATGGTACCTGCTCAGACAAGTATTCGTAATTGTACCACCAGACTGGTAACATTAGCATAATTTGTCCATTGTAGCTTATGAACATTTTTCCATGGGTTTTATGGATGCCTTAATAAATACTTTAAGGATATTGAAGTTGCGTAATGGCATCAGCTTCCCTTAAACTGAAGGTCAGCTTGTTGCATTGATGGGCATATGCTCATGATGGTACCCAAATATCAAATAGAAAACATAGTTGGTCTACGAAATAAAGTATCTTTCCCTCCAGTCATAATAAACTCCTATGTATTCCCTTTAATTTGCTATTTACCACTGTTACCCCAACCCCCAATCATTACTTTTATATGCTTAGTAATAATTCTTAAAGTTACTTCTTTATTTAGATACTATTACTGTTCAGCAAAATATTCCTCCATATTTCCATGACATTTCAGAAACTTGGTTTTCTACAAGCTGCTTCCATAATAGCATTAAGTTCAATGTTGTGGATGTAATATTGTTAATTTTGCATGCATCATTTTCATGTTTTATTTTTCACTAAAGAAGCAAGCTCATATGTGAAAATGAATCAGTTTCATATGCATGACTGATAAATATTTACAGCTTGCAAAATTCTTTAAATTGTTTGCTCCCATGTCTTGTACATGCATGAATTTTATAATTATTCTTTCATTTCAGAAAGTAACTTTTCTAAGATAAACTTCATCAAAAATGTCTCATGAGCAATTTGTAAAATAAAGAACGATTAAATATATTACAAGATTTTTCAGAGCTCATGCTTTTGAAACTTGTTCCAAATTTAGGGCACAAGTTGCAAAAGGGAGATGTTGTTTTGCAAATTTGCATGTTATATATAATTTTTTCAGAGAGAAAAAAAGGAGCTGATTTTAATTTGTGAAGATGATTTTACTTTTGCTCCGATTTGTGTGAGTGTGAAATACATGATTTTAAGTTAAATTCCACAAACTTAATTGAGGTATGGTAGTTTTGTAGGTATCAAGGAACTTCTTCATGAAACTTGGTAACTCCTTATGCAAAACTAGTGTAACTCAATACAAGTTGAATTTTTTTACAATATTTTATTGATACTTGGATGGTTTTGCATGAACCAGCTATGACATGATAGTAACTTTGTAGAAAATTAACCATAAATAATAAAGTAACTTAAGTTGTAACAGTACATGTAGAAGTTGTTTAAAATACCTGTAAATTTCACAAAGTTATATTGACTGGAACCATATGTTATGGATGGATGGATGGATGAATGGATGAATGCATGCACATAGTTCTGATTTACAGCACTTAATCACAATAATGACTATATGGTGTCATTACTAAAGCTTAAAAAAATGTGGAAATGAATTGCACAAAATCTTTAGGAAGATGAACCCTGATAATGACATATATTATGATGAATGAATATTTAAAAATGTATAGCTTTTTATAATTACTTAATGGAAGGATGCAAATGTTTTGCAAAGAAGATTTTGAGAAAAGACCCCCCAAAATGGCTTTTCATAACCAAAAATGACAGCCCCTCAATTGATTAATATGAAGAAAAAATGTTCTATGATGCCATAATAATGTGTTTGAACTTAAATACAGCAAAAATACCAATAGTTTCTCATGGCAAAAGATAGTACCCATGTTGGTTAAAAAAACCTATGAAAAATCAAGAACATTGTAGTAGTGACTTGGTGAAGTTGATGCTGTATTGTATCATGTTTTGACTTGGAAGAGAGGATGCTTTTAAATAGTAGAAAAATAGGAGATCCTAGAGAATGTTATCACTGAGAAAGGATTAGCATGAATGCAAGATCCATGGACAGGGATGAGTTGACAATTTGAGATATGAATTATCAGTTATTGATGATAATTAGTCGTTAGTTTTTTGCCAGTTAGGCTTTTTTAAAAAATGTTTTGTTTTATTTGTTTAGTCTATCACAGTGACACTGATTAGAGTTGTTGTAGGAAAAATCACAAAAGTCACAGGACAGAGAGTCACCATTTGAATTTTCACTGTTATGAATTACATATTAAGGACATAAAGTAACACTTTGAATATTGTAAAGATGCAGCTTTTTATATGAATGACAGGAATGTTTCTTGTGTTATAGATGGTTATGTTAGTGGAAAATTAAAAGCAAGGTTATTAATAATGCCATTATGCTTGCGAATGTTTTGTGTGATATCATGTTTTTATGTATTATATTATACTGTGAACTATAATAAAATAAATGGTTTGATATTTATAGCACAGAGATGAAAGTTAGTTTATTTAATGCCAATGCAGTTGGATTAAAGTACCTTAATAATTTAGTTTATTTAATGCCACTGCAGTCAGATTAAAGTACCTTAATTAATTCCTAATGAAATGCCAAGGTAGAGACTGGGCTAATCGAAGTGAAGGTCTTTTGCCCTCATTCACTCATTGCCTTTTATAAAGTGCATTAGTGCTGTCTGGGCCTGTTATTTGTCCACACACATGCCGAGGACATTAAGGTAGATTAAATCAAGTTGTGAATTTCAAGAATAAAATTCACCTTTGATAATGGATCCATGTCCATAACCACGTTTATGAGATGGCATGTTATGTTCAGGCACTTTGTAGTGTGGGGCTGTAATTACCTTCAGATTATCAGTCAGCTAAAAACAGTAATCAGTAATTGGTTTAATGATCATAAATCATTTTGTATTAACTAAACTAATTGCTATAAGGATCTTACTCTGCTTTAATGAATGATAGCCATTCCTTTTTTTTAAAATCTTTTTTCCAGGAGGACAAAGATGGCTGCAAACCTCTGCCCTCTGACACCCAGTACACAAGCAGGACCAAACTCCATCAACTTAGCAAAAAGGAGGTCAGTTCTATATTTGTTGTCAGAGACATTTGTTAACAACAGTACTGTGAATTTGTTTTACGAGGGAAACAATTGCCATAGTCCAAATTTTGCAAAAAGTTACATTTTTGTCACTGTTAACATTAATCAGTTGGGGCTAGGGTCCTGTTATTTCCACATATGGATCACTATTTGTTGGGTCTTTTAAATTTGTGATTAGTAGTAAACCACAAAAATGGACAAAATTGGTACCAAATTAAAAATAATTATATTCTAATACTTGTCTGTAATTAAAAATTACCTGGAGGTTGCTGTTGCTGTTGTTATTTTAGGTATTACAAGGAGAAACAATTCTGATTATGACTTTTGAGCCTGGCATGGATGATGCAGGGGAAAATGGACCCAAGTTAACATTTTTTGTTTGCTGGATCTAAAATTGGGCTTGTAACATAATATGTCAAATGCCCAAAAATGATTTTTAGTTATCCATGCTTAAGGTGTGCAAAGTAATTGTCACTGGAGAAGGAATTATCATCCCTTGTACTTAGTACAATTCATCCTGCCACATATAATGTAAATACCCACACTGCGTGCCAAACTAATGATCATTTAGGCAAGTTTCTTCAAACTGATCATAATGAGTGCAGTATCACCAATGATCATATTTTAAGCAAGTTCCCCACCACATGTCTGTATATTCTATAGAGTTCTGTTTACATCATGGAGCTCTCCACTTTGTAGGTTGATTGTCTTTGGTCACACTGAATAAAGTACATGTAATTTAGTTCTGTTTTGAGACTGATTTAATCCGTCAGTTTAAGTGGTAACAAGATATCAGACATCCATAGTAAGTTTCCAGAAAATTGAGACATTCTGTACAGGTTTTAGCAGGTGCTTCCTTCCTATGAAATTAAGCTGAGAGTGAAATAGGTGTGATTGGAGATTTTTTGGTGAGTTTCAACCAAACAAGGGTTTGTATGCTTATTAAGGCAAGGTATTACATCATATATGGTAATTGTAGATCTATTTGTACATCTTGCTTCTGCTCTAAACACTTGCTTATTACAGGGCATATTTTGTTAAGATTTTGACCAATTAGACGTGTACTTGTCCTTATTAAGGCTTAAATGGGTATTACATCATTGCTATCACCTGAATGAATGTGTTACATTTTTAAAAATTTGGAATCTTTTCATTTCCGTACATTTCATGTGCTAATTACTGTAGCTTTGACCAACCATTTGCGTCAGTTCTTGTTAATTGTTCATGATATTGACATTTACTGTACTGCCACAGTTAATTAGGCATATAACCAAGTCATTTTACTACATCATTATATGAGCTTAGACAGCTGGATGTTCCCATACTTAAGGTAGCTAGTACAGCATTAGCAACCTCATCAGAATGCTGTTTATGGGAGCGACAGCAGTCTATTGTGTTTAACACATTAACCCGTGGCGACGAGTTTACGTGGCAGGAGATAGTAGCCTACTGCCGAGCTCTGTAGCGTCAAGGTCATGTATGATACACAAAAGTGGGTGGTATAATAGAAAGGTAGACAGATGTAGCTCAACAAAGATAGCAAATAATCTGGAAGTTCTAGTTGCACTACAAAATACAGAGGGAAAAACCTCATTTTTTTAACCTGATTTTTTTCTACCCAAAATTTGCCCGTGGTCGGATCTGATTTTGTGTCTGGATTTTAGACTTTTTGGTCTCAGATCTAAGGCAGACCGGTATGAACTGCAAATAGACAGATGAACCTTTGCAAAACGTAGGATAAGATGGGCATTTGGAATAAAGAGTGGTCTCGATACGAAAATAATGGGTCTTTTAAGTGCACACACACACACAAAAAAAAAAAAGAACTCCAACTTTTACCCTTCTGCTCATGCACGATCCAAATAGTCAAGTTTCTAACACAACTAGGCATTAGGTTATTGGAAAATCACATGGAAGTTGATGTATTAGGATGTATTCAGCTTTCAAAATGTGTTTCCTACTCAAATTTCAGGCAAAAATGACAAAAACCTCCAGGGGTTAATGTTAGTAAGATCAAACATTATACTGAATGATTGTAATAGTGCCAATAGGTACCACATCATACTTGCCTCAAAGTCAAGTCTAAATGCAAACTGCACAGATCCAGATCTACTGTCATTGGCAGATCTGGGTCTGCAGTTTCTTAGGAGTAATCAGAACAACCAGCAACATAGATCCTGATCTGCTGGCACATTATGTGATGGTAAATCAAGTTCCATGTTTGCACTTAGGCTCATCTTATAAGTGAGTATATACAGTATGTTACAGTACAAGAAACCACACAAAAAAGGGTATTCAACGATGTAAAGCCACATTATAATTGGTTCTCATTAGTCGAGAACCAAAATAAAGTGGAATATAAATAAAACAAGTAGTAGCAATAGAGTTGAATTACGATCAATGAAGGACAATATTATACTAAGAGGATTTAAAGTGAGGGATCTCTTGATCATTTGAAGACTTTGACATGCTGTGTTTTGATATAAATTCAGTTCTAATGATTATTTTGACTGATAGATACGGCCTAAGTATCAGATGGATATTGTCGAGAGGCTGTAAAAAGTGTTTATATTTACTTGCAAAGTTTGGAAAACTATTGAGAAATAAAATGGCTTAGCATAATTAACCGAAAAATGTGCAATGAAATGATCAAGAGCTTTGTCTTGATCTGAATGTTTAGTGGACTTAATATAATATTTATTCTTTATTTTTGAACATCACTGTGAGCATTATTACTTCAATTTAACAGCTTTAACCTAGTCATGAAATTTTAACAGACTGGGTTGCTGTTTGTCTATATGTCTGTAATGGTGAACAATTTTGTAGAGGTAATTTTGCAGTACATTCTGTTGTGGTCAGTGTGACATGTAAACAGTAAATATGACATATGGGTTAGACTTGCAATAAATCGCTGACTGCAAGCTACGGGATCTGTACTGTTTGGGGCATGAATCAGATTTTAATTAGATTCCATTTGATAACAGTCCAAACAGATATGTGACTGTAAGGTCACATTGCAGAGAATGACACAGTTGAGACAAAAGTTTTGGTAAATCTTGGGCCATTTGAAGCAGGTGTCATAAAATGATATTTTCCAGAATAGTAATGAATGAAACATACTAGAAAAGATTATTCTGACTATGATGGGAGTGTTAAAAATTTTGGTGGTTAGAGAAAGTAATCCTGGCTAAGCTAAACAAGGGTGAGTCTGTTCCCAGATGGAATTAAAGGTTTTAATAAATTCCCCTCACAAAATTAGTCAAAGTTCTGAAGAGAGCCAGAATTTTAGCTGTGGGGAGTGGATAAGGTGAGTGGATAAGTATTTCTCGTTAGAGTGTCCAAGGAATGTGTATCATAAAGTTGAGGACACAGAAAGAAAAAGAGATTCAGCTGCATAGTAAGGGTGAGTCTCTATAAGGCACAAAGATATTGTCTTAATTGCATACGTCTTTGCCTTTGCATTGTGGGTTACAAGTGAAACTACTATATCTCACGTGTGCATATTCTTCATGAATGTTTGGATTATACCCATGATTGAGTTTTTCATTGTTAATTTAAGCTCACTTGAGAGTTTTTAACATTTTCCCTGTACATGTTATGTATGGCTTTGCATTCTTTTTTCCCACTTGCACATGGCATTTGGTTGTGCATTTTTTTTTTTTTACTGGGGTGGGTATTTCGTTTAATTTTCCTTGTCCTTTACATCAGTTGTAGTCTTGCCTTGATTCCTATTATTGTATTACCTTCATATCACATGTTTTATTATTGAGCAGTTTTCAGTTTTCAGATAGCTATCCTTGATTTATACCATCTTTTATCAGCAAATGTACCAACTTTTTGGGGGGCTAATTTAGTCATCCCTAAATTTTTTTAAAGCTTGATTGACTTGATTATCTTGTATTTTCCTATACTGAGCTAAGCATTGTGCTTCCTTTCATGCATTTAAACATAGTGAAAACACTGATAGTTGTTGTTGTTGTTGTTGTGGGGTTTAATGCCATTTTTCAGCACATGATAGACTATGCATGGCGGCCATTATTAATGGTGGAGGAAGAACCCGGGAAAACCCTGGGAAGAATCACCGATCCATGAGAAGCTACTGGCAAGCTTTCTCACATACCCACATAGGCCAAATGCTAGACTCAAACCCACATAGACAGAGGTGAGATGGCAGTGATCCATAACGGAGAGCGCTTTAGACCACTCGGCCACTTGGGGCCCCAAAACACTGATAGTACGGTGACTTCTGAATGAAATTATCATATTAGCATGGACTTAGTCCAGCTTTATGCACTATCTTGTGTTTACTTTTAGTTACATAGAAGTTTTTTGTATAAAGTCTTTTTTTCAGCCTTTCCAAAAGTGGGAAGTAGCACCCGTTTAATCCCCAGGGCCCATTGTTGGTGAGGGGATTGAGACGCCCAGTAACAGTAAAGGGAGAGCTAATATCTAAGTCTGTCAGGTCTAGGGAAGGATATTCCTACAGATCTGAATTGTCGGACCAGTTTGTGTCTAATTAATAGTCATTGGGCACAGGATACCAGACACTGGGCACTGGTAATTAGAGCTCCTATGGTACGGGGATAGGGATCAGGTAGAGTCCCCCATCTCTCTACTATTAGTTTCATCTCATAGGAGGATTTAAGAGTTGGCTTGCAGATGTCAAATTAGGCAAGAGGATTGCATTGACATCTTCCTTCCTTTATTTTCCCTCTAAATCCCTATGGGATGTGGGGCATTTTGCTGCAGGGAAGCAATTGGCCCTTTCCTAACATAGCCATGGACTTCTGGACCTTAGTCACATGTTGGTTAGGTTGTTGCTGTGGTCCATGGACATGTATTGTCTTGTGAAGTTAGGTCAAAAAGAGCAAGGGCTTGGAACTTCTAACACCAAACACTTTATGTGGGTGAAGAGTTGCTCAAACCCACCTGCTGAGTCTAATGCTAAATATAGCCAGTTAGCTGTGAGGGAGTAAAGACTGGTTCAAGTTTCTCTTTCCCTCAAGTCTTCCCCACAACAGGGAGACATTGGATCATGTAGTCCTGCCTCCATTGGAGAATGGGATGAAGACATCCTTTCTATCTTCATCAGTGTGCTAGAGCTTGATATAAAACAGGCCGATGTTGTATCCCTTCCCTTCAGGTCCCCTGCCCCCTCTCACCCATCAGTAAAGGTGTTAGAAGAAGAAGAGTGCTGGTCTTTTGATAAAACAGTAAATAATGTTTGCAGAGTTTTGCCTAGTGACCTGTGTCCCAAACCTTCGGGTTCTGGTGACTGAAATTCTTTCCAGTTTAGCAAAACATCTTGGAGCAAACTCTTGACCAGATATCTTGTCGCCTCCTCACATGGGTATGATTAAGGAGATCTCTCAAAGGATGTTGCAAGGGCCAAGACTTTGCTACTCAATGTAGGGGGTGGTTTGTTCTCTCCTTTCTACAGTGCAACTCATGGTAGCAGCTTCTAGCTGTAAGTTTCATACCCTTTCCTGGCCCAGTGACATACCCACCCAAATTGGATACAAAAGTGGCTGAAATCAGTGAATAAAGTTACTGTTCTATGCATGGACTTGAAAGGTGACAATTCTCTACTCTGTGGGTGAATGTATTCACAGCCAACAGATGAGTTATTTTCAACACAAAATAAAGTAAAAGCTATGCAGTAGCAATAGGTAAATATTGCATAGTTCAACTTAGTTTTACACCCACAAAAAAAAATTACATTTTTCAGATTTCTTATTGATTGAGTACAGTTCATAGTATTCCTTACAGAGGCTGAGATGGAAAATTTAATACAAAAAGAAGGAAAAATACAAATATTGAATCATTTTTTGGTCAAGACAAAGTTTGCATCATTTATTGGTTTATTTCTTAATGTATTTCAAGCGGTTTTAGAAGTGCTGATGCATATTGCTTTTTGGAATGAGACAAAGGTTTTGGTCTTACATGTGGTCAGAACTATGATGCACATAATGCACATATAATCCTGGCAGAGTATAGTAAGGCCAGGTTAAAATGGTTGTCTGGGAACTATCAGACCCAAGCTAGTTGTCATTGTTCTCTACGAAAATGCATCCACACTAAAATGGGATGCTGTTTCAACAGAATTGTATCAGTCTGTTGGTGGCCAATGGTCAGTTTAAGAATCCAATTAATCAACATTATTTTGAAATAGCTGTCTTCCATATCTTGCGATTATTATGTAATCTAGTAATCAATAAATGTGATGGTACTCAAACAGACAATGTCATGTGCGTTGTTTTACATAATTGGATAAAATACGATATTCAGGAAAATGGATGATCTCTTGAAATTCATTTCAGAATGGTACCTCAAAAGAGATCTTTACATTTCAGCTGTCTTCTTACCAGGAATTGATAATGCTTCAGCTGATTTTTATTCCAGAATTGTTTTGGTCTCAGCTAACTGGATGTTAAAAATAGATGTTCTTGGTAGACTTGGCACTTTTGATGCTTTACGCTTTCCAAGTATAAATTTATCACTCTTACATTTTCCCTCCTTTCAGCTTAATGGGAATAATTATGATAGTAATGGTAATTCCATGTTGGCCATCAGAGCGCTGGTTCCCTTTACTCATAGCATGTATTCTTGATATTCCTGGCAAGCTTTCTTGATACAAGGACCTGCTTTACTCCCACACTCCAGAGATAGAATTTGTCATTTTGTCCCAGGGGAAGAGACACAAAAAAGCAGTATCACTTGGCATTAAAGTGGTGGAACATTTGGCATTATGTCAGGAAAAACAACTTCTATAGTGCAATGAAGAAATATTTGTGTTATAATAAAGGTATCTGTATCTCTTGGGAAGTCAAATGGTGCTGTATGTAGACACAAGTCTGTTCTGTTATGTACAAATACTTGGTCAGAACTGGTGTTCTAAACCACTCTTACTTACAAAGTGTACGAGAGGTTTTAAGTAATTTGTTTCCACTACAGAATGTAGATTATAAATTGCTTTCTTTTAAAATGGTCGCTCTCTTAGCAGTTTCAAGATGCAGCAGCAAATGCACTAGCATTGATTACCATAAATATTCATAGTATGTGTAGGTCAAGCGCCATTACATTACTTTGTTAGAACTGTAGTTCTTGGAAATGTGGGTAGTTAATTGTGGTTGTGCGTAATTTTGAGCAAGTACAAGTAGCACATTTAGCATTAGGTGGTTATGAGTGGTGCATAGTAACAACTATCAGGAATTGATATGCATTATTTTAAAGCTGTTTCATATTGCTCAGCTTTTGCATCAGCAGCCCATAGGAAAGGTTGTTCCTTTCATGAAATTCATTGAGCATTGGATTGGTCCTCAACTAAGAATTTTCACAAATTCTACTAATATGAGAAATAAATAACAAACAAGAACTTTGTTCAAGCAATTTTAAATGAAATGACTGTTTCAAATTGGAGTGTTTTTGTAGTCTTTCTTTATAAATGGTAGCCAAAGGCTGACAAGAAATTATTAAAGTAAGTCAGAGGCTGAGCATGTATAAAGTTACCTTCCCAATGATGTTTTCACCCTTTTATGATGTGTTACAGCCAACAAAAATGGGTTAAAATACAACAAGTAGTGGGGCCCCCGTGTGGCCGAGTGGTCTAAAGCACTCACCGTTATAGATCATTGCTATCTCATCTCTGTCTGCATGAGTTCGAGTTTCCGGCCAATGTGGGTATATGAGAAAGCTTGCCAATAGCTTCTCATGGGTCGGTGGTTCTATCCAGACTTTTCCCGTGTTCTTCTTCCATCATTTATACTGGCTGCCATGTATAGCCTATCTTGTACTGAACAGTGGTGTTAAACCTTATAACAACAACAACTCATGGATGGTGAACAGCTGGTATTATATTATCTGTATCACATGATTTTGTTTTTCTCTAAAGAATGCCTCTTTAGTAAGGGTGAAGATGCTATTTTATACATGCTGGGCTTCTGGCTTACTCCAGTAATCCCCACTCTGATCTAGTGTATGCATTGATGGGGTCCCATTTTGCTGCACAGATAGTCATGAAAACCCACTACATTCTTTTTATGATCACTGGGCATAGTTTGTTCCTCATTTAATCCTGACAATAAATCTGGCTTAGCCACCCATTTTGCTGGTACCAGTTTTTATGATTCTCAACTGATTAATGGAATTCAAGAGATTTTTCTTAGATCTTGAAGCTTTTTAATGCTTGGCTCCAACCTTCCCTCTTCAGACCTGTAAAAGACAATATGGTCTACTTCACTTAGACAAGGGTAACAAAAACCTTTTCCAAGCATCTGTGTTTGTCAGCTTTTGAGAATTGTATTAACTTGTTCCTGGCACGTTGTTTAAACTTATTCTTGAAACGTCAAATTCACTGTTGGTAACAGAAAATTATACCCTTTGCACCAGTGTGATTCTACAATTTCTTCCTTCTCAGCAACTATGCTTCTTCATATTGTCAAAGGCATTGTGACCAAGCAAATGTTTTAAGAACTAAATATGTTATATTCATAATTTTGTTAAGCAAAGATGCAATATCTTTTGCAGACCAAGATGAGCAATTGTACTTGAAGTCCTTGTCAAACTTAATGGCAAGACTTTGATAATTGTTTGATGCTTCATTGCTATAGATAGGGAATCCAGTGTAAATCAAAGATTGATGAACATTACTGCCCTTGAGATTAATTGGTTTTCTATTCAGGATGATCCTTTATTTGAAGCAGATCAGTTGTTAAACTTGGCAGCTAATTGCCTAAGTTGATGATTTGCCATTGGAAACAAGAATGAGGCATATTCATGGATTCATTTACAACAACGTTTTCTTTAAGATTGAAGAAGCTTATTGAAGGAACAGCAGCATCATTGTTTAAACATTACATTGTTGAAACATGTTCTGGTTACAATATAGTTAAAGCAGAGTCTTGTTAATTTTTTTTAATGTTCTTGTTACAAAAGGCACCAGGAAATGGAAACTTCTTTGTGTGAGGGTCATTAAGATGTCACACTACCCATTTATTCAAGAGCACTCTTAAAACTCACCTATTTCAATTACAAGAAAAGACATAAAGATTTAGTAACGTTTACTTCCTTAATTATTGTCAGTGTTTTTGTTTTGTAATTTCATGATGTTTTTGTAATCTTGCCATTATATGTTTTTATGTGTTATCTAATATTGTAAAGCGCTTAGAGCTTCTAAAGATTAGATGCTGTACTAAGCATATATTATTATTACTATTATTATTATTATTAAATGTGGGGAATGAAGTGGGGATTGGCTTGCTTACTGATGTTCTCCTCCCAGGCCCCTCTGCTTTCCAGGACCTGTTAAAATTGGGAGTGGCATTGTCATAATTCATCAGTTGATCATTGGGGAAATTTGTTATTTTAAACAACGACTATTTTTCATAGGGTTTTGATCCAGCATGGCTGTAGGTGTTATCATCAAGAATTTTGATGAGTACGATGATGAGAGAGATCAACACCTATTACTGAGGTGATTTGGGTTAATTTGTCAACACTTGTGTAACTCTGTGATCAGAGTTTGAGACAGCTTGTTAAATACTCGTGTACATTATCACCTAGATGTTGAGTTAAATTTTTTCTTTTATTGACATTTCAAATGTCAGGATTTTACAGATTTCCTTAACACCACCTGACAGAGTTTTGGGTGTTACACATTATTTTTGAGAAGTCCAGATTCCTAGTTTACACAATCTGTATTAATAGATATAAAGACAAACACTCTCTCTGTCCCTCTCCCTCTCTCACACACACACACACACACACACACAGACACACACACACAGATGTTCGCATGGTCAGACATACAAATGTACGTATGCTTTTTCTCGTCAACATAGATATAGTGCTTTTCTGGGAAATATTGTGTAAAAGTACAGTACTCAGTAGGAGGTACAACATTTGGCTGTAGTATTCTACAACATGTTGAAGGTATTACAAAAATGGGTATTCTTAAAATGTACTTTTTATTACACAGCTTTGCTAGATATTTGTCCAGTATTTTGTGGTATAAAATGACACTGTAGTAACTTGTAAAATTGATTTCTAAACCAAGTTGCCCATATACATATATATTTTGCAATAAAAAAATTATCTAGGTCACCGAACTTTATTTATAAAGAAAACATATTTTTTTTAAACCATGATATTTGGTATATAATTCTTAATCCATGCAATAATAAAGCATACCTGTCAACTCCTCACAATGAGAGAAAAAAAACCACCTGATTTTGGGGTCGTTCTATGCCTACCTCCAGATCTCGTAATATCTCCTGATTTTTGCAGAGAACTCTCAATTATTACATTATGTCTGTTGGTTTCGTTTCTCAAAAAAAATCCTACTTAAAATATGTATCATATGCAATCCACAGAAGCCATGTTCTTTTTTACCACCAATATATATTGTTGTGATGAAATAATTAACACCGCACCACAAAGAATTATTTCTTCAGTTAATAGAATGTGAAATTTGAACATTATTTATGGAAATTTATTATTTATTTTACCGCTACAATAATACTGAAATGAAAAAATAAACCACAACAAAATATAGCACAACAACAAAATTCTCAGCAAATGGTTTCAATCCCAAGAATGATCACTGTTAATGCTCTGTGTGTGTGTGTGTGTGTGTGTGTAATTTGGATTTTTAATGTAGCTTTAAAAAAAATTCAGTCATATTGCTACGATGTCTGCAGCGTGGCAGTTTATAGTGATGTCCAGCACTGAGGCATTATGCCACAGATATGTAGCATGATGACCCATCCAGTCAAATTACCCTGACACCAGGCTGACCAGTGTAATTTTCTATACAACGAAAATAGCATCTCTTTTCTTAAAGAAACTTACTGGTACATAAGTAAACACCTGGCATTATTGTACTATATATATATATATATATATATATATATATATATATATATATATATATGATTATTAACTGACATCATTAAATTGAAAGAAGTAATGAAAAAAAATACAAACATACCATGCAGCAGATGTGCCCCCCCCCCCCCACTTATTCAGAATGAATGTTATTTAGTAAACAGTGTTAAATGTCTTACAAGGTGTCCCTAAGGAAACAAGTGGGATATAAAAGGGGGGAAACATAGTTGCCACATGTACATTGTCTCATTGGCTGGAGACTTTATTTAAACTGTTAATTCACACACACACTTCAGGCATCGTTAGTTACAGCAAAATATAGCATCTTTTATTTGCCAATCACTTGCTGGTGCTATTAACATACACTGTAGAACATGGTGTCTTTGAAGTATGTCAGAGGGGCTGTTCTTTTCACAAGATAATTGCAGTGATTAAGATTATTACTGTTAATTTAGTCATACTGGCTTTCTTTCTTGTTTATTTAAGTATAACCTTTAGCTGTTGTGCAGTTTGGTCCCAGTAGGCTAGAATATGACAAGATAGTACATTGGGGGGAAAATAAAGTATGCCACAGGGAGAAATGCCACATTCCTTGAGAATTTGATGTGTATTGAAGCCATAAGATCGGTCAATATTTAGTAAACATGATGCTTAATTATACTGTGAAAAAACCGGCCAATTTTAGGTCCCAATGTCCTTACTTTTTTAAATTCAGACATCTTACTTGGCTTTTGAAAAGTTGACAAGTTTGAATAAAGGATTTCCAAATCTATTGAATCACTGGACAATAATTAAATGGGTATGCAATATTTTCAATTTTTTTTCCCAAAAAATTATGTGTTATATTATATTTAAATGAAAGGCAATTCAAATTGTATATTTGGTTTATTTCTTTGCAAATTGTTGAATTAATTAATTATGAGATCTACACATATTTTGAGCTTGATATCTCTCTGGAAACTTAAATCAGATTTTCTCTAACTTGGTATGTAAGCTTATTACATCAAAATCTTTGGCAAGCTCTGTGCTAAGTGAGATCTGCACACATTATTGAGATGATCTTGAATCTGGTTGACTCAGCTTGATACCTCTCTGGAGACCTTTTTTTAATCCAATTTCAGCAAAATTTTAAAAATCTTTTATTTTCCTTTTTATTTTCATTAAGTTGTTGGATAAGTTCATTTATACGATAAACATATGCATATTAATTATAACTTCATCCTTGGAAAGACTAGGCTTCAGTAAAATATGTTGAAAGGACATGATAGAAAGCTTGAGAGTTTTCATAGACATTATATAAAGCTTGGGAGTTGACATAGACATGATAGAAAGCTTGGGAATTGACATAGACATGATATAAAGCTCGGGAGTTCACATAGACATGATGGAAAGTTTGGGAGTTTTCATAGACATGATATAAAGCCTGGGAGTTTTCATAGACATGATAGAAAGCTTGGGAGTTTACATAGACATGATAGAAAGCTTGGGAGTTGACATAGACATGAGATAAAGCTTGTGATTTTTCATAGACATGATAGAAAGCTTGGAAGTTGACATATACATGATAGAAAGCTTGGGAGTTTTCATACACATGATAGAAAGCTTGGGAGATTACATAGACATGACAGAATGATTGGGAGTTTACATAGACATAGAAAGCTTGGGAGTTGACATAGACATGATAGAAAGCTTGGGAGTTTACATAGACATGATAGAAAGCTTGGGAGTTTACATAGACATGATAGAAAGCTTGGGAGTTGACATAGACATGATAGAAAGCTTGGGAGTTTACATAGACATGATAGAAAGCTTGGGAGTTTACATAGACATGATAGAAAGCTTGGAAGTTGACATAGACATGATAGAAAGCTTGGAAGTTGACATAGACATGATTGAAAGCTTGGGAGTTGACATAGACATGATATAAAGCTTGGGAGTTTTCTTAGACATGATAAAATGCTTTGGAGATTACATAGACATGATAGAAAGCTTGGGAGTTTTCATACACATGATAGAAAGCTTGGGAGATTACATAGACATGACAGAATGATTGGGAGTTTACATAGACATAGAAAGCTTGGGAGTTGACATAGACATGATAGAAAGCTTGGGAGTTTACATAGACATGATAGAAAGCTTGGGAGTTTACATAGACATGATAGAAAGCTTGGGAGTTGACATAGACATGATAGAAAGCTTGGAAGTTGACATAGACATGATTGAAAGCTTGGGAGTTGACATAGACATGATATAAAGCTTGGGAGTTTTCTTAGACATGATAAAATGCTTTGGAGATTACATAGACATGATAGAAAGCTTGAGAGTTAACATAGACATGATATAAAGATTGGGAGTTGACATGGAAATGATAGAAAGCCTGGGAGTTTTCATAGACATGATATAAAGCTTGGGAGTTGACATGGAAATGATAGAAAGCCTGGGAGTTTTCATAGACATGATATAAAGCTTGGGAGTTTACATAGACATGATAGAAAGCTTGGAAGTTGACATAGACATGATATAAAGCTTGGGAGTTTTCATAGACATGATAGAATGCTTTGGAGATTACATAGACATGATATAAAGCTTGGGAGTTTACATAGACATGATAGATAGCTTGGGAGTTTACATAGACATGATTGAAAGCTTGGGAGTTAACATAGACATGATAGAATGATTGGGAGTTGACATAGACATGATAGAAAGCCTGGGAGTTTTCATAGACATGATAGAAAGCTTGGGAGTTTACATAGACATGATAAAAAGCTTGGGAGTTAACATCAACATGATAGAAAGCTTTGGAGTTTACATAGACATTATAGAAAGCTTGGGAGTTTATATAGGTTTTGACCATTAAGTTATATAAGCAAGGGAGTTGTTTTTTAAAACTTCCATTTTAAAAGTGGTTGGTATACAAGTATAATGTATATACAGTGGTTTCTATATTATAAGGTTTATTAAGGCCATTTATTATAAAGACCCTTGCTATATAGCTCACTATTGATCCAGTGAAATTGGTCAAATCTAGTTTTATCATTAAACTTATTTCATTTGAGGGCTAATTATAATATGATTTTGCATCATTAAAATATCAATTTTATCTTTTAATCTACAGTCACGACACAGACATATTGAAGCAGTCAGTTCCTCACTAAACTATGTAGGTTTCTTTTACATCTTCCATGAACAGGGTTATAAAGATGGAGAGCTTTATGCATCTGATAATTTATACATGTAACACATGAAGGTTTGGAGGTTTTTGTCATTTTTGCCTGAAAATCAAGTAGGAAACACATTTTGAAAGCTATTTCTGAATACATCCTAATACATCAGCTTATTGGTGATTTTGCAATAACCTAATGCCTAGTTGTGTTAAAAACATTGCTTTTCATTGGCTTTTTGGCTCTTTCATGAGCAGAAGGGTAAAAGCAGGAGTTCTTTTTTTTTTGCTTAATGGACCCATTATTTTTGTATCGAGACCACTCTTTATTCCAAATGCCCATCTAATCCTACTTTTTGCAAAAGTTCATCTGTCTGTCTGCAGTTCATACCAGTCTGCCTTAGATCTGAGACCAAAAAGTCTAAAATCCAGACACAAAATCGGATTCAGACCACGGGCGAATTTTGGGTGGCAAAAATCGGGTTCAAAAAATGAGATTTTCATTCTGTATTTTGTAGTACAACTAGAAATTCCAGATCTGTCTCCCTTTCTATAATACCAACCACTTTAGTGTATTGTACATGACCTTGATGCTTCAGAGCTCGGCAGTAGGCTACTACCTTGTACCACATAAACTCATTGCCAGCGGTTATTGTGTTAAGAATCATGATCAAACACAATTTGCTGTGTCAGGGGAGCAGTCAAACTAGTTTTCTCAATACTCTGGCTTGCATTTGCACCCTGCAAACAATTTATGATTCTTACAATAAACACAATCCTGTCTACAGCATAGAATGATGCTCATGAGAGTGTCATGACTACTTTTAGGAGTGCTTGAGAGGAATATTGTACCCAGGAGCACATTTAAATTGTACAGTAATTATGACACTAAAATCTACTAGCCTGGTGTGTTTAATATTTCATTGAAAGTATTCTTTTGGCAGCTGGAATGTTGCCATTACCTGAAATATTTTGTCAGTTTGTGACATGTTCTTTTATCATATTATTGACTTTACAGGACTTGTTGCCTGTCTTGCTAATGGAACATGTAGAGGCAGGTTGATGAAATTGGTATCCAGAGATTTATGTTTAGCAAGTGTCGGCATTAATCAAAGAAAACAAGCCGTAAATTACTACAGAGTTAAAGAAAGTAAGAACACCTGAGCAAGTTTATAATAATAGAGTGCCTATCTATGCAGTTTACAGTTGATCTAACTTGCTCAAGAGTATTACATGAAGAAATGAAGGTTTTCACTTTTATGCTATCTCAGAAATACACTACACTAGTGGATATTGGTGAATAAAGGGCTCAAACAACATTGTTCTCATGTATTCCACTACAATGTTTTACACATATTCGCTACTGCTGTTTGTATCAGTCCTGTATGTACTCGTCCTTGAAGCCTTGTGAATATTTTATTGTAGCACTTGTTTTCTACGGACACCTCATCTTGTAAAAATTTTGCATTATATATAGATATATATGTACACATCATTGTAGAAGGCCTCAAGGAAGATTGGTCTGTTGAGCAAATGAGCTTCATATTTAAATAAAGTTATTATTATTTTTTATTAACATCATACAATTTTTTAGTTTCCAAATTGTATTGTTTGTGTTAAAATAAATTGTCATATATTAAATTTGATTGGCTTTGTTGATTGCTATAAAATGCCTGCTTAGAATATTGGTATCGGTGTATAACAATTTTTTGTCAGTTTTGTGAGTCCAGTACTTGCGTGGTACATTGTATGACATACAAGTGAGACACCTAGTTCCATGTTCCATTCAAGGAATTAAGACCAAAGTTACTGAATTGTTATTGCCATGGAGTGATAAATGAAAAATGTGTAATACCCTAGACCCAGATAGAGCAATGACATTATGTTACTTTCTATGTCTGGTCAGTAGCTGTCTTTTAAATATCAGCAGATTTCATTATTGCTAAGTTTTGTGACTTTACCATAATTAAGGCATGAGACAAAAAGTAAAAAAATTTGTGTGTTGACTTTTTTGGGCATGGGATAAAAGTAGAAAGAAACTTTTAACAAAAGTCAAAAGGGCACTTGTTGTCAATCTGGTTCATTTTTTAGGTAGAAATTGTAGGTGGAAGTTTTATGAAGAAAAACATAGCATCCAACAATTAAATTTTTCTCTTTTGCAGAAGAGAATATGTGTTGAAATATAAAGTTGACTTGTATTATCAAAAGACATAAAAATCCAGGATCCTTTTCTTTCCTTTTAGTTTTGTACAATTTGCAGAAATAATGAACAAGAAAGAGAGAGAAAGGAAAGAAGGAAAAAGTTGTGTTCTGATCAAGTTTGATAAGTTGATTGGGAGATTGGAAGGATTATAATATACATGCCAAGCATTATGCTTTTAACGTAATCTTTACGCTTTTTTCCGCTAAATTACTCCTTATGCGTAACTATTTGGATTACACGTTTTCGGTATATCCCCCTCCAAAAAAATTAATAATTTGTTTTCTCATTTTTATTAACATCCCATTAATACCACAGACCAAATTCTAGAAAAGATGGCTTCTATGTAACTACAACATAAGAGTACACTTGACCGAAGACTTGCATGCACTTTCCTAACAGTATTGTGTTATATTCATAGCAGTTGCCCTACTTCAAGAAACATGCTGGTTTCTACTTTCAACTTTTGACCTCGGTTTCTATTTATAGCATCTGTAGGGCTTAGGAGAGAACAGACTGGTTTTCTAACTTTTAATCTTTGATTGCAGATTCTTTGCTCTAATTCAAAACAGAACCAGTCTGTAGGTATTTGGCGCTAAAAGTCAAGTCACATTTATTTTAGTCGATGCATGTTACAGCAAAAATATTATTCAAATAATTTCACAGATGGATTAGGAAAAGACGAAAATCCAATTCAGAGATGAATACATGAATTACACAATACAGAGTTCCATTCAGGGGCAGCTTCATGCCCACTGCAGGCTGTGTGGAAAGGATTTTAATATTGGTCATGGTGGTAAAACAAGAAACCTTGAATTAGCTAGTTTTAAGTCTCCAGTACTGAGGTAACTTCATTTTATACAGCAGAACTAAATTGTGGACATGAATTTTATAAATGCAGAGGCATTATCTACTGAGTTCTTGATCGACACAGACAACCTCTAGCAGTAGAAGACTACATTGGGCCTTTGTTCAGACGGATGTTTCCTGGTTCCATAATTGCAGAAAATATGCATGTGCAAGAACAAAATCATCTAATATTGTTAGGTGTTTAGCAGAAGATACTTCACTTAAAATTCCAGAAGCCAAGAAAATTGGGCTGTTTAGTATTGCAACAGACAGGAGGAGTGATTGTGACAAAAAGTCTGTGTAGGAGACTTTGACAACGAAAAGGGCAAAGTCAGAGTACTCTTCTTTCATTACCAGAATTAATAGTAGATTCCACTGGAGAAAACATTTTATTTATTTGCTTGATAATACTCTGAATAAACTTGAGTTGGCGTAATTGTATGGGGTTTTAAGCTGATACAGCATCATTGATGACTGAAATTTATAAAGGAGTTGCATTTTGTAATTTGAAAAATGTCTCCATCATTGTACATATCAGGTTGTCTCTATCATTTGATGCACCATGTTGCAGGAAAAGCTGCTGATATGTTAGAAGAACTCCTGAAGTATCAAGTTGGCACTCCACTCTATCTGACAATATACTTCATACGGATAGAGTTGATTTTTTCATCTTATTTCCCAGCTGAAAGACCCAATAACAGTAAGATATAAATTTCCTCATCTTTGTCAGGTTATGAAAGGAATATTGGTTCTTTACCATTATAATGCTGACTGTGAGATATTGTTCAGTATTGTTAACAAAAATATAACTGAATTCAGATTCAGGCTCTGTACCCCAGCACTTAGTGCTCTACTGGTGTGCAAAACATTCATAATCTCAGCTGGTACAAAGTGTTTTGAAATGTAATATGACAGTTGGTTGCTTTTTAAAGCTCAAAGTGTTTGATACGAAAACTTGAAGCAGTAATTGATGTTAATATTCCAGAGGGATAAATAAGTCATTTTGTAGATATGCTCATTGAATTTTTATCATGTTATATGTGGATTACTCTTTTTGTCCACTTGGATTACACTTTTTCCTTGCTAGGGGTTGGCATGTATATTATAAGGGTCTTCTTTTTCTGTTTCCAGTTTGAGCTGTTGTACATTGAAGTGCTTTACACCATTAAGCACAAGATTGGGACTACTATTGGGGGCCACCTGCCAGTCATCCAGGATCTGTACCAGTATGCCCAGGAAGCTTTCCATATCTTGCCAGAAGATCATGCTCATCTGTTGGCCAAAGCAACAAAAGAAAAGGTACCTGCCTGGTTAATTATTTTACACATGACATCTGTGTTGTCCTTGAAAGCATGTGCAGACATAAACTTGCTTTTTCTACAGCAATGGCAGGGGTATCTAAATACTTAGATTTTATGTATGCAGTGAGAGAGCAATATACAGTACTTGCATGTGATGAGAAAACAAATCTTGGAATTAAACTAATTTCAAACTAATTAAAACTGCATGCACAAAAAAAGGTTGCATGACAAAATCTTAGTAAGACTCTCTTTGGTAACTCGCACCCTTTTAACTAGTGTATCAACATAATATACAGTCAGGCATGAATATTTTTGGACAGTTTTAATTACTGTTTATAGACTGGAAGAGCTTATGGGATGGTCAGTTGAAAATCTTTTTATTTTTAGTCCATCTGAAAGGATGGTCATATCAGTTTGGATTTTTACTAAATAATAATAATAATAATAATAATAATACTAATAATAATAATAATAATAATAACAAAGACTTTATTAAGAGAAGGTAACTCAATTAGTTACAGAACTAATATACCTTGAGGCCTGCTATCTGTTATGTACAATATATACAGTATATACAACATGATGTGAAGAATCTGGCTTGACATTAAATAATTAAGTAATTTTAAAATTCAGAGTATCATGCCTGAATGACTTCTTATGATGTCTAGTTGGTTGGAAGTGAAAATGGTGTCAATCTGACATAACTTATGGCCATCTTGAAAATCTTATCACTACTCCTCCTACAGAATGGCTGGTCATATCAACATGGGTGTTTCACTAAAAGACTTATTATGATGGCTAGTATAGCCTTAATAAAAATGGTACTGATCTGACTTCAGCTATGGCCACCACAATGGTCATCTTGAAAATCTCATTAGTGCTAGTCCTCCTGAATTTCGTCTCACTTCTCCTAAATGTATGATCCTTTTGACAAGCATTTTTCACTAAAAGACTTCTTATGATGTCTGGCTGGTGTTGTGTATATTTGACTTAATTATATCAGATTTAATATATATTTATTTGAATTTAATTGTTTGTCAGCTTAAATTTTTTTAGTTTTCATTACATGATATTGTAATTTAAATTTATTTACTAGAGATGATATTTGTTTTAGAAGATAGTTTAACTGTGACTTAGTTTATAAACACCAGGTGTTGATCTAAATCCTGACCTTGTTTCAGAATTTGTAGCAACCTTCGTAAACAAGTTTTGTTTTATTTTAAAAAGATTGGTTGTTTCCAGAGGTCATGATGGGACCTTTTTTTTAAGATATAAATTTTTGTTTTAATTTCTTGTTTCTTTGAGTAAAAATGATTGGTTTTCATCAGGGTCACACTGGGTAAACATGATCTGTAACAAGTATTTGCTTCTATAAACTTCTAGAAGATGATCACGTGACCCTTGTTTACATTTTAGAAAGCCCATATAACCCATGTTTTGGAGAATTAATATCAGTAGAAGTTGGGCTGTTAAACTGTTAGTTGTATGCTGTGCTGTTTGGAGTTAATTCAGGTTACTTGGTTTGGAGTCATTTCAAATTACTTAGATTCAGAAGGATTAATTCTGTTATTTGTCTGGAAAATATGTGTGCTTATGTAATATTGTGGAACGAGGACAGTTTTTTTTATATAAAAATGTATTAAGCTATGAGAAACTGGAGTGATAATTCTTGTTTCTACCAGGAACTGTAGACTTCAACACTACAGATTGCAGCATACGTCATTGCCTTTCATCTTGGATTCTTCGTCAGGATTTGAACATGAAATCAGTAGAACATTTTGTTATTAGGACTTTAAAAAATGTATTCTTGGATAATTCTCTGATTATTTTTGGATTTGATTCTATAAAACCGTAAGTTCATATTTTTTCATTGTTATATAATTTGTCCAGGGAAACAAATTATTGTATTTTTTCAAAGCTTGCTGTTTTCACTCTTTCTTGTGTTACTGTTTATTCGAGCCTAAACAAGTGACATAAGTCCTTAATCAAAATGGTGCCAATCTGACTTCCAGTATGTATGCAATGGCAGCCATCTTAAAAATCTTATTATCACTGCTCCTGAATGGAAGTCATATCATCATGGGGTTTTCGCTAAAAGACTTGTGTCTAGTTGTTCCAAAATGAAAATGGTACCAATATGTCATCCAATATAGCTTCCACGGCATCCATCTTGAAAATCTTGTTATTGCCATTCCTCCTGAATGGATGGTCCGATCAGTATGAAGTTTTCACTAAATGATTTGTGGTTTTTCCCAAATGAAAATGGGGGGCCCGAGTGGTCTAAAGCGCTTACCGTTACGGATCACTGCCATCTCACCTCTGTCTGCGTGGGTTCAAGTCTCAGATTCGGCCAATGTGGTTATGTGAGAAAGCTTGCCAGCTTCTCGAGGGTTGGTGATTCTTTCCGGGGATTTCCCAGGTTCTTCCTGCACCATTAATACTGGCCGCCATGTATCGCCTATTGTGTGCTGAAAAATGGCGTTAAACTCTACAACAACAACAAATGAAAATGGAACCGATCTGACATCCAACTTCTTGAAAATCTTGATTTTGCTAGCCCTCCTGAATGGATGGTTGAATCAACATAGTGTTTTCACCAAAAGAGTTCACATCATGTCTGAGCTTGCCCCCCCCCCCACCCCCAAGGTATGGTACTAATCTTAGATCCAGTGGCCACCTTGGCAGCAGTCTTAAGGATCTTATCACAACTCTATCTGGACAGAAAGTCCTATTAATGTGGGGTTTTCACCAAAGGACTTCTTGTGGTGTCAAAGTTGGTCCTAAATAAACATAATCCAATTTGACTTCTAATATGGCTGTCACACAGTAGCCGTCTTGAAAATTTTTTTAGTATTATTTCTGATGAATAGATGGTTGTATCAACCTGAGGTTTTCACTAAAGGATTTCTTATGATGTTAGCTGGTCTTAAATGAAAATTATGCCGATCTGACATCCTGCATAGCTGCCACAGCAGACATCTTGCAGATCAAGGTTTTACCACTCATCTGAAGTAAAAGTCATATCTTCAAAATATTGATATCGCTACTACTACATAGTGGATGGCTTTATCAACACGAATAGACTTTTGATGCCTAGTTGATCTGAAATAAAAGTGGTGCTAGTTGTGCATCTAATATGGCTGCCATGATAAATGTCTTCAAAATCTTGTTGTCTCTAATCCCTTTTATGATGTGAGGTTTTCACCAAATGACTTCTAAAGATGTCTTCTTTGTCATAAAAGAAAATTGTGCCAAGCTGGCGTTCATTATGTGCACCACAACAGCCTATCTGAAAATCTTGTTTTGGTGAAGAATATCAATGGAACAAATGGTCTCATCTTGAATTCCTGGAAATTCATTTAGCCCAGTAGTGTCGGTGGGACTCTTGTCTTATTGAAAATACTAAAAGAATTATCCCATATATGTTAAATATGAAGAATTATCCCATATAAGTTGAATATGAAGAATTATCCCATATATGTTAAATATGAAGAATTATCCCATATATGTTAAATATGAAGAATTATCCCATATAATATGTTAAATATGAATTATCCCATATATGAAGAATAAGAACCTATTTTTTGTTAGATTTTCTGGAGGAAAATTCTCAGTACACTGTAAATAATATATGGTGAAACATTGATCAATAAAAAATGCTAACAGTTGACAATACTGCAAGAAACAAAGGCCAATTAAAAATGTCTTGTCAGGAGGAATTAGTGTTTTAATCAATATAATCAGTACAATCATGGCATGTTCTCTTCTATTCAAACATGAAAAACAATCCACTTGCACAGTGGTACTTGTAAGTAATTCAGTGAGAACCTAATTGTTACAATTCTATCATCTTAAACCAAGGAAAAGAAAAGAGTGAAAACAGCAAGTTTTTTGTTAAATTCAACAAATAATTTATTTCCCCTTGAATACAAAAAGTTATAATTTAAAAAGAACTTGTCTCCTTTAACATTTTTGGAAGTCATTGAAAACTCCTTGAAGATCAACTCTCCAGAGTTGTCTGAACCATGATTACAAAATACTGCACACTTAGAACAGTGTGATATTTCCCATTCAGGGGTCACACTACCAGGCAAAGTGGGCGACTAAGTTGCCTAAAAAATCTAAACTTTGCCTTGTTCTGTTAGGAAAGCAAAAACGACTTCGCCCTGTTGTTGTTTTAGAGGTACATTGACTGACCATACTTTTTAGATGCCTCTTCGCCTTAGTCAGGTTAGTTCTAGTATTGTGTTGTAGCAAATTTATTCACAGAGTTCATACTGTCTTTGAAGGTCATTGAGAGTTTGGGAAAAAATGAGGTAGCATTTTCAAGGCCTTGAAAGTTTGGGAAAATCGAGCAGATTACCCTGAGGTCTTTAAAAGTCTTTGAAAATTTAAATGAACCTAAATTTTTTAATTTCTTTCCATAATCACAAATAAAATTGCCCAAGGTTGTTAAATTTGGATGTATAGTCATTGATTCATAATTTCTAACCTTACTCTGAGTATAGTGGCCCTAACACCATCATAATCTGCATGTTTCATGCTTAACAGCAGTTTTCAATATAAGAGACAGATCCTTTTCCAGATCCTGGGCAAGTCCATTTTCAGCAAAGGGGTGTGTGCACGACTACAGATGTACATACATAAGTCATCTGCTTCTGATATTTCCAAAGCCAAACCAAGAAAGTAAAAGAATGACACAAAAAAATTGCCTTTCATGTGGATTTAACAAGAGGTTTAATTTCTATGTTCATGTGTGCAAAGGGATATAATTCCAAACTCTCAATGTTATGGTAATTTACAGAATTATCCGGCAGTTACTGAATAGGATGAACAACGTTATTATGTTGTGTGATGGAATTAAAGTAGCCCATAATGTATGCAATATGGTGCCATATTAGTATGGAAAGTCTGTTAAGCATGAAAGGTGCTGAGGATGCCAGTATTAGTGCCCTTCTGGTCACGGTCAAGTTAGAAATTATAAATCAATGATTCAATTGACTTAGTTCTGTGCACTTTTTTTTATCACATTCAGTGTATTTGTTATTGAAATTAGTAGGGAGGTACAAACAAATGGGGATGTATAGTCAGACTATAGTCACATTTTCCTGGTTTCTTTCTTTTCATGACCTGTTCAGTTTCATTGTTACCGCAATAACAAGCAAGCATTTGTTTGGCCATCCAAAGTTGGCCTTGTTGGCGACTTCAATAACACATGCACTCTTCATCAAAGCAAGCCGGCTACTCACTTCATCAAAGGAAGTCAGCACCAAAACTATTTTCAGCACGTTTTTTTTCTTTCTAATTTTATGGTGTTTGTATTTGGTAATCATATCATTATATATGTTTTTAGGTGTTATCTATTGTTGTAAAGTGCTTAAAGCTTCTAAAGATTAGGCGCTATACAAAGTCCTCATTATTATTATTAGTGATGGAAATTGGTTAGAAGTTCTAAATTGATCATCAGTTCCACACAACTTACTAAGAATCGATCATAATTGGTTACTATTCAAGTAAATTTTAATTTTTGTTTGTTACAGCGATATCTTTGTTTAAGAGTTCAGAATGTTAATAAATATACAGTAGTAATCTCATATATATATATATATATATATATATATATATATATATATATATATATATATATATATATATATATATATACTTTAAACTCATAAAAGATTGCAGTTTTAATTGTGTTATGTTATTTTATTTCTACAAAAGCAACTTTCTTTGGATTATAAGTTTTATGCAACTGAAAGACTGTTGCAATACCCCAGAACACTTGGATTGGTCTGTTATTTAAAGTATAGAAGGACATGCTTTTATGACTTGTCAGTATTAACTAATACTACAACCAGAGCAGTTTATATTTAAACAAAACAAAAGCACCAATTAAAAAAAACTTTCAAATTTTAGCCCATTTCTTGCTGACAAGATGTCCAGCCAGACTAAATACCCTCTCACTAGATACAGATGATGCCGGAATACTTAGGTACTACTGAGCTAATAAGCTAAGATGGGGGTAGAACTGGCAGTTTTGTTTCCACCATTGTAAGATTGTGAGACTGATATCAGACGGAGCATTGTGAGACTAGATATCTGGAAGCCTCCTGGCCAATGACATCTGTTATTGGCTGTTGACTTTCACCAAGGCAAACAACATCTTGCACCCAATCAGCCATGTCAACATTGACCTTTGCTTTCTTGTTTGGTGGACTCGGTGTAACCACAATTTTATCGTTGTCATTTCTGACATTTAATAGTGATGGTTGTTGTTGTTGTTGTAGGGTTTAACGCCATTTTTCAGCACAAGATAGGCTATACATGGCGGCCAGTATAATTGGTGGAGGAAGAACTCTGGAAAACCCCGGGAAAAACCACCGACCCACGAGAAGCTACTGGCAGGCTTTCTCATGTACCAACATTAGCCGAGGCTGAGACTCGAACTCACGCAGACAGAGGTGATATGGCAGTGATCCGTAACGGCGAGTGCTTTAGACCACTCGGCCCTTCGGGGCCCCAATAGTGATGGTAGTATTGGTAGAGGTGGCAATGCTTCTGAAGGCTGTTCATCATTTAGTCCCTGGCACAACTTTGATATCGGCCTATCAAGAGCAACCTTCAAAAGCAGAGCATATCCACCTGCTCGCTCACTGTCAGGTGGAAACTCAAGATCCTTCATAGTATGATTTGATAAACAGCCCAACAGAGCTAGATCTTTGTCCTGTGTTCTACTGTCAAGTTCTTGCCTCTTTACATCTTTTAGTTTGGCAATTGGAGGTAGATCATTAACATTCGTTTCTATACATTTGTCAAGTTTAAGAAGTATTGGGATAACTTTATGAAGGGTTAGTCATTAAGATGTGGAATAAATAAATCTCATGGTTCATACCAGTCTGTATAAATTAGAAATATGCTTACTTTTTATTAAACCTAATACAACTGGAAAATAAATGCTTTAAAAAAAGGAAAATTCATTAAAAAGTTATTACTTTTTATTTTCTAATTTTTTTCATCAGTAATATGCTTTAACGTGACAGATAATGAACAGATGTTTTTGTTTGTCGATAAATGAAGAACTCACTGGAAACAGGAAACCTAAGTTAGTATAGCAGTTGTCACGCTTCAAAAGAAGCAATGGACTCTTTCAGGCTGTATTTAGAACTTGAACCTATTAAACATGTCTGCCTCCAAATAACAGTAATGTTATATATGATCAAAAATGATAGACAAATATTTGTTATGTAATATGTTTACAAAATAACAAGATATTAGTCAGGTAGGCCCAAAACTCGTTTATTGATTAAGGTCAACCACCCAATATAGATATACATAATATATAATCATGGAGAAAAGCCAACACAATACAAATTAAATAGACATAAAAGTCCGGTTACATAAGGGCATGTAATAATCAGAATGACTATATTGTGATCAAACTATGTGGTCAGTCTGTAGAGGAAATGAGGTTGGTATTATTAGATTGGCTATATGATAAGGATCAAAATATGTGGTCAGTTTATAGAGGAAGTCAGGTTACAGAGGGGCTGTCAGTAATTAGATTGGCCATCTGAGGACTAAAATATTTGGTCATTTTGTAGATGAAGTCGTGTTACAGAGCAGATGATTTAGGGAAGTTTCATTGTATACAATCATGTGTATAGCACAGCAGAAATCAATTTATATTGTAGTTCCTTAAATAATTTAGATACCCACTGCATAGCTACTTCTGAAAGAATTACCTTTATAAAATTCAAAGCAATTGACATGTTATCACCTCTCAGTTGATGACCAGCCTGGTCTAAATAGAATTATACATATTTAGGTTGATTACTTTTGTTGGATTGTTTTGAGCTCATCTGCTCAGCAACAATACTATTGTTAGTCTCTTGTAACGAATTCTCTCACTGCTGTGTTTAATTTAACACTGAATCAATTGTGTCAGGTGTCAACATGGCCTGATTACTTTGCCCATGGAGCTCTAAATGTCAATTTTCAGCTCTAGGTGAGGTTTGAACTATAGCTATGTAAATTTGTTATGTCTTCCCTTCCTACCCCAAAAGACTGCCAAGGGAGACATTAGTTTAGTGTGGTCTCTCAGTTCATCACAGTTTTTCATAAGTAAGATAGCTCAAATTAAAACTAATTGAGCCATGTCAAACTTTTCTTAACAAAGTTTTTGGAAGTTTCTTACAAATTGTCAAGGAATGGCTAATTTTTGTAATTTGTGTGCAGTATTGATGCACAAATGATCACATATGCAAAGGAGATACAGATTTGGTGACATCATCAGAATTCACCCATTAATATTTAAACACGATGGATGGATCCCAAAACCTAGTCATGTTCTGATGATGGTGACTTTTGTTTCCCCAATATTTTATACATTTTTGTTTAGAAAGAAAAACTTGTATAGACATTTAAGCAAGAATTACTTGAATTACATGAATAAAATTTGGTTGACATATTTATAATAATGTGTAAATAACAATAATAGCTTCTCCAGCTATTATGTCATTTTAAAAATCTTTTTACAGATTTTTTAACATTTTGGACTTGAACATATTTGTCAAAATCTTCACAAGTGCAATTTGGCAAAAATACATTCAAGGTAGACTAATAAAATAGACACATATAGATGACTTTGCTAGGTTTTCATGTCATTATAGCAGTTTGTCTCCATTTTTGGAATTCTTTGATTTAGATTGTTTTGGTCCCCATTGTTTTTAAAAACACAGTGTTACTTTTTTGACTGGAGATATTGGCCTCCTAATCCTGTGCTTTTGGGCAAATTGCAAACTGCAAACTTTTCATAATGTGTGTGTGCATGTGTGTGTGTGTGTGTGTGTGTGTGTGCATGTGTGTGCGTGTGTGTGGAGAGAGAGAGGGAGGGAGAGAGATTGAAAGATGCTTAACGAGTCTGTATAAGTAATATAGCATAGATGATATTGTGTCTCAAGGTCGATTTGCAAAAGCATATTTAGACAAAGTACATAATCCTAATTATATATTTGGATTTTTACCCATTTGTATGTGCCTAACATATGATATTATCAAGTTGTTGATCCATTCATATGTACATCACCAATTTGGTGTCCACACATTAACTCCAGTTTTCTACCATATACAACACAGGTGGGTTCAGTGTGCTTGCAGGCTGGATCTGGCCATTGACTTGGTTTTCTCACCCATGTGACAGAGTAATGTAACTGATTTGTGAACCTTTTGTTAATCACAGTCTGGTTTGTCTCAGTCATGTCATCTCTGTTATGGTGTCCAGACTCTAGGAACTACTTTCAAAAAGAAAAACCCTTTTTGTCATCTGCTGTGCCTGATGAAGATGTTACAAAATCAATCAAATGCAACAACAACATGTGCATAACATAGAAGTTTATCATAAATCAACTTATGGTCTCTCCAAATTTGATAACACACAGTACAAAACATTTTGAGACATGCACACACACACAGAAGTCAAGCTATTTAGTAGAGCTCCAGACATTCAGCCAATACTCGTCACTTGAATCAAAATCCAAACTCTCTTAACAGCTACTGCAAAGCCAGCAAAAAGCAGAGATGTGTTGTCTAGTTCATAGTCTTTTATTATTTATTTATTAAATTAATTTGAAAGCATCAACTTCCACTCTCATGCCCCAGATTACCATCTTGATTTGTCATGTAGTCATATTAGCATATTCAGGTTCTACTGTTAGAAGAGGTAACCCCTAGTTATGTCAAGTTTAACCATCATAAATATGATTTTTTGTTCAGCCTTTTTGGATTGAACATGAGCTTAATTTTAAAAAAATTCAAAATTTCTAATCAAGTAGAAAATGAAATCAAATTTAATATTTGGAAAATGTACGCACTAGAGTCCCTTTATGTTCTATAGTGTTGAGCAAGTGGGAGTTCAGTGCCTTTCCCAAGCTGATGTGATCAGGGATTTTGTTAGCATCTAACTTTATGTGTATTAATTTCAATGTTGTGCAGTTTATGTGAAAGAGTTGTGTGACTGAACAGTTGTTCACAGCATTGGGTCAGTTTCTCTAGGATTGTGTGTGATTTTAAACATGACTCCTCACATTGTCTGTCTGAATAACTAAGTTGACATCAGGTCTGTTCTATATCAGTATGTATATATTATCATGTGCAGTGCGTGCTCAGCCATTTAACAGTGTCATCATCAGCAAGGTGCAGAGCCTGCAGTCCACCAGGGAAATTTGTCAGTAGACAATTGTACACAGTGTGTGACATGGTCTGTAGAGCTCCACTGCAATAGGAAGAGTCAGTGGCCTGGCCCCATTGGACAGGGATAACTGCACAACGATCCTGTCCTGTCCGAAAGTGGTTCAGCATTGTCCGCAGATGACATGAAAGGTTGAAGCCAGGATGGCAGACAGATGGCTCAGCTATGAGGGAGTGGTTAACAACATTTGTTGAAGACCACTCAATGCTCCATGCCAAAATAGCTATCATATCCTCTGGCAACAAATCTAACCAGATTGGGCATCTTGAAGTCAAGCGGACTGCTGGATGTGAGGTGATATCCATGTACAATTGAAGTTTCTCACTGGCATAGACCGTAGCCAACACTTTTGTGGCTGCTTCCTGGTGATGCAGATGTGGAGGAGGAATATTGCTGAGTACTGGCAGTTATGGTAAAGGAGTAGGACATAGTGTTCCAGAGATTATGCACATTGTTGTGTTGAGCTGGACATCAGTTTACTTGGTGTGGGATGGTTGAGCCGAGACAGGAGTGCAATACATGTACTTGGCTGTTAAATAACAGGGGGCCAATGCTGATGTCTTGAGTGTCTGAGCACTTGCACCCCAGGTTGAGTCAGCCAGTTTGCAGGGTAGGTTGTTTCGAGTGCTCTACATCATTGAGCATGAAGGAGTAACTTTTCTCTCTATACCACTTTCTTTCCTGCATTTGATCTGTCCACATTAGTTGTTTCTTATATTAACTTTAAATTAATATGTTGATTTGTGTTTTCACTTTCATTTTCAATGCTAGTATCATGTTCTCAATTTTGTCTTTGATGCTAGTATGTGGGGTCATTTAATGTATGGAAGGTTCACTGAAATTTAAGTTAACATGTTAACATGTGTTCCCACTTTCATCTTTGATTCTAAACATGCCTTTATATAATATAAACTAGATGGAATAATGAAAAGGTGGACTTTGAAGTGAAACTTGCCATGTAAGGGTACAAGGACTGAAGAACTGCTAACTGTGCATAAGTCACAATGTAGCACAAGAAGAAATTAGTAAAGAAGTAGTCTACACAATTTTCTACTAAACAACTAGTATTTTTTTTGTGTGAACAATACTGTATGTATTTTTGGCATGCATTTGGTCTCACCCAATGCAGTACGCGGTCATTTGAGATAAGATGGTGGGAAGGTATACAGTAATCTTAGAGACACACTCACCAGTATGATTGAATGACAGATTTGTAAAGTCAGAATTGCCAATGTTTTGAGATGGAATCACCAGTACGACTGAACAACATAAATGTCAAGTCAGACTTGCTTTGAGTTAAGGTTTGCACCATAACTCAAGACATTTGTAGAAAATCAGTCCATTAGTTGAGTAGATTAGGGACAGAATGTCCACTAAAGCAATAATGGCAATTGTGATAGGAAAAAGATCAATGATCATGTGAATATGAGGGTTCTGGAAATGCCATCTCTATGATAATGGAATTAGTATGCCTAAGAGAGGTTTAATGTATGTGAAGATGCAAAGATAAAGAGTGTGCCAGGTGAGACAGAACTTCAGATAATTGTTGGGATGGTGGATTATAAGCAAACAAAGCCCACCCCCTTCACCCCAACATCTCTGGCTGTTAATGGATACCAGCATTGTGGGCATGTCTGAGGAAATGAGCTTTGCTAAATAGGTTCTGGGAGGAGTTCATTCTTTGTGTAAATTTTGTTTGATCACATTAAATAACCTTTATATAATAAAAAATAGTTGGAATGAAGGACAGGTGGGCTATGAATTGAAAACCTTGTACTGAAGTCAACTTTGTGCAAAAACTAGACCTTGATGTCATTTCCCACCAAACCAACCCCTCAGACTGCTCTCTCACCATTCTGCAATATTGTTTTTTTTTCTTCAGAAAAAGCATTGCTAATGATGCATAGAGTGTTGTAACTTTTTCTCATACCATTTACAATTGCCTACCATCTTTGATATCCTTGGCTCTCACTGCCTTGATACAAAGTGAAAAATAAAAATGAATAAGACCAAAACCAGACATCAGCATGTATAGTAATAACTTTCATATGTGTCTTACTTTGTCTCCTTGTGCCCTTTAAGCTCTTTATCAGATCTTGACAGTTTCCAAGTGATGACTCAGAAGCAAGTGTCCTTCCTCAGGGTCTGTAGTGGAAATATGCCTGATAACTTATGTCCTTCCTCAGGGTCTATAGTGGAAATGTGTCTGATAACTTATGTCCTTCTTCAGGGTCTATAGTGGAAATGTGTCTGATAACTTATGTCCTTTCTCAGGGTCTATAGTGGAAATGTGTCTGATAATTTATGTCCTTCCTCAGGGTCTATAGTGGAAATGTGTCTGATAACTTATGACCTTCCTCCGGGTCTATAGTGGAAATGTGTCTGATAACTTATGTCCTTCCTCAGGGTCTATAGTGGAAATGTGTCTGATAACTTATGTTCTTCCTCAGGGTCTATAGTGGAAATGTGTCTGATAACTTATGTCCTTTGTCAGGGTCTATAGTGGAAATGTGCCTGATAACTTATGTCTTTCGTCAGGGTCTATAGTGGAAATGTGTCTGATAACTTATGTCCATCCTCAGGGTCTATATTGGAAATGTGTCTGATAACTTATGTCCTTCCTTCCTCAGGGTCTATAATGGAAATGTGTCTGATAACTTATGTTCTTCCTCAGGGTCTATAGTGGAAATGTGTCTGATAACTTATGTCCTTCGTCAGGGTCTATAGTGGAAATGTGGCTGATAACTTATGTCCTTCCTCAGGGTCTATAGTGGAAATGTGTCTGATAACTTATGACCTTCCTCAGGGTCTATAGTGGAAATGTGCCTGACAACTTATGTCCTTCCTCAGGGTCTATAGTGGAAATGTGTCTGATAACTTATGTCCTTCAACCAGTATGTGGTTAGAAGGTGGTAATCTCAGCTGTTTCCAGGGTATGACCCAGGAGCAAATCCACAACCTAAGGGGCATCACCCATTTTGTCTGTATTGGATATTCAAGTATATCTGGTTCTTTTTTTGAGTTGTGACCCAGGGACGGTCCTTGTGGGCATGTTTCCCACATACCCAAAGGGGCCGTTCCTGGAGCAAAATTAGGGAGTCTGATACTTCAAGTATTTACTTTTTTTGAAGAAGAAAAAATACCTGTCTTGAGACATTGGTCCCATCCCAAGAGTTGTAATTAAGATATTAAGACCTCTGTATACATCTGAAGACTACCTCCAATCATATCCAGAAGTTTCAAGTCCGTGTCTTTAATGGCATTAGAGATATTATATTACTAATGGAGTGACACAAAGAATGACAGACAGGCAGGAAGACACAATCCTCACCTTTTTAAAAGATGCAGGGGGATAAAAGTCATTGTTATTTTTTACTTTTCTTTACTTACTATCATGATAGTCAGTGATAATTATGAAAAGATTTCAAATACTATCAAAATTTTCTGAAAAATCTTTGGTCAACAAAATGAAATGAAAACAACAAATTTACATATATATTTGAACTTAATGATATAACTATTACTATATCAGCAAGATACATATTTTAATTTTCAATATCAATTATACTTTAATTACAAATATAAACAACAGAAACTTTAGCTCAAACATTTTATTATATATTTCTTCATGAAATATTAAAATATAATGGTGGGAGAAAAATTACATTGCAACAGTGGTGATATTACTTTTGGAACTACTGTTTGCCCACCCTCCAGTATATATTTATGCAATAATTGAGGTACAGCAATATTAATAGTGTTTGGTTTGCAATCAGATTAATTAATCAGTCAATTGATTTTGATTTACAGTCAACATTTATTGATGCCTAACATTTTCGAACACAATTGTGGTGCAAGCAAGAATTGCTGCTTAAATCGTTTATTACTGTATTTAATCATGTGTTTTTTGTTATTAAAAATCTATATCTTTTTGTCATACAGTATTACAGGTATACAGTCTGTTGCAGCTGTGAATTGCATTGGCACAGAATGAAGAAAATCCATGCAAATATATGCTGTTCAGTTACAAAATATATATTAAAAAGAAAATCTGTGGTGTTTGAATAGAGATTTGGAATTGTTGAATTTGAACAGTGGAAATATTTTGTGTTGTCACTTGTGGCTTTGTCACTCATGACAATTCAATGTTTCCACTTAACCAGTGAAATATTTCTGTATGTCTGCTAAAAAAAATATAGATATCCTCTATATTTTCCATCTACCCTGTTGATATGGTGTTTTCACAAAATATAAGGGGCCCCGGGTGACTGGGTGGTATAAAGTGCTTGCCTTTATTGATCACTGTCTCTCACCTCTGACAGCTTGGATTCAAGTCTTTGGCTCCGCTAATAATGGTACATGAGAAAGCTTGCCAGTAGCTTCCAGTGGGATGGTGGTTCTTACCAAGATTTTCTTGGGTTCTTCCTCCACCAGCTATACTGGCTGCCGAGAAATGGCTTTAAACCCAACAAGAACAACACAATTTAAATTTCCCATTAAGTTTTCATGATTGTAGAAAGATCAGTTAAGAAGTACACAAAAGTATTAAATGGGAAAAGAAAAACTACAAATAGCCAGTTGAAAAATATAAGCATTATTTATTATTATTATTACCTCAAGTTCTGTAATTGGGGATAAAAAGCTTTAAAATGTTTTTTGTGTGAAGCTCTGAGTAGGTGACTTGCAGGTATTTGCGATAGCCAAGTCAGACCTGCCAGCTCTTACGATTTTGCCATAAGTCTTAGGAAAATTACCCTTAAAATATGGACTTATTGCGTACATTAGCAAAAACTACAAAAATGATTGTTGCCGAAAAATCCAGATAATTGGTTCATCCCTGTTTTATTTGGATCCTAGGATTCATCTTAGAATTAGTGAGATTAGTCAGGGAACCAGCCTAACTTTACAGTAGCACTCCAGACGCTTTAAACTGCACCTGTTTGCTTATGTGAAGCATCTGCATGATCAAACTGTTGATTACTTAATTTTTTTAAATGGCATCCAGAAAGCGATGCATGTTTCAGATGAAAAGGAAAATAAGCTTATAAAAAAGTGTTAATAATCAACACAGAAGAATAAAAAGGAGTACAAAGATTCTTGTGAATAAAAGCTGGAAAGGACACAATTACATTTATTGGACATCACATGCCAGTTTGAGTATGTCTCATGGTGGGAGATATGATTGCTGTCATGTGAAATGGAAAAGAATTTCCAAGAATTATGTCAAGTTGAGAAATATCAGCAAGCCATTGACTTGCATAGGGTTTGGAACTATAGTTAGTGCAACTGTACTAGTAATAAATAAAGTCTCTGTGTACTTTGCAAACTTTTAAGTTGAACATAGTGTTTGTTGTCGATGTGTCAAACTTTTAATTATGTTTTCCAGCTTTACAATAGCAGTTATAGATATTTTGTTACACCTTATTGAAAAAACTGGTCAATCTTATGGAAAAAAATCAACTGCCTTACTGAGACGGATTCATCAGGTTGGCTGGTCTGGGTTGAACACCATTATTCAGCACAAGATAGGCTATACATGGTGGCCGTTATAAATGGCGGAGGAAGAACCTGGGAAAACCCTGGAAAGAACCACTGACCCATGAGAAGCTACTGTCAAGCTTTCTCACATACCCACATATTGGCCAAACCAGAGACTCGAACCCACGCAGACAGAGGTGAGATAGCAGTGATCCATAATGATGAGTGCTTTAGACCATTCGGCCACTTGGCACACCTTTTCTGAATTTAAACAATATTGATGACATGAGAAACAGTTTCTGGTTTTGTAGATATCATATGCTGCAGTGATACATGCAATTCAGGATCAATAGGATGAGATAGCTTATTTATATGCCTTCACACTCTATGTTTATTTCCAATAACAATAATTTTATCCATTATATTGAATGCATATCCATTCCTCCATCACTAATGTCGAATATATTGATTGGAAGTTATGGTACTAACTTATCATCATCATCATCAGTCTCGTAGTCTGGTAGACCGATGGGGCACTGCACAGGACCGAACAACCACCTTCCTCCATTCCTCTTGATTTTCTGTCTTTTTCAGTGAGTCACTCAATGTCAAGCCTGTCCACTCTCAAAAGTTATATTCCGACCGCTTTCTTTGCCTGCCTCTCTTTTTTCTTCCTTCTGCAGTGCCTTGCATTGTCTTGGCAAGTCCTGATGATCGTGAGACATGCCCATACCACTGCAGTTTACGTTTTTTTCACTGTGATCATCGTGAGGCCCAATGACTTGTCTTATCTTTTGCCGTATTTCTTCATTGGTTATATGGTCTTTGTATGTGACATTGAGGATCTTTTGGAAACATCTCATCTCTGTGACCTGTATCCTTTTCTCTAAGTCAGCTTAATTGCAGGCATAGAGAAATATGGAGATCACCAGTGAGTGCATTGATCTGACCTTTGAACTGAGTGTGATGTTCTTGTTGTTCAAGATTGGCTTCAGTTTTGCCAGCACTGCTGTTGTCTGTGCAATCCTGGAGAGTACTTCAGGCTTCGATCCTTCATCTGTTACAATTGCTCCCAAATACTTGAAGCTGTGGACTGTTTCTAGTTTCGTACCTTGGACCCTGATGGTCATCATTTTCGTCTTCTCTGCACTGATTTCTATGCTGTAGGCTGCAGAGGTGTTGTTGAGGCTCTCTACTAAGCTAGCTAATTCTCTTGCTTACTTCCTGCTAGTCCATTAATGTCATCAGCAAAACATAAGTTGATGATTGTTCTGCCTTCAATGCTGACTGTCCCTTCATGCTTTCCAAGCGCGTCTGCCATGATTCTCTCCAGAAGGATGTTGAATTGTATGGGAGGGAGCATACAGCCTTGTCTGACTCCAACTGTTGTTCTGAACCAGACCGCTATGCTGCTGTTAAAGTATACTGCACTGGTGGCCTTGTCATAGAGGTGCTTTATTTCTTTGATGAGGTTGGCATTGATGTTGTACAGTCTCATGGTTGTCCACATGGCTGCATGCCCTACACTGTCAAATGCCTTCTTGAAATCCACGAAGACGTCATACAGACCTTGCTGGTGTTGGAGGTACTTCTCACACAATATTCTGAGGTTGAAGATATGCTCTGTTGTGCTGCGCCCGGCTCTGAACCTTACCTGCTCCTAGGCAATGATCTTTTCATTCTGTGGCTTTAGTCTGTTCAGCAGTATCCTTAACATGACTTTGCTTGTGTGGTTTGTAAGATTGTTTGTATGGTGGTTTTGACACTGTTGCAAGTTGCCTTTCTTGGGGATGGTGATGATCAGTGATTGGGTCCACGGTGATTTCCATGCTCCTGTTTGCCAGACTTGTTGCAGATGTTTGTGAGGGTGATAATCATTGCTTCTCCTCCAGCTTGGATCAGTTCTGCTGTGATGTTGTCCACTCCTGCTGACTTTTTCAGGGATCTCACTGAGGCTTCTGCTTAATGTAGGATAGAGTGGTTATTGTTGTTAGTTGCTGGAGGGATGTTCAGTACCTCTGGATCTAATGCGGCTCAGTGGTTGTAAAGTTCTGCACAGTACTCTGTCCATCTTTCCAGAATATCTTTTTCTTCAGTGAGGCAGTTTCTGGTGTTGTCCTGAAAGGAGGTAACACACTGTTGTTAATTTTGTGCTTGTTAGAACTTGGACCAGTTAGTATGCTTTCCTGATGTTGTTCCTTTTCAAATTTTCCTCAGTGTGTTTGAACTGTTCATCTATCCAGTTCTCTTTAGCTTTTTTAATGCTTTTCTTGACTTCCCGGTTGACTGCCTTGTACTGCGCTGCCTCTTCTGTATCGTTCTTTTTCTTCCTCAGTTCCCTCCTTTTGTCACACAGGTTCAGGACCTCATCTGTGACCCAGGGCTTCTTGACTGGGCGATGTCTACCAAGGGTCTCACAGGCTGTTTCGGTCATTGCTGTATTGATGGTGGTGAACGTCTCCATGTCAGTATTGTGAGTGTCAAGGATGGTGAGCAGTGCAAATTTCCCCACCAGTCATTGCCTGGAAGGTTTTTGCTACTTCTGGATCCTTCATTTTCTGGTGTGCTTTAGATGAAACTAAAAAATGGTACAGGCTTAAACTGTCATATATTTGAATGGCTTAACTACCATATAGTCCCTAATTAATACCCTTGGGGTGTTATCTTTTCCAAATGGAGGTGTTTGTTAGAGCACAGTAATGAAAGCTAAAGTTGTTCTTATAATTTACTCTTGTAATGACCACATTTGGGGGTCGTTCTGCCACTGAATTCAGTCATTATAAATATCTGCACAATTAAACTAGTAACTCAGTCAACACATTTTCACACTGAGCAGCTTAGTCTAATCAGAGTAGGACTGATAAGTCTTTGAATATACACCCAGCTATTGTGTTATGTGTAACACCACATGTGTACCTGTGACCTTAGTTGTTTATACATTGATATATGCATTGTAACAGTGTTATCAACTGAGACTGCTATAGCATCTTGAAATTATGATCTGAAGCAGACAGGTCTTACAATACATATTTTAAATGTTTTGTTCTTGAAAAAGAGTCAGGGAGTGTTAATTAGAGTGGGGGTACTAATTAGGGAATATATGGTAAATAATAATTAAAAAAAGCAAAACCAACAAGTTTCATACAATTCAGCAAATGATTGAATTCTCAAGAATACCAAAGTGAAAATTTAAAAGAAGTTACAGTATTGTTAATTAAATCCTAAAAGTTCTGTCGAGGACCAGTAGTATAGAGTGATCCAAATGAATTCCAGTATAGCATGTGCTGATGTGAAAATAGTCATGGATGAGCTGATGTGCCAACTGTCTTGATGTTTCACAACGATATTATCCAGAATATCTTTGAATATATTCTCAATAATCCTAAAATTATGTTTTAGTATGAGAAGTCAGTGAGTACTTTGCAACTCCAATGAATAGTTTAAATGATTCCTCTTAAATAATAACATAACTAAGTGCGATTCCACTAGACGGATGTTAAAATAGGAATAATTGATTCTGTTGCACACAGCCTTTTTATGAAAACCTAAGACACAATAAGAGGACCAAGATGTGGGTATTATTCGCATCAAATTTGTTAACAAGGTCAGGTCTTTTTTTTCTTAAAGGTTTACAAATAACCTGACAAACGTCAGGTAGATTATGTTTTTTTTTCTAGGGGTGAAAACTGTTCCGAACTCCTATCTGAGAAAACGTTACCAGTAATTACAAATGAAAACTGTCTCAAAATATAATGTACAATCATGGATAAAAAATAGTTATGTAATATTTTTAGGGCGTGAGGTGATAAATGATATGATACACCATCAGTTATGGTGCTTTGGTTATTGTTATCTTGGAGATGATTGACCACAGTGTTATTGCCATGGATTGAGCAAACAATAAAATAAAATATGAAACTAATAGATTGAGTAATAGAGATCTGAGCCAAGTATTAAAATAGAATCATAACTTGGCTGTCTGCTGTCCTTTCCCACTATGTAGGACTGGTATTGATAATTTTTCCCTTTAAATAGATTATGATGCACAACCTAAATATTTGTCAGGTTTTTTCCCTCTGGGATTGAACAATATTCCCACTGTTTTTATGTCAGATATCATCTTATCATAATTCCACAGAACTAAGCTAATATGATCAGTACACAACCTGATACTGATACACACAAACCTATTATCATAATGTCTTTTCTAGTATTCTTATTCGAAACCATGACATAATGTAACATCGTATTAAATAGTAAAGTGCCCCTGTGGGCTGTAAATCACTAACTGGACAATGCTGGTTGACACATGCTAATTTTTCTTGGTTAAGAAAATTCACAACTGAATTACACAAATGAATTAATGGACTTGACATCTTGTCTTAACTACATTTTCTGCTAATTAGTGATTCATTGACACAGTAAAATTAATTCTTAGCATATATAATACATATCATTTAAGATGGAAAAATTAATTCTCACATGTCTTATCAGAGTAATGCTTGAAATTCCTACAGTATATGATTTCCGTTATATACAAACCACTAAATCTGAACACATTCATACTAATGAAATATTGTATGACATTCTTACATTAAATGAATTGTATACCATTTGAGATAAGGAATGCGCGATTAACTTCTGAGGTCGAGGAAAATTGAAGTGCTAATTTCAAATGAGCGAATTCATGAAATAATTGCAAACTTACATTAGTGAGCATATTGTATATGATCAAGACAATACCTTGTGCTTTTCTGAGGCTGACTGCCTTTTCTATGAAGCTGAATCTGTCTAATTAATTTCCTCAGAGTCCCTCGGACTTCCTTTTTGGCAGGAAAACGTGGACTAATTTCAGAAGGGAGATTGCTTACAATCTTGGATTTCATCTGGGAACACCCCTCCCCCTCATTTATCTTAGTCAATCAGGATTAACTTTATCTAACAGCAGAAATTGTAAATTGCCATTGAAATCAGAATAATTCTCATTTGATCGCCATTATTAATAACTGCATGTATTCTGGAAAATATGATTTCATGACACCTATTTCCAGATGTCCCAAGATTTACCAAAACTTGTCTCTGGCTTGTCTTAACTTTGTCATTTCCTTTGCTTGACTGTACATTAACATATGTTGGACCATTATCCTAGCAGGTCCTAATAAATATCCAATTCTGCTCCCAAACAAGTGAGGTTAGCCATCGCAAGCTACCAATTTGTAGCGAGCCTATCCCTTACATCGATTATATTGGTTTCATGTCACACTGACCATGACAGAATATTCTGCAAACACAGGTAAAATATTTTGCACCATTACATATACGTTTTTTTTAATAATCTACAATCATGGACAGAAGTTAAAAACACAATACAGATATACATGATTATTTTATGATGCATCTCTGTTCTGTATCATTGCAACAAAACAGGGTGACTTTGATCTACAAAGTTAGCTTCACTAATGTTGAGTTAATCATTTATGATTAACTCATTACCACATAGATAATTCCATGCCATATACAGCCTAGAAAATACAGAAGGCCCTTTCTGACCAGTATAGTTCGAATAGTAATACAAATTTTAAACTTTCCATATTTAATGACTTTACATTTTATATTGTGGCATGTGGCCCTATACTGGTTAATGGTGTCTTGCACATGGGAATGAGTAAGGAAAATTATACAAGTGAACTGCATGCATTTGATATATACCAGGACCTAGCTATTTGTTTGTAGATGATGCAACCTTATATACATCTAGTTCTGATACTGAAGTTATCCAAATGAGATTAAACTCAGACCTTATTAGAGTCCAAAACTGGGCACAACAAAATAAGATAATTAATGAAGGTAAAACAAAATGTATGATTTTGGGGACATCACAAAAGCTACACAAGTCAGCGAACCCAAAACTATCTCTTGCAGTAAATAATCATCCATTAGAAAATGTCAAACATGAAAAGCTTGTAGGTCTGACCATAGATAATAATTTAATATGGAATGACCATATTAATAAACTTTGTAAAACACTGTCATCCGAAATTGCCCTACTCAACAGAATCAAGAAATATTTACCTATGGAAACTCAAAATCTATGCTACAAGTCATATATTCTTCCAACAATGGATTATTGTTCAAATGTATGGGGAAACTGTGCTAAATCTGAGCTTGACAGGATTTACAAACTTAAGAAACTTAAGCATGCGTAATTTTAGATGCATCTATTATTGATCATCCCTCAAAAGCATTATTTACAGAACTCAAATGGTTCACAATATATGACAGGATAGATTTTCACAAGGCAGTTCTTTTATATAAATTTCTACATGGAACTGCACCAGAGTATCTTCAGGACTTATTCAGGCCTTTTTCAACACAATACCAGTTGAGATCAATATCACATGGAAACCATCTACCACCAAAACCAAGAACAGAACAATTTAAAAAAGAGCTTCCAATACTCTGGTACAGTTATGTGGAACATACTTAGCTTCCACTACATGTAAAATCTGCTGAAAATATTAGAGTATTTAAGAAGAGATATCATGAGCATGTATGTGCTTCTAATAGATATTGGAATTTAGTATTTTATTACTAAACATGTTACAATAAACAGTAATTATTGCTATCTTCATATAATGTGAATTGTTATACTCTCCTTATAGGGCCTCAAGGGAGAATAGTCCTTGACTAATGAGTCACCCTCTATAAATAAAGCATTATTATTATTATTATTATTATTACTACCTTTTTGTGTTAAATGTCCACCTTGCTCTTGCAGTATTAATTAATTTCTGCCAAATACCAAGTAACAACATATGGAAAAATGCATTGGTGGACACATGAAAGCAAAAAACTTTGATGAGCTGTTTACATTGAAGCCAAATTTGATTTGTCACACATACTATCATATTTATTTCATGATAGTCTGTGGTTGGTGATAAAACCACCTGTTCCTTTTTGAGAAAATTATTAGGCTGGACCCCAGAGCTCATCATGGGAGAAATAAACTTAATTGAGTCAGTGACCTATTACAGTGAACATCCTTACTGTTTTATAGCCACTGACAACTTAAAATGTCACTTGTGGTTCTTGTGTTTAGAAGAAAGGGCAGAAACCATCTTTTCTTCTCCATTAAATGTTCAGTTGACATTTCAGTTTCAACCATTTTTAGGCGGATTGCATTAGCTGTCCAGAGAGCATACCAGTCCCTTAACTATCTTTCATGAAAATAAAAGCACATTGGGTTCGAGGTACTGGTGCCTCACGAAACCAACTGAATCATCTGTGGAGGATGTGATGAAAACTGCTTTTTAGTGCTCTCACACTACTATCATATCCATTTGCCTTCACTCGCTAGCCCACCAAAGTGAAGGTATTTTCTCCTTGGGCTCTTTGATCATTGTAACTCAAAAACTGGTCAACGTGAATTCCATCCCACAGTGGTCGTCTCCTCTTTAATGACAGTGAGTATTCCTTGTGTTTGTTTTGAATCATCAGCCTTCCACCAAAATGACAAGTTTAACTAAGCAATAGCAACAGGTATGGCATTGCTGATATAAAAATGTAGTTTTTTGAGGGGGACAAAACTAATTTTAATGACATAATGCTTACTTTTTTACTTGTTGCGAGTCCCAGATTCCCTCCTCCTGCTGAACATTGATGGCTCACTAAGTTAGGCTAGGACGAAAACGGAGAGGCAGTAGGCATGTGTAATCTTCTGGTTCACTATAATGGGACAACAAAATCACATGTTCAGGGCATATTCCACCCAGAAAAGTACCAGCTGTACCATAGGAACAGGATAATCATTACAGTATTAAAATTTGTTTTACCCTGCCAACAAACGTTGCAGTTCCCTACTCATCTATTCAGGAAAACAGTTTTTGAAGAATTTAGTCGAATTGTAAGTCTAATGTACAGTATAACATTTATAAGAATTTAGTCAAATTGTAAGTCTAATGTACAGGATAACATTTTTAAGAATTTAGTCGAATTGTAAGTCTAATGTACAGTATAACATTTATAAGAGGATTAGCTTTATTTTTAAAGTTGATAAGTTTTGGTACTATATTCTAAGTCTGAAGACATTTCTAGTCAGGCAAGAATAAATAAGTTTTGGTACTGTATTCTAAGTCTGAAGACATTTCTAGTCAGGCAAGAATAAATAAGTTTTGGTACTGTGTTCTAAGTCTGAAGACATTTCTAGTCAGGCAAGAATAAATAAGTTTTGGTACTATATTCTAAGTCTGAAGACATTTCTAGTCAGGCAAGAATAAATAAGTTTTGGTACTATATTCTAAGTCTGAAGACATTTCCAGTCAGGCAAGAATAAATAAGTTTTGGTACTATATTCTAAGTCTGAAGACATTTCTAGTCAGGCAAGAATAAATAAGTTTTGGTACTATATTCTAAGTCTGAAGACATTTCCAGTCAGGCAAGAATAAGTTTTGGTACTATATTCTAAGTCTGAAGACATTTCTAGTCAGGCAAGAATAAATAAGTTTTGGTACTGTATTCTAAGTCTGAAGACATTTGTAGTCAGGCAAGAATAAATAAGTTTTGGTACTGTATTCTAAGTCCGAAGACATTTCTAGTCAGGCAAGAATAAATAAGTTTTGGTACTATATTCTAAGTCTGAAGACATTTGTAGTCAGGAAAGAATAAATAAGTTTTGGTACTATATTCTAAGTCTGAAGACATTTGTAGTCAGGAAAGAATAAATAAGTTTTGGTACTATACTCTAAGTCTGAAGACATTTCTAGTCAGGCAAGAATAAGTTTTGGTACTATATTCTAAGTCTGAAGACATATCCAGTCAGGCAAGAATAAGTTTTGGTACTATATTCTAAGTCTGAAGACATTTCTAGTCAGGCAAGAATAAGTTTTGGTACTATATTCTAAGTCTGAAGACATTTCTAGTCAGGCAAGAATAAATAAGTTTTGGTACTGTATTCTAAGTCTGAAGACATTTCTAGTCAGGCAAGAATAAATAAGTTTTGGTACTATATTCTAAGTCTGAAGACATTTGTAGTCAGGAAAGAATAAATAAGTTTTGGTACTGTATTCTAAGTCTGAAGACATTTCTAGTCAGGCAAGAATAAATAAGTTTTGGTACTATGTTCTAAGTCTGAAGACATTTCTAGTCAGGCAAGAATAAATAAGTTTTGGTACTATATTCTAAGTCTGAAGACATTTCTAGTCAGGAAAGAATAACTAAGTTTTGGTACTGTATTCTAAGTCTGAAGACATTTGTAGTCAGGCAAGAATAAATAAGTTTCGGTACTATATTCTAAGTCTGAAGACATTTCTAGTCAGGCAAGAATAAATTTTCATTGCCTGTGAGATGCAACAAAAGATCTTTGTCTCTTGATGATCTGTGAATACCTTCTAATATTTAATAGATGAATGCAGGTATGGAAAAGATACATATGTAGTTACATATTTCATTTCTGTCCACAGTTTGCCACCTTTTAAAATATTGTATAGAATTAAGGATACACAACAAAGCCACCAATTCAAGCTCATGTCAGTATGAATCATAACTGTTTTACCTTTGATGTGCATTACCTGGTGACCAGGCTCAGCTAGGAGATAAATTTCCAGGACTGATTAAGTACTGTATGTACAGTACTGTATATACTTGTTTTAAGACAAAATCTAACTGCAAACTGCACAGAACCGGATCTGCTATCTTATGATGTACGAGCAGATCTGTGTTTTTGCAGTTTGTTAGGAGTAATCAGTAGAACAAACAACATAGACCCCGATCTTCAAGCACATTTTGCCACAGCAGATCCAGATATATGTTGTTTGAAGTTGGACCTGTAAGACAGTGTCTGCAACGGAATATGTTCTTTGTCAGGAACATCCATGTCATTTGGACACATTTCTTTTTGTAGCTTAAATATTTTATTTCCTTTCAGCCACCCATAGTGGTTTTGAATGTCACGGTCATCAGCGCCAAAAGCTTAGAGGCAAAAGATCCAGATGGTAAGTGTTCCTCATTTCACTTTAAGGTAGTATTGGTTGTAAACTTACTTCTAATCACAGCTTTTGAATCTTGTATGTTTCTATGTTAGTAAAGTTGGCATGTATTAAAGTTGGCATATTTCTTACAACATGTTTTGGAAAGTTTTGTGTTATAAAAAATGGAATTTTTAGCTATGTAATTTTGCTGATAGATTTCCTTTGTGAATTCCCCAAAAATTAATCAATTTAAAAAAAGTGGATTTGAAGTCATAATCAGCAGTCTTAAAACATTTAACTGTTTCACCATTAGTTACCATGTGTTCTAGTTTTTGGCCTTTATAGTCATTTTATACCAGAAAGATTCGCTTGATGGCATGTCATCTATTCATTGTCCATCTGTTTTTTTTTTAAAGTTTGTGATTACTGTTCCTTCTAAACAACGGGGAAGATAGCCATGAAACTTTACACACCCACAATCTAGTTTTTCTAAACTAGAATGTGACCCTTGGGCAACACATACAGCTGCCACTGTGGCCATCTTGAAAATCCAGTTGTTGCTTTTCCTTCTAATCAGACAGTCATAACAACAAAGGTTTCTCACTAAATGACTTGCTGTAATGTCTGGTTAGTCCTAAATGGAAATCATGCTAATCAGATGTATACTACAGCTGCCACTTGAAAATCTTTCTATCACTATTCCTTAATGGCTGGTCATTAAGTCAACATGGGGTTTTCACTGAAAGACTTCCTATGACATCTTTTTGCTTTTCAGTTGAATTGGTGCCCCTTGGAAATCCAATATGGCCACCAGAGTGGTCAGCTTAAAATCTAGTTATCACTACTTAGAGCGCATACCTGCCAACCATTACAACTGTGCATAATCATTTTGATTTTGTGCTCTGAATTAAGTTTGTTTTTGCTTGCCACTATTTTCTTTTAGTGAGGTTGATTAAAATAAAGCAAAAAAGGTGTATATTTGTCCTTTTCTAAATCCATATAATTCTCAAACATAATTTAAGTAAGTGAAAATAACTTAGAAAATAAGGCTCCCACATAGAACTTGCATACTTAAAAAGAGTTCACATACTGTACATGTGCATTGCACATTCTTTTTATTTTAGTTATAGTTGGCATATATTATTTACTAAAAAAATGTGTGTTGTATATAGACTTTGTAAATATGCTCTTTTTTTAAATTCTGGTACATTTTGTAATCCACTTGGAGTTTGTAACAAGAACTTCACTGAGCTGCAGATCTAGGTATATTCTTGATGCATTATGTTGTGACATAGGTGGAACTAAACTGAACTGATGGGCTTAAGGCCCCTGTATTTATACAGCCATTTATATTACTGGAAAGTTCTAGAAGTTACTCAAAGTTTACTCAGCATTGAGGGGCCCCGAGTGGCCGAGTGGTCTAAAGCGCTCTCTGTTACGGATCACTGCCATCTCACCTCTGCGTAGGTTCGAGTCTCGGATTCAGCCAATGTGGGTATGTGAGAAAGCTTGCCAGTAGCTTCTCGAGGGTTGGTGGTTCTTTCCGTGGATTTCTCGGGTTCTTCCTCCACCATTAATACTGGCCGCCATGTATAGCCTATCGTGTGCTGAAAAATAGCATTAAACCCTACAACAACAACAACAACAACTCAGCATTGAATCTATCTGTTATGTTCTTGAGAATAGGTAAATTTCAAATATCACTGTCCTGGTCACAAAAGCAAAGTTTGTGGGGAATAATATCCATTTTCAATACAAGTTTTAATTTGAGGCATAAGCAATTAAGAAATAACACTTACTACCCAGGGACAAAAATAAAATTGGTTACATGGTGAAATTACCACTGGTCACTATCATAACAGTTAAGAAGTGGCTGCAAGTCAGAACAATAATACATTTAATAGTTAATTTATATGTTTATTGTGCTAATTGAGGACCTACCCACATCCTGCCCTTGACCAGATACAATAAATGCTCATGGCACACAAGAACAGGTGTTAACAGGTGTTAAATCACTCATCCACTCATTAACTCAGTCAGTGTTATTATCGCCAGTATTGTGCATATGGAACTAGCTTGGTGTACAGCCCCAAACCACTGATTTCATTACAGATGATAACAAAAGGTACAGGGTCTCAGGCAGATACTGATCAATTGGAAAATTTTATGTTTGCCAACTTAATGAATAATCCATAATTAAACTGAGCAAATTGTTTTAATATTGATACTGTTGATAAACATTCAGAGCAGATGTATTTTTAAGGTGCATAGCCACAACTAAAATGGCATTAATTAGATGATGACAGAAGAGAGTAGGATCACATATAGGATCATGAGAGGGGACTAGTAAGAAAGTACCAGAAATGCTGGGAAAGTGAAAATGGTGAACTCAGATCGGAGCAGTAAGCATTATTGGATATAATGATGGTGCGGTATGCTGCTGGATCAAGAAACAGGTGGCCTGATACTAGGTCTTGTTGACCTAGATTTGATGATGAATCAGATACAAAAAAAATGAGCATGAACTTCAAGTTTAGTTGAGTCTAGTTGATAAAATACAGTTATTGTTTTGAGTTCATGTTAAGGCCCCCCCCCCATAAAATACAGTTATTGTTTTGAGTTCATGTTAAGGCCCCCCCCCAATGTTTCTGATTGGCCAACTGTCACTGTTTTCGTTGCTAACCATAGCAGTGTTTTTCTCCAGGTAAAAAAATAAATAAATTAAAAATAATTAAAAATAATTGGTGAAGTTGATTTGTGCTTATAATTGTGCCAGTTTAGTCCAGTACTTGAAGTAGTTTGTACCTTATACATACTATTCATTGTAATAAATATGTTTGTTTTTTTTAAACTACTACCTTCCCTAATTAAAAAAAAACAGTGCAATAGGAAATACATCTATTTTCTTTCACCTAATGAACAATAAATGTTGAATTAGAAACTGATCAATATAATTTAGGCTTGAGCAGTAAAACTTTTATTCTGGTGATCCTAATTTTGAGCCCTGTAAGATGAACACATTCTGATGGAAGCAAAACATAGCTATTGGTGATTTTATGATAATGAAAATATTCACTTCATACTAGTAATTTCGAATTATCATTTACTTTGGTGGGATAACTGATTGTATTGCTTTCATCTAGCAAAGAAATCCAAATTGAATTTAACAAGTGTGTAACCAGCTGTGTAACCAGCTGTTACTTGTTGCTAGAAGATACATGTAATCTGTTCCAATTATTATTAATTAATATCCACATAGAGGAGGTACATTTTTTCTTTGAGTAAATGATGAATGTAATCTGAGTAAATAATACATGCCAATAATGACAAAAAGTCAATATGGATTAGCCAATATATAAAAAATTATTGTTGGCTTCAAGTGTCAGCTCTTTTTTGTAACTGGAAAGATAAGTTATGGCCTAGAATTAACACAATATATACAATGCCTGAACACAATATTTTCATTCACACACACATGCATGTGCACACACACACACGCACGCATGCATACACACACACATACACACACATATGCACAGAGAGAAAATCTGATATTTTTTAATTCAACTATAGTTGTTGATTATCAACCATCACAGTAAATAGTTAATTTATAATCTTCACCTTGCTCACATAAAGGAGACCAGAAATCAAACTTTTCTTTTTACGTATGTAATTCTCTACAGATTTTAATTCGACTGCAATGTTTATAAATTAAATATCGTAAGCGGGTAGTGATTATATTGCATTGAAGATACCATGGTTCTGTAAATTACTGGGTTTTTCCGAGTTTTGATGAGAAGACAGATCACGTGGTCCCGTGACGCAATGCTGGCCAGTCCGCAAATACAAACATAAACATGGCAAGCGAGGCAGACAGGAGGAGACCACATTTGGGTTGCACATTCAAAAGTTGAATCTGCTGTCTGATATAGTAGTTTATGTACTGTACTGGTCAGTGCTAAAAGAAATTTTTTAGGCATAGGCCCCGGGCTGGTGACTTAAATAAAACTCAAGCCCCGACTGAAATTCCACAAGCCCAGACAGTTCATACCTGTCAACTCTCAAGCCGGGAGAAATACCTCCCGATTTTGGGGGTATTTACTCCTCTACCTTCCGATCATGTAATATCTCTAAATTTTTTGCAGCAAGTCCCGATTATTACATTATGTCTGTCAATTTTCATTTGTCAGAAGAAGAAAAAACCCCAACCCCAAACCATTTATAAATAGATATAACATATGCAATCCACAGTCTAAACTGCCACACTGCAGACATTGTAGCAATATGACTGAAAAATTGTTAAAGCTACGTTAAAAATTCAAATCACATGCACACATGCCTAAATCCAGCACTGGACGAAATAATTAATATCACACAACAGGTTTTTTTCTTTAGTAAATAGAATGTGAAGATTAAACATTATTCAAGTAAATTTCAGATGTTTTTAAACAACCACAACTACTATAGTAAAATAATTAAAAGATTAAAATTGTCACCAATTAGCTTAAATGAATGATCAATGTGAATGCTGTGAAATTTTCTCTGCTAACAAACTCACATCTCCATTTCCGTCAAAGAAACTCGGCCAGCTAACACCTGACATTCCTCTGCCCTATATGTAAAGTTTAATTACCATGATTAAATTAAAACAAGGAATAAAATAAAATATACCATGCAGTATATGTGCCCCTAAAGAACTAATTCAGAATAAATATTTTATTCAGCAAACAGTGTTACATGCATTAAGACTTAAACCTATGGAAATAAGGTGGGGCATAAAATGTGGGAAAAATAGTTGCCACATGTACGGTAACTTGTGACTGCAGATTTGAACTTTTAAAATGAAGTCCATGGCATTGTAAGTAACAACAAAATAGGCATTGTTTATTTGGCAATCAATTGCTGGTGCTTGCATACACACACTGTCGAACGTGGTTTCTTTGAAGTATGTCCGAGAGGCAGCCCTTTTCACAAAATCAATGCAAGGATAAGGATTAACTGTTCATTAGTCACACTGGCTTTATTGTTTGCATACTTAAATAAAAACTTTAGCTATTTTGCAATTTAGCCAGAACTGACCAGAATATGCAGAGGAGCTTGTCCTGGGGGAATAATAAGGTGTATCACAGGGAGAAAAGGCACGTCCCATGGGCGCTAGCACATTGGGGCAAAGGGGTTGGGTCAATAGTTCCCCCCCCCCGAGTTTTTATTGTCAGCCAGTTAATGTGAAACTTTGACCTCTTTTCTTTTAATCACTGCTATTTAAACTGCCCAAGGGATAGTTTGATATCAGTTCCAATCATTACAGATTACTGTTTATACATACTACATGTAACAGGTATACACTCATTTTTTTTTTAAATTTTAATTTCACTCATTTTTTTTTTAAGATTACTGAAAATTGTGTTTTCTCGAAACATGGCAGGTTTAGAATCTTATTTTTAGCAAAGCTTTCATTTGATTAAAATCAGATCTAAATTTCACCTAGGACATTGGTGATTTGATTTAGATTGTGTCATGTTAAGGCATGTATGTCAGCATCTTGAAAATACGTTTACTCATTTCACCAGTGCTATGAAAGTTTCCTCAGGCAAACAATTTTTGTTTCAACAAGGCTGACAGGCACCTCAGTTTGAATACAGGATGGGCCGGAACTAAAACCAGAGGGGCCCAGGGTGTCAGGCTATCAGATTTGTTTTTAGCACTGCTGGTATAGATTAAAGATCTGTGAATTGATTGTTGCATTTTGTGGTCACTTACTCAGCCTTCTGCCTATTTTCATAACTCTCACATTAAATACTTTTCCTAGGTTTTAAAATGTCCAAAGGTATGTCTGGAACAGTGGCAACATTTAGTCTAGGCCTAGCATTTGTGTATCCTTGAGCTGTCATTTTTCATAATCCCTCTTGTAACATTCCTAGGCAAATAATGAAGTTAATTGCTTAAATTTGTTTGAGTAAAGAAATACAAATGAAAAAAAAAAGCACTGATGTGATGCTGTATGTACAGACAGAATATTTATGAAATCACTTAACATTACAAGGTAAGTTATATTAAAGGATCCTTTCAACCACGCTTCTTACACTATTTTACAGTGAAGAGAAATGATTAAAAAGTACCAGAACTCAAAGAAAACATGTGTTTTAATTATATGCTGTAAAAACTAATTACTTTACATGCCAACAAATTTGGTTTTTGAAAACTGATCGGCACTCTCAGTGTATGACACAGAAAGCAGTATGGATCTCTCTTTTCAAAATTGGCATCACCCACCTAAGCATTGATTTTGAAAATACATGTGGTATTATATCCATACTTTTAAAGAATCCTTGTTTCATAAGTTTCATAATGTTTTCAAAACTATGTAATTCCTTCATCTACTGTACTGTGAAATATAATAAGCTAAGCACATATATGATCTTCAAAAAAGCAAATTAGTTTTGCAAACTACCTGCTTGTTGTGGAAAACTGTAGTCTTTACCATAGCTGCCATACTCCATGGATTAGAATAGGTTGATATAAGAAAATTAACCAAATCAAACTTTCTGTCATTTCTGCCCAAACTCAATAGATGATGACAAACACTTTCTGTCATGCCCTGTAAATCAACACTATGCATTACTCTCAAAAGGTTATGATATTCAATCAGACTGATTCAGATAATAATGTCATCTTTCTAAAACAAGTAGTGTAAATTGTTACTTACTGAGTGATTTGTATACCAGTCTTTAGATTTTAGCAAAACCAGACTGTCCTTTTACAGGTATTCATTTGCACTCTATATTCTTTCCGCCGTGTATCACCGTCATTTTATTTATTTGTTTTTTAATCATGTGTTAGCTTATTTTGGAGGTTATGTACATAAATGAATAATTAATTAGGCATATTTTTTTAACTGATTGAGTGGCTCATCACTTTTTCAGTGTGTCATATTCTATTATCTGAAATTTTGCAGAGTTAAATTTTAATGATTGTGTCCAAATCAAGAAGATCATGAAAACTAAGGGATCTACAGTAGCTCAGTTGATAAGAGCATTGAACTAGTAATCCAAAGATTGTGGATTCAGTACCCACCATGGTGCTTCTGTGTCTTTGGGAACGGCACATAGCTCGAATTTCCATAGCATGATACATATAGCCAGATATTGGTTTAAAGTTATATTAAAGCCAAGGAAAGAAGGAAAATCAATCAGATATTTTCCTTGATATGATATGTTAAAAAATTGTCCCCAAATGAGTTCGTATGACTATAAAGCAAATGATAACAACAATATGAATGCATAGTTCAACCCAGGATGTAGAATATTTATGCTTGTACATACAATTACACCAGTGCCTTTAGTGTTTTTTGGTGGTAAATGTGTGCCGTGAAAGATTAAACCTAATAATATTAATAATAATAATAATTTTATTTTAAGAGGTAACTAAGTTATAAAGAACTAATCTACCTGAAAGCCATGTATTATGTACAATATTTACAAAAGTATATGTATATAAATGTAACATTCACACCTAAATGCATGAAGTACAGCACATATTTACCTGTGTCTATACACTTTAATTGATAATATAAAAAGGTACAAAGATAGCTTATAACAGAATATGCACAAAGAGAAATCTCACTTATAATATCCATACAGAATACACATCATGGTTTACGGATTGCTCACTCAGTTTGGTGGACATGGCAGAGGGGCAATGGATTAAATCACCACTATAACTGCTTCAAGTTTAATTAAAATATCTTCAGTAATAACAAGGTTATTTTACAGAAAATGCACAAAATCACATAATTACAACTTCCGTTGCTTTACTGCAAACTTAACTAGTGGCAGGAGTGCTCCATATGGTAATCGTGACACACCATCTACTGTATTTGTGATATACTGCTTTGGTGGCAGAGTGGTTAGAGCATCAGCCTTGGATGTCGTGGGTTCATACCCCGTCCGAGTCATACCAAAGACTTATAAAAATGGTACTAACAGCTGCCTCGTTAGGCACTCAGCATTAAGAGGTTAGTGTTCAGACTGTTCGGCCTGGTGTCAGGATAATGTGACTGGGTGGGACATCATGCTACATATCTGCAGCATGATGCCTCAGTGCTAAACATCACTATAAACTGCCACACTGCATACATCATAGCGATATGACTGAAAAGTTGTTAAAATGTATGTTAAAACTCCTTCACATTCTTGTAAAACCTTCGAAACGGGGACATGATTTTTACCATTAAACCAGGAACATTTTTATTTTAACAAATTATGAGCAATAAAGATCTATTTTAATATGCATTTGATACATACATGTCATTTCTAATTGATTTGTGGTTGATTTCCAAGAAACACTGTATGAGAATCTTTACCATCAGAATGGGGACACACACATATACACAGTGCTGGATATTATACAATCAGATAAGGGACACACACATATACACAGTGTTAGAAATTATACAATCAGATAGGGGACATTCAATAAGTATGTATTTTGATTCTAAATAGAAATAATTTGAATCTAAATACTGCAGTAATCTCACCTCCTGTATGAAAACTTATTACCAGATTCCAAGTGGAATTTTAAGGCTGATTTCACATAAAGCCTAGATTCCACTTATAAATTTTAGGTGGATTCAAAGCGGATTCAAGGTGGAATATGGCCTGAAATATGCAAATTACTCCATCTATTATTAGGAGGAATGTTTATTCCACCTACTTGGTGGAATTTGTTTATTCCGTCTACATAGTGGAATCAGTTTATTCCGCTTATTTAGCCTAGATTCCCCTTATTATCACTTTTAGGCAGATTCAGGATGGAATATAGCTCAAAATATAATTTGTCTGTTACTAGGCGGAATCTTTACTTCAGCCTAATTAGATGGAAATACCCGCAGAAACCCCATCCAATAATGAAAATGTCAAGGCTGATTTCAGACAGGTTTTTTAAGCGCTTTCTGCCTAAACCATAACAAATATACTTCAGATTTCTATTAAACTGCCTAATGATTTTTAGACATTATTGGGAATAAATTGTAAATATTCACAGAATTTTTTTAAATGGATCATAAATTTTGTTTTGACAGACATTATCAAATTAGGTTTTTCTTGTCCTCATTTTCTTTCTTGCATACAAAACCTAATCCGTGATGGCATCACTTAAGTCCTTTTCATTCCACTTTAAAGTTTGGTGAGATTTCACAAATATTTTGACCAAAACTTTCATTGAAATTATGGCGAGATCTCACTAAAATTTCTGAAATATTTGTGAGGTTTCACAAAAAATTTGACTAAAACTTTAGTTAGATTTCACTAATATTTTGATCATTATATATTATTTTACTGAAGTTTCAGTAGTGTTGCAGACATTTCAGACGGTTTCAAAGAAATAATGGATATGAATTAAACATGACTTTATTAACCATGGTGATATTTAAGTGTGCATGAAAACAAATATACTGATGTTGTAATTATATGACATCCAAGGCAAGAGAAATGGGAGTTAATAATAATAATAATAATAATAATAATAATAATGACTTTATTTAGAGAAGGTAATTCAGCTAGTTACAGAACTAATCTACCTTGAGGCCTTCTATCTGTGATGTACTACATATAAGTATATACAACATATGCAGAATCTGGCTTGACACTAAATAATTAAGTAATTTTAAAAATGAAAATATCAAGCCTGCAACATATGCACAGGCATCTGTGAACACATAAACATATATAAAATATAAAATATTAATCTGCATTGAAAAGTTCAGCTGTGAAAATAATGCAAAATTATAGAAAAGCGTCCATCTGAGATATTGATTATGAAAAAAAGAAAAGCTAGGAACCAGCCTTATGTCACTTGTACTGTAGACTGGATTTTTGATTGTACAAACTATGATGCTGTTGTGGTCTCTTGAATTAGTCCTTGTTCCATGAGCAGCCGTGACAAACGTTTATCATGATATAATTACTCTTATTTTACACTATATTCTAACACACCTAGAATATTTTGATGATATGCACAATAATGCCTCATGATATTGAATATAGATTCTGCTTTTCGGCCAAGAAAATTCCACAAAGATATGACTATCTTTGATATACATGGGTATCTGGCAACAATTCCCACCAGTGATATATACATTGACCCTCTTTAAATTCAGAAGTTAAACAGTTTGGAGTTGTATAACTTCTAAATGATCCTGATTCCTGGTTCAATTCCTTATCCTATTTAGCATGTTAGCCGCTACTGTAAAGCTCTTTATGGCACAGAAATCAAAATGCTAGTCCTGGCGTTTAGTTTTCATACATAATGACCAATTACGTTGCCATCGACTTTGCATTCAAGCTATTCTCATTGCCGCACAATTTTCAAATGGTTATTCAATCTCGTATCCTGCTTGAAAATTTGAATAGCCTCATTTAGCAAACATGCTCATTCCCATCAGTTTCTGTTACGCGACGATTCATTGGGCAAGTACAAAATTTTGACCAATCAGAAAGCTTTTTACAGCGATCATCTGTTAAACAATAAACAGAACAAATACTTATTAGAAAGCTCATTGCAGAATGGGACCGGATAGGGTATTATTATATATTTAAAAAAATTGGAGAGGATATTAAAAAATGGATCCATACAGAGGAAATTCAGGTCAGGAGAAAAGCAAAATTCTGTTTTAAAACGGAAAACAAGATAAAAACTTGCTTAAGGGCAGTTAAATCCAATTGAAGTTAAACAAAAATACAACAACAACAACAACAAATTTGAAAAAGAAATTTAACAAGGAAAGATGTGGAAAGAAGTTATAAATTGTGCCAAAAATGAACAAAATTACAGTTATCAGAAACCGGAAATATAAATGCTGCTGAAAATCATTCAAGAAACAATAAATGTTATTATCTTATTGATATTTTTTATTGAAATGTCTGTGATATTATAATCACAAAATATCACTATATTTTCAGTCGTTTAACTTTACAGTCACACAAAAGTCAAGTCCTAATTCTGCCTTTAATTTTAATTTAACTGATGTAAATGACTAATTTCTTCATTCTGCCTAGATGTTGGTTAGAAAATAAACTAAGTCCAGATTCCTTCTTTCATATAATAGATGGCAGTGACTAAGTTCCTAATTCCACCTAGACGGTGGGCGGAAAATCAACCAAGTCCAAAATTATGCCCAAAGATGTATTATATAGCAGGAATTTTGACAGAAGTCCATCTTAGAGTTAGATGGACTCTAGATGGATTCATCTTTGACTTCTCCAATTTTCCATGTCTGCCTTTGTATTAACCAGATTTTTAACATTTTAGGCAGATTCCGCCTGGAGTCTGCTTAAGTTCCAGGTGGAATCCGCCTAATTATTTCACTCATGCAGAGTGATACACATAGTACCCATACATATTAATAAACTAAATTAAAATTATCATGTAGAATCTTTATATAATGTTTATTGTATATATAAGTAAAAATGGTGTCCAGGAGTTTGAAGAAGTTGAATTGTCAGAATTGTGTGAAAATACAGAGAATGTGTCCCATGTTCTAAAATGAAATAATCAATGATCTGCATGCCAATCTTCATTTAAAATAATTTTATTGGCAAAACTACAGTTTAGACTTTAAAATGTCCCACACAATAACACATTTTTAACTTTGGTGTACAAAATTTTGCCACTTTAGTGCAATCCCCTTCATTAATGAGCCAATGCATGATAAGATCTCTTCAGTATGAAACACACCAAAGGTTTATTTTGTATGATGGCATGGTTTAGTTTTAGTGAGCTCAGGTCAGAGCCGCATAAGTGACCCTGTCACCAAATAGTCCCTATTAAAATCTAATTGTGTGGATCGATTGTGTGACGGCATGTGCAGTATTCATGATACTATGATGGTAAATATGGTGTAGAGTTACAGGCAAAATGAGGCTTAAAATCATGATTTGACTGACTTAAGGTAGCATCAGAAAAATAGTTCCCGGTAATTGGTGTTTGAGTTGTGATTTGTATTTTATGGTAGTTAAGTACTGGCGCTATGTTACGGAAATGTATTAAGGAGAAACAATGCATTTGTGATGTAGGCAGACAATTGTGAAGATGTGATTTAAATGTGTAGTTGTGATTTTAGTGGTCATGCATTAATTAGAGGAAATTTATTCTAGTTTGTTTCATTCATTAACTAAAGAGACCTCTTGTATATTACATGATTAATGTTCTGCCTTTGGCTTAGTGAAGTCAGTTGTAAATTTAATATTGCATATTTTTGGTCATTGATTGATGAGAGAAAAATTGATGACTGTCATCATTGGGTCCTTAGAAAAAGGGGGAAAACAAGGGACTTACGGCCTGAAAGAAATGAAGCTAGCAAGAAGGAAGAACAACAGACTGAAGTAACGAAGCAGAGACAGAGAGAGGGAGGAGGGAGAGAGAATATAAGAAGGTACCGACTAAACGAGAACAGAGAACAGAATGTGAAATATTTGATAATTTACCCGAGTCAAACAAAATTTATCTGATCTACTTCGGCCAGCATGCACATTTATGATACATCGAGAAACACGAAATTTGAGTATAAAGGTTTGTATTTTCAGTGGCGTGAATGGTGCCATGTACAAGCACTTAAAAAAAGACATTTTTATTTCCTATTGGACCAAACTTAACTTGTCAGATTTACCTCAGATGTGGTTAATTGTAGGAAAGAAATGGTATTTTGATTTGGTTACCATGTAGACTGTCTTTATTATGCTTCTAACTACATTTGAATGAACTAAAATCAATGTTGATATTTTCCAGTGTATTTCTTATCCAAATGTGCATGGCTTAGGGTTAAATAGGAGATATACAAGCACAGATGGTATGCAAAACACTTTGTATCAAGAACATGGTATGCAACACACTCTGTATCAAGAACATGGTATGCAACACAATATATCAAGAACATGGTATGCAACACACACTCTTTGTCAAGAACATGGTATGCAACACAATGTATCAAGAATATGGTATGCAACACACACCATCAAGAATATGGTATGCAACACACTGTATCAAGAACATGGTATGCAACAGAAACTCCTTATCAAGAACATGGTATGCAACACAATGTATCAAGAATATAGTATGCAATACACACTCTTTATCAAGAATATGGTATGCAACACAATGTATCAAGAACATGGTAATCATGCAACACATTCTTTATCATTAATATGGTATGCAACACACACTCCTTATCATGAACATATTATTTAACACACTGTATCAAGAACATGGTATGCGACACTGTATCATATACATGCATTCTTTCTAATTTCTTAAACAGCTTCAGAGCTACATTCTGGATTAAAAAGAATTGAATATCTTGACATTTAAGATAGAACCATTACCATTAAAGTGGTATATTAAACACTGTCAGATATCATGGATATAAGCGTATACCGTTTCAAGTCTCTAAATATGGGTTTTCAGTTCAAGACTTACAGCAAGTACTATATGCATACTGGCATGAGACCATAAAGCTAAGACTGTGAAAGCTTCAAAAGGTCAGTATGTAGAATTGTACAGTGTTCAATTATACTACTATAATGGCTTTAGGTTATAGCCATGACATCACAAGAAGTAGCCTTGAGGTGACCATTACCTTTACTTTGCTGATAGGATCTTGATAGTGGTACAAGATACACCATCCAAAATCTTTTATTTTCATTACTTGAACAGCTTCTAAACTACAGTCCAAATATGAAAAATGACATTGGATTTTCAAATGGGATCATACCAGTATATTGTGTAACTTGACCTTTGGTCATGATGGAAAAATAACAATGCTTTTTGAGATTTGATTATAAAAGTGTTATGTGACATGACCACTGGTCATGATGCATGAATAATTTTTTAAAAATCCAACTATCTTTGAGAATTCATGAATTACAGGCTAGACATAAAAATAAGTAATGTTGAACATTGATGAAAATACCTTGAAAATATATGATACATTCAGAAGTTATGATTTAAACATAAGTTTGATCTGCTTTGGTGGCCTAGTAGTTAGAGTGTCAGCCTTGGATGTGGGAGGTCGTGGGTTTGAACCCCGGCCAAGTCATACCAAAGACTTCAGCATTAAGAGGTTAGTGTTAGGACTGGTCGGCCTGGTGTCAGGATAATGTGACTGGGTGGGACATGATACTACATGTTTGTGGCATGATGCCATGGTGCTAGATATTACTATAAACTGTCACAGACATCGTAGCAATATGACTGCAAAATTGTTAAAGCAACGTTGAAAGTCTAAATCACACACACACACACACACACACACACACAGAGTTATGCCGTTCATTGGTATGCAATGTGAGTAAACTTCATGCATGACTTGGATCTTGCTAATAGGACAATGCTATTGATACATATGACTTTCATCTTGCTAATAGGACAATGCTATTGATACATATGACTTTCATCTTGCTAATAGGACAATGCTATTGATACATATGACTTTCATCTTGCTAATAGGACAATGCTATTGATACATATGACTTTCATCTTGCTAATAGAACTATGCTATTGAATCACATGATAGGCACATGGTACACCCTCAAGATATTACTTTACAGGGGAAAACATTTCATTCCATGATCTTTAGCAAAAGCATCTATAATAATAATAATAATAATAATAAAAATAATAATAAAAATAATAATAATAATAACAATAATGTCTATATTTAAAGAGGGTGACACATTTATGTTGCATAGAACTAATCCTCTTTGTGGCCCCGATTATGTGCATGTTTACATTCAAGGTACATGTACATAGTTACACACACACACACACACAAACACATACACAGCATTGATAATAAGCTATATTTATATATAGATATAATAAGAAGAAACTCTCAGTAAACATGCTCCAACTAGGTACAGTGGATATAGTGCACAAAGGCAGTGAAGCAGTAATGTGGAAGGCTAGTGAATTTATACTTTGTATTGTACTGTATTTGTCAAATCAAACAGGTTCCACTTTTCATCCATTGAGTTAGGTTTTAATTAAATGCAGTTTTATATTTGTTTCAGAAGTGCTTCCCCAGAAAACATTACAGTAGTCTAGGTATGGTTGTATATAGCATTTGAAATATATTAAACTATTTTTAGTGATAGATATGGCCTTACCTTGTTAAATAACCACAGACACAAATTGACTTTACGACATAAGACTTTAATATGTTCATTCTGTTGCAAATTGTTGTCAGCCATCACCCCAAGGATTCTGTCATTTATAGGTATACTTCATTCAGCTTAAGATTCAAATTGTTTATTTATTTCCAGTTTTGCTCTTTTGTTTGTAGTAACCATAGATACTTTAGTCTTGTCTACATTTCCTTTCAAGCCATTTTCCAAACACCAGGATTCTTCTCAAAGTAAGGCTGTCAGAAGGGAGGACTATTGATCTGTATTTAGATGTATAAAATCTGATAGTTTAGTATCATCTGCATGTAAGTCTGTAGATGAAAAAAAGTTGCCCATTTTCAGTGGCAGATTATTTATGAAAATATGAATTAGGAGTGGGCCTAGGCCCTGTGGTATTCCACATATAATTGGTTCATCATTAGAAAAACTGCCATTTTATTTGACACACTGTCTTCTCATTGTTAGATATGATTGTTACCAATTAATCATTGAAATGTCACTTTGATAAATGCTTAATTTGTTGATAAGAAAATCATGATCAACCAGGTCAAAGGCTTTTCTAAGATCAAGGATCCAACTAATTTTCTTTGATCTAATCCTACATATATGCTGTGGAAACCAAGGCTGCTTCAAAGGAGTGGTTGTCTTTAACTTGGATTGGTTTATATGAATTAAATTATAGTTTGACAGGTATATCAAAAGATTGTCATGAACATGTTTTTCAAGTAGTTTGGACAGAGTTGGTAAGATAGATATGGGTCTATAGTTATTGAACATCTTTCTTGCTGCAAGAGCTGTGAATGGGGATAACTTTTACCAAGTTCCATGTCTGGGGAAATACTTAAGGTGGATATGCTTAGATTACATTTGTAAGCTTTGCTGTTGGATATTATATCTGCAGCGGCCCTCAGGAGAGTTTGCAAAAAAAACTTCTTTTGGTATTGCAGTGATAATAGATGTTGTGTCGGCTGTATTTTTTTCTGAATAGAAATTTCGTAGTTCATTATGATTAGAGTTGACAATGGGTTCCTTAATTCTGTAAACTATGCTGGCAGAGAATTTGTCAAATGTATGCTATTTCAACATTCTCATCAATCATCTGGCCTTCCTAGCTAAGTTGTTGGATTTTGGATAACATTGTGGAAAGCATATATTTGTTACAAACTTTCCACATATAATTCTTATTGCAGTTTTTTCAAAAGCCAACTGATAATAGTTATTCTTTGCCGATCAGTGTTTTGTAATGTGCTTGTTTTGCAACCTGCTTGTTAACCAACAGATTTGAAATAATCACAGGTTTTCATGGCATCTAGAATGGCCATAGTCAACCAGTCAGGTTGGAAGTTAAATTATGCCCTATTTGTTTTCAAAGGTATATGTTTATCAACCACCTGTATAAAAAGTTGGGTCCCTATATTGAGAGCATCAGCCACATCTTCAGACATAGATAATGTACTGCAATGAACATTACTAAAATCTTCCAGAAATTTGCATTCATTATAATGTTTAAATGTACAGTATGTAATGGTTTTATGAGTTTTGCATTTTGCAGCTGTTTTTAAGCCGGAATTTATGGTTTGGAGGATAAGGTTGTGATCATCAAGACCTATCCTTAGAATATATATTTTTGTCACATTTTCTTCCATATTTGTTTTGATATGATCTATTAGATTTTTGGGTAGTCGTTTCTTATGTTGGTGTGTCCACTAATTGGGTTAGACTAAAAGTTTGTGAAATTCAACTGATTTCTGTCAATCTGATTATTCATAAGATCTCTGTAGAATGTACCTGAAATATATACTTTGTTTTGGTCATAAGTGACTATAATGGTGTAAAATTTTTGTAGATATTGTGTGAAAGCAAATTTTGTCTTGGTCAGCATGACATGTAACAATTAACTTTGACATATGGGCTAGGTTTGCAATAAATTGTTGCCTGTGAAAGAAGGGATATGCTATTTTAGGGAGCAAGATTGGATTTTAAAATGGACCTGCTAGGATAACAGTCCAACAGAGATGGTGACATAGGATCAAGTAGAGGAAAATGACAAAGCAGAGACAATCCAGAGACCATTTGTGCCATTTGAAAATAAGTGTAATAAAATGAAAACTTTCATAATAGTTATTAATAAAGGCAGACTAGATATAATTATTCTGTCTTCGATGGGAGTTTTAAAATTTTGGCAGAGGAAGTTAATCTTGATGGTCTACGCTAAATGAGGGTGTGTGTATCACAGATGAATTCAATGTTTTAAGTAATTTCTTCTTCAGCAGTTCAAGTTTTTCTGATGAAAGGGAAGTCTGAGGGACTCAAAGGAAATTAACAAGTGATTTTTCTCTTTAAATAAATCATCCAAGAAATGGTGTCTGGAAGAATTTTAGAGACTTGGAGCCAGAGAGGGATTCATTTGCACAGAAAGAGCGAGTCTTGAAAGGGCACAAAGAGGATAAAAATATGGTTGATCAGCTCCTTAATATCGATGAACAAAGTGCCATAACATGAAGAGATCACATCACTTGTAGTCACTTTATCTAGTTGCTTTTCAAAATGCTCATTCCATTTAACCTTAACTGAAGGAGATCTATAGACAAAGCCCACTAGGAATGGCTTTGTTTTTAATTGATTTACCTTGATCCATATTGCTTCAGTTTTCATCCAATTGTAGATCATTTCTCCTTTCAAATGATAAACCATTACTTCTTTAAACAACAGTACCTCCACTTCCTGAACATGTCTTGTCTGATTGGTGTACCATAACCACCAATAAAGAACAAGTCACATGCATGATTATCATTTAGCTTTGTTTGTTTTAAACCCAGAATATGGACATTATTGACCTTAGATGATAATAGTTCAATTGATCTGACTTATTATTCATACTGTGTATATTTATATGCCCTATGTGTAGACCTAATTTGCCTTTAATTCCTTCATCTAATATGTCCTTATTTTATATTACTAGGAAGTTCAGACAAGGAGTTTAGTTCACCGTGACATTTTTACAATATCTTGAAGCATGCAAATAGTCTTTGTTAGAAAATTAACAAACACATAATATGCCTCCACTTTCAATACAACCATCACAGTGTTAGTTTGATATGTTTAAATGCGGTCCCAAAGGAAACTATGGGCATCATCACCCAGTAGAGTTCCCAGTGTTTCAGTGTTGATCTTGAAACAGTAGAAAAGCTATGTCTCATCAATACAGCACTAACTTCATAACCTTAAACCTAGCATATATTGCCTGCCTTAAATATTTCATAGTGTTTGGCCTGTCATCTCCATGTTCCAAACAGTCATGGCATTGTGTTTTCATGGTATGCTTGCATACATCAAAGCCATGCCCAGGTTCAAAGCAATTATAACACCACCTAGCTTATATGGGTTTTGAAGGTGCTGTCTTGGTCCCTGTCATAGCTTTAATGTTTTGCCTTTGAGTACTTGAACATGTTTATTTATTGCATGCAGAAAGTGTGAAAATCTCTTTTGTTTTAATTGTTTTTTTCTTCAGTAATGTGATTGTAAAGCAAGGAACACATTTTCGATGTGAATAAGTTTGTGGTCCCATTTCTTGCATAGGTGCTCTTTTATGGTATTCAGATTTTGAACGTCATTGTCAGTATCTAGAGAAACTGTGCAAATCAAATTGCCTTACAATCTGGGTTGTTCAAGTAGATATTATTTGGAATATGGTAAAACTTTGTAATATTTTTTCAATCTCGATGTTCTTGTTAACATCATTACCTCCAACACCGATGATAATGTAATCAAATTGAGAAAGATGTTTCACTGATTACATGAAGCATATGACAAGTTCCTACCCCAGGCAATGATTTGACTTTGACCCAACTGCCACAATCCCACTACGATATTGTAAATAATACTGCAGAATGTGTATTAACAACAATTTTAAGCCAGCAGTCAGTGAAGCTGTCATACAAAATACATGTAACAACTCAAGATTCAAGAGACACAAATTTTATAAAATGTAAAGAATCAAATTAATAAATATATTCAGCATGAAGACTTTAGTTTCTGCTCAGTACATCTGACATTGACCTGTCTAATCAGATGCCCATTTAACACATTTGTCATTCACAATTTCATGATCTAGATGCGAGTCACTATTCTTTGCATTCCTTCTACTCATCTGTTTCAATCTTTCTACTCCTTTTTTTCATTTCCACCTCTTACTCCTTCCTCATTTCCTTCCTCCTTCCTTCTACTCTTTCCTCTTCTTCCTTATTTCTATTTTTTCCTCCATCAGTCTTAAGTTGTTTTACCTTGTGTATGCAACCTGGAAGCGTCCTTTTGAAGCTTTAAAATTCCAATTCCAATTCCCTTTTATAAGATAAGTAACCATGAATCTTGGAGTGGCCTTTCTTTAGAATTCACTTCAACCACAGTTTCCCTTTCCAGGAACAGAGATTTAACTCTGATGCATGCGTCTGTACTCATCCAGAATTCTCAGCATACTGAAAATCTTGATGAAATTTTTCCTTACAGATGGTGCCTGTTTGCTGCTTATATTTTAGACCCTGCCCTCATTCAGTTGGAGCCATCAACTATATTTGATTGGTCTGCTCCCATTGTTTGAATTTATCTTAGTGCCAACCATCCCACATTTGGCTGCTAGTGTCATTTGTACAGTTTTTCACACTGTAATGGTGTAATTCTCAAATTCAATGCAAGACTAAATGAGATACAGGAGAAAAAAACTTGAATTAGGTAAATGCCATGACAATATGTATCACCACACTACCAACTGCCAATCTTTATACCTAAGGGTATGTAGGTATGACCTGATCCAGGGCAAAATCTGTCAGTACTGTAAATGTGTGTTTCTCTTTTCATATCCAGTTAGATGTTTATACACAGACATACACAAAAACACACACACACATTCTTGTATTTGGTGGATATCGAGGACTTGCATATAGAGTGAAAAGAAATACTGTTTGAGGCAGTACATCAATAGCAAATGGTGATGTATCAAGGAGGGAACTGTATTATCAGTTATAAGGCATATAAAATTTAGCAATGCAAGCGAGGACGCACATGTTTACACAAATATTCTGTATAATCCATACAAACTAAGGATGCACACTATTTGACAAAATCATGGAGACCGTGGACATTGGTACATTATGACCAACAAGGACATATTTGCACATCTAATCCAGTCTTAACAATCACTACGACCACTCAGGTGGCCTAGTGGTTAGAGCGTCCACCTCGGATGCAGGAGGTTGTGGGTTCGAACCAAGGCAGAGTCATAACAAAGACATGACAGTGGTACTAACAGTTGCCTCGCTAGGCACTTAGCATTAGATTATTTTATGACTAGTTGGCCTGGTGTAAAAATAATGTGACTGTGTGGGACATCATGCTACATGTCTGCAGCGTAATGCCCCAATGATCAACATTACTATAAATGGCCACATTGCTGACACCGTAGTGATAGGACTGAAAGATTGTTAAAGCTACGTTAAAATCAAATCTAAATCACATATACTAGTATTAACTGTAATCTCTATAAGGGTTTCATTTACAATTGTTCTTTAGGGCAATTACATTATTTTTTGAATATATATCTTGTTGTTATTGACTGAATAATGAATTTATTGATTGACTGATTGTCCTGCAGACTTTAGTACGACATAACACACTTCGGACTAATCCACCACTTTGGAGATCATATCATAATAAATTTGGAGTATGTGCATTTGGTTATAGTGCCCCGTTTTAAGGAATTCTTAGATTTGTATGATTGTGATTACTTGTTTGATTATTGGAACTCGATGCAATGGAAGTATTCCTTAGCCCGAAATAATTAGCCATTTAGTAGGAGCAAATGTCACAGAGTGAAGTGTTAGTGAGTTTCCATGATGCGCAATGGTGTCCTTGGAGTAATATACTCCTTATTAAAACCTAATGGTGTACATTGGTTGTGTGACTGCAGTGGAAGTATTTACGGTAGGAGACCAGTAAATTACACAAAGGAATAAACAAGAAAGGACTCTGCAGATATTGTTTATTTTGCCAAGGTGGCAAATGTGACACAGATGTACTGGCGAAATGTGCCTTGAAACCATGAATTGACTAGTCTAAGGTGGTGCAGTAAAAATAGTTCCCTGTGTTAGAGGATAGTTGTATAGTTTCTGCGGCGTGAACTGCTGACAGTAAGGAAAGTTGATGAAGAGAAACCATGCAGATGTGTGGTTGATAGATATTTGGCAAATTTTGAGACCAGTGGTCTTGCCTTGATTAGAAAAAAATTTAAGTATAGAATGGACACGTCAGGCTTTCTAATTTATAACTGAAGTTGTATAGAAGCCTTTGGAAATTTGGGGTAAACTTATGACTTCTAGTGGAATCATGGCAGGGTTTGACACCACTCTGTGAAGCAAATGCCCCATGCTTATAGCATTACTATTTGGCTGGATTTGAGCATTTATGGCAGGAAACTTGCCTTATTGGCAATGACTATTTCCTTTTTGACAAAATACAGTAATATCTTCATTGTATAATACGCATATGAATCTTCTCTCTCTCTCTCTCGGGCATGTGCAGATTAATGTTAAAAATAAGAACAACTGTTTGTTACGCATATTGTGTATTTCATGGAGACTTTGTATTTTTCAAGTCACTTTGGCTGAATAAATCAATGATGCATACAACCTTATTTCGGTTGTAATCTGCATAGTGTTTTATCTCAACCTGAACACAAAGAATAATGATAGACTAAAAACATTGATAACAAGAACATCAACTTATCTATGTTAACTGAATTGAAACCTCCTAAATAGCTTTAAAGTTCAGTAATTGCAGAAGTGAAGAACAGAGTTCTATGAGAGTAGATGTATGCATAGATTTAGTGGATGGGGATAATCGTCTAATACTTTTTCACAAAAAGTTTATCCTGTTTTATTGTTTTGGAGCCATGAATGAATAAGAATATACTTTAATAGCACAACACTCTCTTGGTTCACCTTCCAGATCACTTAGTTTATACATTTACTAATTCAAGGTACCATGTAAAGGTGTTTTGTATCACTGATTGGAAGTTTTAGACAGGCTTTTTCCCTGCGTTGCCTTCTCTATTAAACGTACTGAAAAAAAGACTAAATGAGTAAGAATATTACAGTCTAATGCAGCTCTAAATAAATGTTCTGTTAAGTTATAAATACAAGTTGGTCCAGTAGAACATCCTGAGCATTTTGGCTATTGTTAAAACCTCTTTAAATTTGGGAAAGCAATATAGGTCGATGCCTTGTTTTTACATGTTGTGTGTTGTTTTAATAAGACTTCGTTTACAACAGAACTATAAATACAAATATAATTCATGATATGTTCAGCAAAGTCATCCAGTCACCAACTGAACCAAGTATATACATTTAAAAGAACATGAATGCATTCAACAGTTTATGATTGCTTGCACGTTTAGTCGCAGGTCTTAAGAGCGTGATAATGAAAAACATATTGCTGTAATTAAATGTTTCATTTTGGGACTGATCATCTTGATAAATGTTTGACCTCTGTATAATATATTTATCTTTCTATATATTTACTGAAGTTCTGTGCATGTAACTTTCAAATTCAGTTTGTGATAATTCGATCTCACCTTAATGGGATTTTTCACTTGATTCACGTCTGTTCTCTCTTGTTTGAATACTGAATAGGCGAATGATGAAATGGGGCAGATATAGCTCATTTAATAATCATAAAATAAATGTTTGCATATCAAGGATGTCTTTTCAGTATCTTTACGTGTGTAAAATCTGGGCGCAAACAGGATGTTTTAACTTTACAGATGGGTCGGATAATTATCAATTTTGGTACAACTCTACAATGAATTCATGCATATTTCCAATAGCATTTTGATGTGGACATGTATGGTATGAATGTATCATGAGTTTCCCAACACTATTGTCTCACATGTATGAAGTGTTAATAAAAATACCAAGGACTCTTATATTCACCAGCTTATCTTTTAGTTTAGCTTAGTAGTTGGTGTCTGATGTTTGGATCTAAAGGGAGATAATTCGTTTTTGCAACGTGTAATTTGACATGGTTTCGGGCGTGTTTATCACCAGCTTTGGAAGAAAGATACACTCCAAAATCGCGAACAAGTAGCAAGCGTGTAAATGGAACCTTCCTACAAATCATGATTTTACGTTATTCTAGGCTAAAATAGTTGAGAGAAGCAAGATTTTACAATTTTTCCAACCAAGGATGTCCTCAGTTGGAGGTGTGTCCTCAGTACATTGGTTTGTAATCTCATTAGTGTCCTCGGTTTACACCAAATACAAATGCATGCACACACACACACACACATACAAAAACATACACACACACACAAACGAGTTTTTCTTGAATGGAAATCTTAACAGTTATAATGTTATGGGTCAGGTAAAGTTCCCAACCACTTGGTTACAACCCAGGGTCTGTGCCAGACATACTATATCCTTGTGCCCTTCAAATCTATATATAGTTAAAGACTAGCAGCCCCGAGAGTCTCTAAGTCATGACCCAAGGGTCAGTTTCCATCCTCTGGGTCTGGACCAGAAATGTGTCTGATTCCTTTTCATGTCCTTCAACCAATGTATGGTTAGAAGGTCAGCTGTGTCCATGCTGTGACTAGGAGGGGGGAGGCAAATCCACAACCTAAATGGCCATTACTCACTCTATATTCGATATGCCAGTATGTCATAGCACTGGCCTTAAAGAAAACACAAATCACCTTTTAGATTTTCACACACAATACTTCAGATATTTATATTTCTTTTAAAAAAGCACTAACCATCCTAAGAAACATAATTAAGTTTTTGAAACCACTATTTGCATCTAAAGAATTACCATCAATCATATTCCAAAGTTTCAAGTCTGTCTTTGATGGTATTGGAGATACACCACTTTATTAACAGAGACAAACAAGGATATTCCTACCTTTTAAAAGTGCATAGTGATAAAGTGAATGTTAATTTGTAACTTTAACATTATGACTCATATTGATAATTATGAAAAGATTTCAAACAATGTAAAAGTTTTTAAATAATTTTTGATTGGTTGACAAAGTACACCTTTTATGAAACAGCAATTCATGAAACCAAATTTACATATATTTGTGTTTGAATATAACAATATAGCTAAAAACCACACCTATTATTGTATCAACAAGACTTTTATTTTAAGTTTCAGTACTAATTGTACTTTCATAACAACTAGAATCTACATAAACTCTAGGGGCCCCGAGTGGCTGAGTGGTCTAAAGCACTCTCCATTATGGATCACTGCTATCTCACCTCTGTCTGCATGGGTTCAAGTCTAGGATTCGGCTAATGTGAGTATGTGAGATAGCTTGCCAGTAGCTTCTTGTGGGTCGGTGGTTCTTCCTGGGGTTTTCCCGGGTTCTTCCTCCACCATTAATACTGGCCACCATGAATAGCCTATCGTGTGCTGAAAAATGGCATTAAACCCCCACAGCAACAACAACTACATAAACTCTAGCATAAACATTATATTCTGTCTGTCACTTGTCATCACTGGAAAAAAATTGTTGTGCAGTATATTCATGTAGGGAAGCAGAAATGGTAAACCATCAGTAACAATCTGTGCACATTGTGGCTGAGTAGTATTTTTAGTAGTAGTAGTAGTTGTATTATTCCCTCTAGTTTTGTAATTGGAAGAAAAGATTTTTTTTAAAAAGTTTCAGTTTGGGTTAAAACTGTCTGTATGTGATTTCATGATATTTGTAATAGCCAAGTTCCACATATTACAAGGTATTTAAAGTCTATGTTGGCACACTTGTATTTCTTCCCTCGACTGATAATATTATTATATGGAAATTTAATCTATATTATGGTTCTAGACAGCAAGACTATTTTATATGCAAATATTTATACAGAACTTTCCACTTTTCAAAAACACAAATTTAAATGTATTTTGTAAACAGAAACTAAACCCATTCTTGGGAAGGGGCCCCGAGTGGTCTCAAGCGCTCTCTGTTACGGATCACTGCCATCTCACCTCTGTGTGTGTAGGTTCAAGTCTCGGATTCGGTCAATGTGGGTATGTGAGAAAGCTTGCCAGTAGCTTCTCGTGGGTTGGTGGTTCTTTCTGGGGTTTTCCCGGGTTCTTCCTCCACCATTAATACTGGCCGCCATGTATAGCCTATCGTGTGCTGAAAAATGGCGTTAAACCCTACAACAACAACAATAACAACATTCTTGGGAAACACTGTAGGTAAAGAATAGATCTGATCTAGGTAAAAAAAATACATACACGACAGTTAAATTCTACCATTGCAAGCTAAGTTCACAATGAATCTAAAAAGACAAAAGGGTTCAGGATTCTATTATATGAGAAACACTGATTCTACTAAGCTGACTTGAATAATTCTGTTAAAAGTGTTTTATTATGTAAATAGCTTCAGATAAAGGTAAAAAAAAGATGAGAATTTATATTTATGCCTTCACTCTCTATGTTAATTTCCTGTAGTGATAAATTTTATTGTTATATTGAATGCATATCCATTCCTCCACCATCAGAGTAAAATATTGTTATGATCTAAATTTGATACAAACATCAACAGGAAATTATGTTGTTGTATGTTCATTTTTTTCTCCTTTAACTTTACATTGTCTGAATCATTCAGTATTTTACGAGATTGCATTAAGTGTACTTCATATTGCACTCGTGTGTGCCCATTAGTTTATTAGGAACTACTTTGTAAACAAATCATGTACACTCACGTAGCAGGCACTTTATGTTTTGGTTGATTAAATTTGTTTCTGAATGAACTAAAGATGTTTTGTGGACTGCCACATACCAGCTGCTTTGCCACATTTCACATTAACTCTTTTATACAATGTTTCGGATTTAGGCTAGAGATAGATGCCGGATTTCATAAAATTGCTGGGTCCCTACAAATAGCATGCAAGTGACAAGGCATAAACTGTCTTCTTTAGCTGGTAATAAGAATGGCAAAAAATATACTTACAGTTCTCAAAATGTACTTTCTTTGTTCTGCAAATCTGAGTTACATGAGCCATGTCATGGGTTCTCAAGCTTGATGACACATTTCAAAATTGTACTGAAATTTGGTCTATATTCCAAGTGCAGTTACATCCTCCTTACGGCACTCAAAAGGAAATAAATATTTTATTCCATAGTATCTTTTTGATAATTGCTATTGAAAGACTTCATATTTTTCCCACATGATGATTTCAAACATTCAATGACAGAACAGAAACACACATGCAGATGTCAACATCCTGCTCCCTCGCTGCTGAAATCTGATGTACTTCATGTAGAATTGGCACAGATAAATCCAGTCCATAATCACGAAATTTCGTAGAGTTGACAAAAATACCAAAATTATTCCAGATCAAATAGAAAAGTTGTTGCAGTGTGCATTCATTCACAATATGACTCCAAATTTTAATTTTAAGTAGACCAAAACACCATTTTATTTCAAAAGTTGTCCGGCAACAAGTTCAGATTTATCTGGGTGGAGTTATGTGTGCATTCGTAATGTTGTGTAATGATGAATATGCACTTGTGTATTTAGCTTGGAATATGGCATACATTCATTACTTTGTTTCTTGTAGTGTATTTTTGTTTATATAATTGAACCTTAAGTAGAATTAGAAAATGAGCATATAATAAAAAGATTACTGCATTTGTATGGGAAAATATGGACTTGTTTTGTCGGATGGATATACTGCACTCCCAAGGTCGTGCAGTATTTCAATCTGAAAAACTTGTTCATGTTTTCTCATACAATGCAGGTACCTATAAGTATAGTACCAACCAGAGTATTGATAATCCAGCATTTGTATAATGGTTTTTATATGTACCTTATTCTTTCATGTCAACTTAGTTTAAGCCAAATTCAGTGTATCACCTAGATCCAATTGTGTCTTTTGCAATGTCTTCTTTTTTTTTCTTTCTCAGTCTTCTTGATAAAACTAATCCATCTGTGCAGACGTAGTTTCCACAAAACGCGTTTCTTCTTTTGGGATGACACCACTCCAGTGACCTAGTGGTAAGAGCATCTGCCTTGGATGCGGGAGGTCAAGGGTTCATTTCCCGGCCTAGTCATACCAAAGACTTACAAAAATGGTACTAACAGCTGCCTCGCTTGGTGCTTAGCATTAAGAAGTTAGTGTTAGGACTGGTCGGCCTGGTGTCAATGTGTCTTCAGCATGATGCCCCAGTGCTAGACATCACTATAAACTGCCATACTGCAGACATCGTAGCGATATGACTGAAAAATTGTTAAAGCTACATTAAAAATGCAAATCACACACACACACACACACACACACACACGCTCTCTTTTGGGATGTGCAACATTGCTAATGTTATCTTTACATGAGATCATGAGCTTCTGTGGTAGGATGAGCTGCAGTTGTTGAGATATGTATGCATTATTCTTATCCACTGTTTGTAGAAATTGAAAGAGCCATTGCCATTTTTGAAATCTGGAAGTTTTACTTAGAGTCTTCTTTGCAAGCCCAAATGTTTGACATGTACTTTATCGAATAGAAAGTTGTGTTTTTACAATAACTCTTTTTGAGTTTCCTGGAATTTTATGTATGTACATTTTTTTATATTGAGCATTAGTGCACCCATAATGTTTAAAATATTTCCAAAAATGTCCTTTAAAGAAATTATTGAAAATAACCTTTATATATAGATACTGTAACTTTATCCATGGACTTGGCAAATTACTGATTATTTGAGAATGTAATTTTTAAAGGCACCAAATTCATCTGCACTATATTGAAGGCTGCTGTCTGTTAGTGACTTCTCATGCCATGAATGAAGTGATTTTTTTAAAAATAGGCTAGATTATTCATCACATCTTTGTTAATCTTATCATCAAGCACCAGCCAAGTCAGCTGTTTCATTTGTTGTTGACAGTGGCCAGTCAAGAAGTGTCAACCTTTTTTTTTTTTTGTTGCACTGATGTTTCAAAAGAAACATTAACTTCTAAATGCAAATGTTCATTTCTTGTTCATGTAAAAGACAAACTTTTTTTAATACAGACTGAGAAATAGAATACAGTTAACTTGTGGTATTATGATTGATTTCTAGCAGTTTATGAAAGAAACCATATAAAGTTTTTCTCTCCATTAATCTTTCAGTGCAGTGTAGATAATACATGTCATCCTTATGAAAGCTAGATTACACCACCTGTTTTCTTTTTTTAAAACAAAGCTTTCTTTGTAATAACATGTGTTTATTGTATGCAAAAAAATGAACCATGCACCATAACTTTTGATTGATGTTAACTGTAGGATTTATTGTAAACTCGGAAACCGGCATTGATAATTAGAGAACATGATTTTTTTTAATGTGATAAAAATCGTCTCCATGTTTAATTTGTTCAGTGACAAAAGTTGCGTATAAAATTTCGATTGCACTCTTTATTCAGGATAAGTAAATAGGCAAACTGTTGCTTAGCAATTCATTTTGTATTGAACAAGAATTTATATAATTACTTCGGTTATTAAACTACTTGTCATAATTAAATTGTATTAACTTAAAGCTTCAGACATTTAATGGATTGAAAGTTGAATGAGTGAGCATTCCTGCAGTAATCAGAGTGAATACAATGACTCTGTGATGAGCTTAGAATTATTATGAATGGCGGGAAATAATTAAGATTTACAGGGTTTAAAACCAAAACCTCTTCCACCTCCAGCTTGAAATATAGTTCTACCAGATATACCCATTTAAAGCCATAAAATATGAAACCATATTTTAATAGCTAGCAATTGAATCTGAGAATCTATATCCCTTGACAAACATGTGGCTTGACAAATTTGGGTGATACATATTGTATTAATGATAGATATGATGTGTTTAGCTTGTGCATAATGCAGTACAAGTTAAACAAGGGGGAAAACATAGTAGGAACAAGAAGGAATTCCACATAGATAAAACTAAAACCAAACCTACCTTAGAACTAAGGTGGAGGCTGCTTAATATGCAATAATAAAAACAATTGTGTCTACTGCAGGTACCCTTTTCACAACTAAGACGCATGATAGGCATTGTGGTTAAAATGGGAAGGATGATGATATGATTGACGTCTTCGAGAAATTAACTGCTACTGCAATATGAAAAAAGAAGATGCTGACTGTACATGTGTCTCGGCAGGCAGTTAATCTTCAGTTATTATGGCTTTTCGTTTCATTAGTATAGTCTGAAATTTGTTCATGTGAGGGTGAGCCTACTTTTGGTTCCCATGTTCAGTGCCATTTTTTGGGTGATTATGGACTAATTTCAGTAATTTCACATTGTAGGCTAGATTGCAAAACCCTGTATAAATATGCATTTGGTCCATGTTCTTTGGTAATAAAATGTTTTATTTGTATTCGTGTCAGATTCTTAAAAAGGATAAATTGGGTCATAAATGTAGCAAATTAGTAACTTAACTTACAAACAATGTTCACTTGACTTTCAGGAACAGTTTTGCAGTATTTGTCATGTGCAATGAAGGAATGTCCTGCACTGTATATATATATATATATATATATATATATATATATATATATATATATATATATATATATATATATATATTCACTTCGCGTTAACGAAAAATAATATGTAAAGTTTTCACCTACCAAAATATTTTAGTGATTGGATTTTGTATTACATTCATCCGTAAGGTCATGGTGTAAATCAAAAGTAGTATAAATGTATTTATGTGAGCTGCATGCAAGTCACATCATAGGACACCACCAGTAATATAAAAATGAGAACAGTGGTGCAAGTTGAATGTTATTTTTTAAATATAAATAGCATTAAAATGAAATTGCATAAATTGAATTGGCATAAATCTAGCATCATCTGTATACTTTTTAAGCTGTTATAGTTTGCTGCATTATGTGCTTTGTAGAGTCTGTTTAAACAACAGTTGATCTATGGTAAAGGTAAGTGTATTTGTGATTTGGATTTTTAACATAGCTTTAACAATTTTGCAGTCATATCACTATGATGTCTGCAGTGTGGCAATTTACAATGATGTCTAGCATCATACCTCTGTGACAGACCTGTAGCATCATGTCCCAGGCACATTATTCTGACACCAGGCTGGCCAGTCTTAACACTAACTGCTGAATTCTGAGCGCCAAGTGAGACAGCTGCTAGTACCGTATTTATATATCTTTGGTATGACTTGACTGGGGTTTGAACCCGCGATCTCCTGCATCCGAGGTGGATGCTCTAAACACTTAGGCCACCAGACTGGTTACAGTAAATGTAAACATGTGTCAGGTTTCTGAGAAAATGTATTGCATAGATATGTATATTTGTGTTGCAAGTACTTGACAAATAATGGACTATTAGAGGTTGTATTTTGGATTGTGGTGTATGTATTTGATTGTGTGGAAATAATATGATAAACAAATTTGAGGTAACAGGGAAAATGCAAATTTTAATAACAATTATGAAACCCATTAGTTCTTGCATATGATTATATTTTTCATTTGTAAAAGTGCAGTTCCTCATTAAAATTACTAATATTACTAACATTAAACTTTTTATATTTTGTGAAGCAACAGAATAGTCTCAGGATCTTGGTTAGGTTTTTTATTTATCATCTTGTGTGATATATGTTTTAGCAACAAAGTCTTTGAATATTAAATGGCATTGTGTACGATTGAAAAAGAGCATTCAGCACTGTGTACTCAAGAGCCCATCGAACAGGTATGTTCCATGAAATGTAGCATGGACATCCACAATTACAAAATTATGTTGCTATGATTTTCTAATTTGGAGCACTAAAACTAAATATATCTGATAAAAGCCATGGTGTGGACAATCCAATACAGCAATTAAATATGTTCTGTAATGGAAAGTGTGTGAAAGGATTAAGGTCCACTGTGGGAATTTGGAATTTCTGTAATCCACATTGCATACTGAAGGTAAAAGTCCTGTACAAAATTTTTCACATGGATTGGATATAGAATCCATTCATACCTTTACAGAAATATCCATATGGACATCTTTATTTATAGCTGAACCACTCTTATGGATTTCAGTGTATCCATATGGAAATGTTATGGATTCCTTATGTACTCTGTATGGAAAATCTCATGGAATATGCAAATTAGTCCATGAGAGCTGTAGTTTGTCCATATGGAATAAAATTAAAATTTGGCAATAATCCATATGGAATTTGTGAAAAATCCATATGGAATTGGCAAATATACCATATGGAATTTGTAAATAGTTCATATGGAGTTTGGTAATAGTTCATCCCGTACAAAATTTTCCAGGCATACATGTGGTGGATCTCAGATGGGTTTTTTAAGCGCTTTCTGCCTAAACCTAAACCATAAAAAGATCTGCTTCAGATTTCTATTAAACTGCCTAATGATTCTTAGACATTATTGGGAATCAGTGATAAATATTTACAATAATTTTTAAAATGGATCATAAATTTTATTTTGAAAGACATTATCAAATAAGATTTAGGTTTTTCTTGTCCTCATTTTCTTTCTCGCATACAAAACCTAATCCATGATGGCATCACTTAAGTCTTTTTCATTTCAGTGAAAAGTCTGGTGGGATTTCACAAATATTTGACTAAAATGTTTGTGATATTTCACTTAAATTTTGATCATTATATAGCATTTGACTGAAGTTTCAATAGTTTTTCAGACATTTCAAATTACTAATGAATATGAATTAGACAGGACTTTATTAACCAAGGTACCGGTAATATTAAGTTTGCATGATTTTTTTTATACAGATGTTGTAATTATATGACATCCAAGGCAAGAGATATGGGAGTTAATAATAATAGTAATAATAATAATAATAATAATGACTTTATTTAGAGAAGGTAACTCAATTAGTTACAGAACTACTCTACCTTGAGGCCTTCTATCTGTTATGTACAATATATACAGTATATACAACATGATGTGAAGAATCTGGTTAATTTGACACTAAATAATTAAGTGATTTTAAAAATCAAAGTATCAAGCCTGGAACATATGCACAGTGATCTGTGAACATATAAACATATATAAAATATAAAATATTGATCTGCATTGAAAAATTCAACTGTGAAAATAATGCCAAATTATAGAAAAGCATCCATTTGAGACATGAAAAGTAGAAATGCTAGGAGCCTGCCATATGTCACTTGTACAGCAGACTTGATTTTTGATTAATGTACAAACTCGGCTGCGGTTGTGGTCTCTTGAATTAGTCCTTGTTCTGTAAGCAGCCGTGACAAATGTTTGTCATGATATAATTACTCTTATTTTATACTGAATTCTAACACACCTAGAATATTTTTATAATATACACAATAATGCCTCACAATATTGAAAGATGATTCTACATGTGGGCCAAGAAAACTCCACAAAGATATGACTATCTTTGATAGACATGGGTATTTGGCAACAATTCCCACCAGTGATCTATATGTTGTCTCTCTTAAATTCATTCTGGAAGTTAATCAATTTTGAGTTACATAACTTCAAAATCATCCTGGTTCAATTCCTTGTCCTATTTAGCACGTTAGCCGCTACTGTAGATCTCTTTATGGCACAAAAAGCAAAATGCTAGTCCTGGCGTTCAGTTTTCATACAGATTGACCAATTACGTTCCCATCAACTCTGCATTCAAGCTGTTCTCATTGCCACACATTTTTCAAATGGTTATTCAATCATGTATCCCACTCAAAATATCAAATGGCCATGTTTAGCAAGCATGCTCATTCCCATCAGTTTCCATTACACAACGATTCATTGGGCAAGTACAATATTTTGACCAATCAGAAAGCCCTTTACAGCGATTATCTTTTAAATAATAAACGGAACAAATACTTATTAGAAAGCTTGTTGTGAATGTGACGGGATAGAGCATTATTTAAAAAAAGTTTCGGAGACAATATTAAAAAACAGGTCTGTAGCGAGAAAAATCAGATTCAGGTCAGGAGAAAAGCGAAATTCTGTTTTAAAACTGAAAATAGAAACCTTGTTTGAGGGCAGTTAAATCCAGTTGAAGTTAAAAATTTGAAAAAGAAATGTAACAAAGAAAGATGTGGAAAGAAGTTATTGTGCCCAAAATAAACAATGTCAGTGATATTACAAACACAAAATATCACTATATTTTCACAAATTCCCACTGATATTTTCAAAAATGTTAGTAGAGTCAGTGAAATTTCTGTCACAAAATTTCACTGATATTTTCAGAAATTTTAGTAAAATCTCCTAAAATAAAATAATTTTTGTGAAAAAGGACATTTAAGTGTATGTCAAAAAATATTCTGTGATTTTGCTGAAATTTCAGTCACATTTTTACAAGGGTATGATTTTTGTAGAGCATATTTTATTAGGAAGCCAAACAAATTATTTTTCAGAGTAAACATCAGATCGAGCCCAAAATCCACCTTACACCAAATTTTCTACGTCCAAAGATTTCTATGCTTGTAGTACCAGATATTAATATTCTGATCATGTTTACATTTTCTCCACTTTTTTGGTCATGTCTTTGTGTTTTTAAACATCTGTGGAAATAAATTAAAGAAAACTGACATGCATGTATTTTCTTCAAATTTATATTTCAAATTTTTATATTTATATTCATCCTTCCATATCTGCTACACTGACATATACATGTACTCTAACTCCCACCAATATTTCTGTTTGAACCAGATAGTTTAGGTTCTTAATTCTTCAGAGAGTATTTTCCAAGATGCTATAATACATGAGCCTGCTTCCCATATGGAAAAAAGTGCTTATGGATTAAATTGCAACTTTATTCCACATGGAATTTTCACTTGCTGTGAAGTACTTATGGAATTGATATGGAATAAATTGTCTGATTCCTTAAGTTTTTCAGTCCATATCTCTTCCATGTGGATTCCTGAAGTATTCCATACGGAATCCATGAGAAATATCTGTACGGGTGATCTCTCTCTCCCATCAAGCAAATCTGGATGAAGAAAGTGGTGTACCAATTAAATGGAAATGCACACATAAAGAGGTGGACATTGAATCTTTAACTGTTATATTTTATCCAGGCAGTCATTATTTCATGAAAGGATTGTGCTGTTTGAGGCTGCTTTTAATTTTCTTTGGAACATTACTCCATACAAGGGTGCCTGAATTCTGAATGTTTTTTTCAGCTTTGGAAGGTTATAGTTATTTGAAATGATGGATCCCAACTAATGAGTATATTGTCCAGCTCTGATCAATTAAAAAAGCTTGGTTTGATACTCTGAGTTGATTTCTTAAATCAGTTGTGCTTTTCTGAGAATACATGTTTAACTGTTGTTGAAAGGGGTATCAAGTACACTGTCATTGACCTAAATATCCAGACATTGAGTAATATTACTCTTCTCTCAGTCTGGATAGTTTGTGTACTAGTTAATAATCATCAGTTTTCCCAACTATTTTGTCACCAGTCAGGACATCAAATCAGTAGATCCCCAAAAATTTGATTAGTAGATTGACTGGCATGAACAGTTCTGGGCAATGCCAGAATCTGGAAACAAAAAATGATCACTGCAATGAAAAATGGTATTTGTGCTCAGCAATAAAATTTGCCAAGTCTCTGCAAATACCACTTTATGCGCTTTTGATCCAGTCTCAAGCTAGGCCTTCAAAGTGGCTTTGTTACAGAAGAATCATTGCTCACATGTGATGGTGTCTTGCATGCCTGATACTTGTTTTTTTCCTCCATATGTTTATCTTAAAATCCACTTCTGTTTATCTTAAAATCCACTTCGCATGAAACACACAATACAAACTCCAGGCTTCCCTCCTGCACACTTAAGCTCTGATTTCCAAGCATTGCTGAACAATTATTGTAATATTCCTTAGCCATTGGTTTTTATAATTCGAAGAAAACACATGTTTTGGCATTTTGATGAAAAAAAAATGATAGCTAAAACTGAAAATACTTGTATTTTTGTTAAAATCTGGTTTTTTGAGTGGGTGGGAGTTGCTTTCTTTCATTTTACTTCTGCCAAAGGTCAGCTAATTTTTAATCAAAGATGCAAAACCTGAAGCCATTATGGCCAGGCTTTGATCCCTTTATTACTTAAAACACCTCAAAAGCCCATTATACCTTTGACTTTAATCTCTCCAAATTACAATTATAGGGTAACCAATTATAGCCCACAAGTGGTAAGCTCAACTATTCTTAATCTGTCTCCTGGCATTCATAATTACTCAGGTGGACCAGTTCCTGTCTGCAGTAGATTGCTTCTGGCTGGTTTACTGTAATGTATTAAAGATGGGTAAAAATATGGTTTCTTTTTTCTTATTTTTTCTAGTTGAAACAAAAAATAAAATAGGATTTGTGGTAGACAGCTTTTAAAATTGCATTTTTCTACTTTTGCAAGTTTATCAGTCTACCTGAGCAATTTCGGTTCTAGTCGCAAGTAGTCAAGATAGGTAAACTAGGTTGCTTTACTTTCTCACTTGCCATCTAAGAACAGTTTCATGACAATATTTCAGTTTTCTTTTACAGATAAAGAATTCTGTTTCATTTCCAGTTTTTCTTTTTTATTTCGTAAACTTTGAAAGTCTGTCTATTGTTTCTACATAGTCATCTGCTATAGCTAAGCGTGAACTTATCCAAAATGACATAATAACCAGTACTTCATTTTCTGTAATCTTTGGACAAGTTCACAAACCATGAAAGATGTCATGTTGTCCAGTCTATTTGAGTAAGGTAATAACAGAATCAAATGCCCAGCGATTAGATTCAATTATTGCTTGAAATTTGTCAATGAACTCGATCCTGATTATAAAATATGTCAATAGAAGATTGGAACTAGTCTTAATATTTACATTTTTTTAATGTAAGGATTGTTTTCTACAATGGAGCTGTACATTTATTCATATTATCTTCTGAAAATGTGAAAGATAATCTTCATTTTTGTTAAAAAAATGTCTGAAGCAATCTGAGCACTGCAACTTAAGATAAAGTGCTGATTGCCCGTGCATACAAATTTAAATGAATTAAAACACCTGGACTAGTTCACTAATTGAATTATGGAACACCTTTATTTGTAATGATACTCCAAGTAGTCAAAATGTTGTTAAAAAGGGTAAATCTGCTGTTGAATAAAAAGTGAGACAACAAAAACCTGCAAAACTGGCATGTTAGAGACATAGACTACTGTAGCACAAATAGATGTCGACCATTTAAAGTTTTGGAAAAGGAAACACAAAGATAATAACCTGCATAAATGTTTGAAACTTGTAAATCATTAGTGAACTGGGAATTTGAAACTGAAAGTGTATCTCACTGGTTATACTGTAAATTGTGGAGTGCATCATCTGTTTTCATTGTTATCTAATGATCATGCTTTCAGTTAAAAAAAGAGATAATATGGGTAATCAAATTAGTATCATGGTCTTATGGTTATCTATTCAGATACCTCTTGCTCAGTACAGATATTACATTCCTTAGTTTCATTTCCATCTTGAATATTTTATTTTTTGTCTGCTTTAAAAACTGTACATAGTGTCAAAAATATTTTGTACTACTAAAATTATTAAAAATGTGGAAAATATGGTATCAAGAAAATTACAGAGAACCAGATAATTGCATTACTTATAGTTTTGTGTGTGTGTTTATATATATATCCAGCTAGACCGCGTCATCACCAGGCGTCCAGAACTGGCCAGTGTTCTCCTCACCCGCAGCTACCACAGTGCCGATTGCGACATGGACCATTCCCCCATGGCCAGCAAGGTGCGAATATTACCCAAGAAGCTGCACCACGCCAAGAAAAGGGTCACCCACGCATCAACACCTGCTGTGCAAGCAATCCAGAGAAAACACAGCAGTTCATCAGCAAACTGAAGGAAGCCCTCACCAAAGTGACACCTGATGACACCATTGACTCCAAGTGGTCCCATATCCGTGACTCTGTGTACAATTCAGCCATCACAGCTTATGGGAAGAGGGAGCGAAAGAATGTCGACTGGTATGAGGCAAACTGGGAGGAGATGGAGCCCGTGACTGAGGCAAAGAGGAAAGCCCTCCTGGCATACAAGGCTGCACCTAGCCCCAGAACACTACAAGCCCTCAGGATTGCAAGGAACAACGCCCAGAAGACCGCCTGCCGATTTGCCAACACCTACTGGCTGAACCTTTGCAACAGTATACAGACAGCTGCCAACACCAGGGATACAAGAGGAATGTATGAGGGTATCAAAAAGGCGACAGGCCCCCCCCCCCAGTTACAAGACCGCCCCCCTCAAGTCCAAGACGGGCAAAGTCATCACAGACCAGGGGAAACAACTACAGTGATGGGTTGAGCACTATCTCAAGCTATATGCAACCCAAAACAATGTCACTGGAACTGCCCTGGACGCCATTCCAGACCTGCCTGTCATGGAGGAGCTAGACACACAGCCCACCCTTGAAGAGCTTGGAAAAGCCATTGATTGCCTTGCCTGTGGGAAGGCTCGTGGAAGCGACGGCATTCCGCCTGAAGTCCTCAGGAGCTGAAAACCAGCACTGCTCCAGCCCCTACACATACTCCTCTGCCTTTGCTTTGAACAGGGATACATCCCACAGGACATGCGTGACGCCAACATCGTCACTTTGTACAAAAACAAAGGAGACCGTAGCGACTGCAACAACTATCGGGGCATCTCCCTTCTCAGCATCATCGGAAAGGCTTTCACCCATGTTGCCTTGGCGTGCTTGCAGATCCTAGCCTATCGCATCTACCCAGTGTGGATTTTGAGCCAGCAGGTCAACTGTAGACATGATCTTCTCACTACGTCAGCTGCAGGAGAAGTGTCGCGAGCAGCAGATGCCCCTCTACATTGCCTTCATAGACCTGACAAAGGCATTTGACCTGGTTAGTCAGAGTGGACTCTTCAGACTCCTGCAGAAGATCGGCTGCCCCCCATGTCTGCTTGCTGTCATCATGTCGTTCCACGAGAACATGCACAGCACAGTGTGCTTCAATGGCGCAACATCTGAAGCATTCCCAGTCATTAGCGGAGTCAAACAAGGCTGTGTCCTTGCGCTGATGCTCTTTGCCATCTTCTTCTCCATGCTTCTTCAGTACGCATTCAAAAACTGCAGCGAGGGAGTGTACATCCATACCAGGGCTGACAGCAAGCTGTTCAACATCGCCCGTCTCCGTGCTAAGACTAAAGTCACAGAGGTACTCATCCGTGAATTGCTCTTTTGCCGACGATGCAGCCTTGATATCACACACAGAAGATGGACATCAGCAGCTGGTATGCCGCCTCCCCCATGCTTGTAAGGAATTTGGACTGAACATCAGTTTGAAGAAAACGAACGCCATGGTGCAGGACGCAGACTCCCTTCCCTCTGTCACCATCGATGGGTACAACTTGGATGTTGTCGAGAACTTCACATACCTCGTGTCTAACATCTAACATGAACAGCATGTTCTCCATTCTCAGTGAGAGGCGCCTTCGCTGGCTTGGCCATGTCAAGAGAATGGACCCAGGCCGCATTCCCAAGGACCTGTTATATGGGGAGCTAGCAGAAGGTGCACGACCAACTGGATGACCACATCTGCGCTATGAAGATGTCTGCAAGAAGGATATGAAGACGGCAAACATCAATTTCAACGACTGGGAGAGCTGTGCAAACAACCGTTCCAGCTGGCATCTAGCTGTCAGGCAGGGAGTTCAAAACACAGAGGAAGAGAGAAAAATAAAACGAGCTGAAAAGGGAGTTAGAAAGAAGGATAAACAAAAGCTTACTTTGGAGCTACGCCATCGTCTCCCGTAGATGGATGGATGCCAAGAAGAAGATATATATATATATATATATATATATATATATATATATATATATATATATATATATAGAGAGAGAGAGAGAGAGAGAGAGACGCACATTCAAACACACATTTACACATTTAATTGAAACTTCATACCACACATGTAAATGTGATTCTACTGGCAGGAGGACATAAAAAATACCATTTTAAAGGCAAATACCAAACACATTGTTTTAAATATACCTATTTTAAACATCAGAAGTTTTTTTTATTTTAAATTTGAAAAAAGAAGATAGTACACATTTTATCAACACATTAAAGAACCAACCAGAATTATACTAAATGTCATCCAGGTCATGTAGGTGCTCAACACCTATTATTTAAGTAATGTGTTTTAATTTTTTGAATTTTATTCTACATACCTTTAAGTGGCAATTATTCACTTTATTTGGATCCTTATACATCCATATTCATTTCAAAGGTCATTATTTAAATGCCCCAAGAAGTACGTACAACAAAATGTTAAAATACATGGACATTTTTTAACGAGATCAACCAAAAAGTGTGATCTAGTACATTCTGGATTGAATGTTGCATGCTGTGTCACAATGATGTTGATAAACAACGTCGAACTACCATATATTGTGACGATTAGACTTGACATGCTCAGTTTCTTGACCCTGTTTAACATGGTAACCATTATAAAAGTCCATAGCAATCTAAAAAATTTCATCTGTAAGTTTCTTGATAGGAGTATTTAAGGTACTGATCATTCAGTAATCAGGTTTGAATAGACTTTGATTAAGCAAACTAGAAATATATTTTGAAGCAACAATTTATAGTTAATTTAAGATGAGTAAATGAACCTACATGACCTGTACGACTTTTATTATGGTCAGCTTGGGACTGGAACTATTCCAGAAGTGCAGTGATATGTGCTGAGTTAAGATTAAGAATGGTTAAGCAATGGCTAATATGTGCACTATTGCTAGTAAATTGATTACCCCGTTGCTGTAATTTGGAGACTTTAAAGCCACAGGTGGTAAATTGATTACCCCATTGCTGTAATTTGGTTTGTGTGTGTGTGCGTGGTTTGGATTTTTAATGTAGCTTTAACAATTTTTCAGTCATATTGCTACCATGTCTGCAGTGTGACAGTTCATAGTGATGTCTAGCACTGAGGCATCCTGCTGCATACATGTAGCATGATGTCCCACCCAGTCACATTATCCTGACATCAGGCCGACCAGTCCTGACAAGTCTTTGGTATGACACGGCTGGGGATTGAACCCATGACCTCCCGCATCCGTGGTGGATGCTCTAACCACTAGGCCACCTGAGCGGTTTGCTGTAATTTGGAGACTTTAAAGCCACAGATGGTATGTTTTTGTGGTGTTAGGAGTAATAAAGTAATTGAATTTGGTGTATGATCATCAGGCTTTTGTATCTTTGAGAAAAGGTCTGCCACACTTTGATGAAGATAAGAAAGAAGTGGCCGACCCAAAAATGATTGATTTTTGCAGAAATATTTTAGTAAGTGTTGTGATGTTTTTTAAAAAGAGGAATATTTAAGGGTAGCTATCATTTTTTGGGGTAAGTTCTTGTCAAAATGCCACATTTATGTTTGCTTCTGGAGCTAATAACACTAGGTACAAGATATTGGTAGTTTGGAACTGCTTGGAAATCCGAGTTTAAGTGTTTGCAGATGAGTAACAAAGGTCTTGAGTATTGATTGTGTGATTTTAAGATAGTATATGGGGTAAGTAATGATATCACCAGAAATGTGGAGACACCACTGCATAGGAGCAATGATTTTTCTGTAACAAAATACACCAATTTTGAAGGCCATGTTTGAGACTTGCTGAAAAGTGCATTAAGTGGCAGTTGCAGAGATTTTGATGCAATTTTGTGGCAGAACACAATTTACCATTCCTCACTGAATATCATTTTACTAAACCTGCTAAAGTTTTGTTTCTCAACTCTGCAAGGCAGCACATATTATCACTCAGGCTCTTGTTGTTGTTGTTGTGGGGTTTAACGCCATTTTTCAGCACGATAGGCTATACATGGCGGCCAATATTAATGGTGGAGGAAGAACCCGGAAAACCCCGGAAAGAACCACCGACCCACGAGAAGCTACTGGCAAGCTTTCTCACATGCCCACATTGGCTGAATCTTAGACTCGAACCGCCGCAGACAGAGGTGAGATGGCAGTGATCCGTAACGAAGAGCGCTTTAGACCACTCGGCCACTCGGGGCCCCCACTCAGGCTCTAGCTTCCAGACTGAGTCAGAAGTTCATTGTCATGATTGAGAATACATGTTATGGAAAAAATGCACTTGTTTTGTTTTTATTCCCCTTAAAACACTTAAACATTGGTATTTAAAAAAAAACCACTGGTTTAGAGACCGATCGATTTTGAATTCTACTGATTTGACATTCTTTTTCTGTCACATGTACAGACAGTACATGATTACAAGTCTGCAATCAAAAAAATACATAAATTTCATCTGCAGTAAAAATAGTTCATGAATTTCAGTATGCGATTCAAATAGTACATGAATTTTAGTGTGCAGTCAAAATATTGTTTGATTTTTTTTATATATCAGAAATAATACTTTACATGAATTTGATTTGGCACTAAAAACTAAGTCCTTTTGATTACTACAATGATGATGTTTTGGAAGAAGTTTGTTCTCTACTAATATGGTAAATTCACAATTCAGACCGATTTCCTTACTTTAAGTACAGATGTGATTCAATATAGCCAACCAAACCAGTTGTAACATGTCAGCCATTAATTTGAAAGCACCTTTGTAATGGAAGACCACAATCAATTTGTGTGTTACAATCAATTAGACTTCAGAAGGCATAATACTTGTATGATAGCATAGTACTTGTCATTGGAATGATAAAAGTGAATGGAGTTTTCATGGAGTGAGGCCATTTCATAAAATGCTGTCTTAAAATGCTGTACTTGAAACATACTTGATAAATTAAACAAGACTTACCAAGTCGAAGTTTGATTGTAATTTCATGAACCCCATAAGTGCCTTAGTGATCACATGAGATGACGCTGGTCACGTGGTTGGTCAGTCTTGAGAGCAAAAGAAATGGAAGCCTCAATGTGTTATTGGGTGGGAAGTATTAAGGGTGGGCATGTGATCACTAAGGCACTTATGGGGTTCATGAAATTACAATCAAACTTTGACTTGGTAAGTCTTGTTTAATTTATCAATTTCACTTCCCCCATAAGTGCCTCGTGATCCCATAAGATTTCAGAGCGAGGCTTCCATTTATGGAATTGATTAACAACAACTAAAACCCGAAAAAGAAGAAATTTTATATGTTGATATTAAACCAGACAACCCAAAATTAAGATGTACATTATATATTATTACCATTATACAATTCTGGATGCAGACAAAACCTTTGTACTGAATTCAGTCTGATCTGTAACAGGCTTCTTATAAAATTTCCTGAAAGTACAGGCACTAGCCCAGCCAGCTGCCTTCAAAATTGTACCCAATGGTACCCCTTTTGCACAGGCTGCAGAAACAGATGCAGCCCTTGTACTATGAGCCTGGAAAACTGCAGTATCAATACCAGACTTTCTCATAACAGTCTTTATCCAGTTTGATATTGTGCTTTTGGCAACTTTTTTATGTGGAGATTGTGTGCTGATAAATAACTGTTTCAGAATTTCTCAAAAGCTTAGTCCGTTGCAAATAACACTGTAAACAAGAAACAACACACAATTTTTTGTCAAAAGGATAAGATTCAAAAACAAAAGGTTCCAGATGTTTACCTGGTTTAGATTGTTTCAGCAATGAAGAAATATGTATTTGTACACTGTTTACATCAAATTTAATGCCATTTGTCTGCATAAGGTGAAGTGTCTGACACCTCTGTCCTGTCAACAAAGCAAGCAGCATGACTAACTTCATAGTAAGTTCCTGTAATGATAATTGGTCATTGCCTTGTAAAGAGAGAAAATAGTTAAACACAAGCCGCACATCCCACACAAAAGTGTATTTTGGAAATGAAGGCTTTGCAATGAACACTCCTCTCATAAATCTCTTAAGTAAAATATTCTTGCTTAGTCTGGATTTAGAAGTAAGACTAACTAATGATGAAATTGCAGATCTAGCTGTATTTACAGAACTGTAACCTAAACCTCTATCTACTAATTCTGTTAAAAACTCTATAACAATAGTCACAGGTGGGTCAAATGGATTAATCTGTCTCTGATTTGAAAATAGCATCCACTTTTGGAGATGACCCCAATACTGTTTTTTAGTTGATGTTCTCCATGAATTGATGATGAGGCAGGCAGCCCCTCTCTGATAATCCTTGACTTTTGAGTGCTGTCCTGATAAGTGAAAAACACCCATCCTCAATTTTTGGAGGGGGTGTCGTCGTTGTGGATTGTGTGCCAGGTGTAGAATGTCTTGTGGACGTGGCAGTAGAAAACAAGGACCGACTACAGCATGCAGGAGACTCGGAAACCAGGGTTGCGTTGTCCATAGTGGTGCCACCAAAATAACATCTGCTTCGTCTTGGGCCATTTTTTGCAGCACTGCTCCCAACATACTGAAAGGTGGAAAACAATAATGACGATTGTAATTCCATTTTAAAGAAAAAGCATCAACTGCTATAGCTTTTGGGTCAGGTCGGTATGAAACATAACTCGGAACTTGGTGATTTAGCCTGGAAGCAAATAAATCCACATCTATGTGCCCATACACTTTAATGATTGCATTGAAGACTGTAGCACTTAACTTCCATTCAGAATCATCATTTATGTTTCTAGACAATCTATCTGCTTCACAATTTAGTGTTCCCGGCAAATGAGAAACACTTAACCAGATACCCCTAACTGTACACCACAGCCAGATATCACGTGATAATTTATGCAGTTTAGAAATGTGTCCCCCCATTTACTTCACATATGAAACTGCTACAGAGTTATCCATGTAGATGCGCACATGTGTGTTCGTCACTTTGGAACAAAAAGATTGTAATGTCAAAAAACATGCTTTCAGTTCCAAGAAATTAATATGATACAGTTGTTCCTCTTGATCCCAATGACCACCTGTTTCAGCTTTGGTTGTATGATTTACCCCCCCCCAACCAACAAGGGAGCTATCACTGGTCAAGACAACTTGTGGTTCACCATGTGAAACCACTTTATAACTGGAGGACACATTAGATATCCACCAAGATATACACTGTCGGCTGTCTTCCGAAAGAGACAAATAAGCATTGAAATTACCTTTATGTATCTTTAAGTATTTATCTTTTTCATGTTCTAGATCTTTATAATATAAAGGTGCATACTCTACGCCTGGTTCGCAAGCAACAAGCATTCCCACAAGTTGAGCCAATTCACAAATAGTGATGTTCCGTTTCCGCAGTATGTCAGAACAATGAGCAACGATACTGTCTGCTTTATCTTGAGTTAGTCGGACAGTCATTGTGACAGAGTCTAGCAAAAATCCAACAAATACTATTTTTTGGGTGGGTTCAAACACAGATTTTCTGGGGTGAACGGTTAAGCCCAGATGTACGAACTGTTTCCATAACATTTTGCCTACACTGATCATAAGATGCCCCTAACAAACAACTATCGTCAATGTATGCCACATTTGTGAACCCTTTTTGTCTCAATGATGCAAAAACTGGCTTCAGTAGCTTGGTGAAAACGCGTGGTGCAGATGCCAAACCATTTGGCAAACAGGTAAATTCATATATATTCCCAAACCACTGAAAACGCAAATATTTCCTATGTATCTGAGCCACAGGGACAGAATAGTAGGCATCCTTCAAATCGACAGATGCAAAGAAACAATTTTTTCTCATGGCATGAACAGCTGTTTTCAAAGTTTCCATTTTAAAATGTATCTTCTCAACATTTGTATTGAATTGTTTTAAATTCAAAATAAGTCTCACAGACCCATCTTTTTTAGGTCTAATGAAAATGTTTGAAAAATACTGTCCAGGTTTTGAATAAACTTTACGAATAATACCTTTTGCAAGAAAATTATTAATTTCAGCATTTATCTGTTTCTCTTCAGTTATTGAGACTTTAAGCTGGTTAGGTATACATGTTTGCACAGGTTGCCGTTCAAACTCTATTTCATAGCCTTTCACAGTATTCAGAATCCAAGGATCTGAAGTAATATTCTGCCATGCATCAAGCCATGCTGAAATTTTCCCAGCAACAAAATTGTCAGGTGTATTGATCATACAAGAAACATATGTACTTAAATGAGGCTGCATACAAATAGCCTGGGAAGATCTTACTGATCCTTCCGATGTTTGAGAAATCCAGTTCCTTGTTTCTGGACTTTTTTGAAACCCTGTCTCCAGCAATGATTTTGCTGCCCCTGATAATTTCTGTGCCGGAGGTGTCCGGTCCGTGAATAAGAACGTCCTAAAAAAGGCACATTGCTTTTAAACTTTGATGCCACCTGACATTTTGCTGCTTCTTGTTGCTTTTTTCCCAGCAGCTGAGTCCCAGCCTTCTGGGATTCATTTAGTTTAGTTACCTGCCCATTCAGGTTATCTCCAAAAAGCCAGTCTGTGATGGGATTCGATGCAGCACAGATGGGCTGATACATGTTGGTTAGCTCAGGTTTTATTAAGTCACGACGCTTAAAACTGAAGTCGCTGAACAAAAACGATGACATTTTAAAAGTATCCATGACAAGGTCCCTAACTGAATCTAACGGCAATTCTCGAAAATTGTTTCTATGCTTTTTGAACAATTCCAATGCCCTTAAGGTAGGGACCAAAATTTGCCCTAACTGAGTTTGCAACTTTTGCAGTAGTATATCCACACTCTTGGCCTGTTTTGACATTGCATTCCAGACCTCAATATTGACTCTTGGCACCTTTAAATTGTCACAATTGCCTGGTCTGGGATACTTCTCCTGCAAGGGTTTTAGCTTGTCGGAGGTTAACACAGAACGTAGTCCTTTATTGAGGACTTCCGCTAATTTGTCATCCACATTTGGACCAGCTTTTTGATGTTCCAGGACAAAACTTTCCAAGTCCGCAAACAAATCATCATCATCATTTGCACTGACCTCAGCGGAATCTGCATCTGGCATAATTAAACCTGTAACATCCACATCCGAGTCGACGTCCCCTTTATCGTGCACAGTGTCCAAATCCTTTTCAAACTGCCCTAGGTGTGCCGATCCTGCAGAAACCGCAGTTGATGTGTTTGGCATTTGGGTTTTATTAGAAACACTCGCCAAGATCTCTTTCATTTTTGTCATGCGCGCATGCATTTTGGACACAACATCCGCGTTTTGTGTCCACAACTGACATTGCATGGCCAATTCTTTATCCAGGGTAGCCATATTGATTGTTTGGGCGGAAATCACGTGACTTGCGCCAGTATCAGATAATGACGTCATGTCTTCTTGTCGTAATGGTCGACTTAATGTAGCTTTCCCCAGCTGCCAAACATGTGCCCCACTAGACCTCATACCTACGGTGGCAGTTGCTGATGGCGAATGCATTCGTTTCCCCATCAGACCCGTACCGGAAACCGTACTTGCATCATCTGTGACGTTTCCTTTGCGTTTGCGACAGTTTTTGAGTATTTCACTCATAAAGCCTGTCCCCTCTGGGAACTGCCTTGGGTGGTCCGCACCCTCCATTTTCTTGACACTGAAGTTCACTGAAAACTCGCAAAAGTTGGGAAACTATCTGCAACACTTTGCCTCTGCAAAGGTACAACCCAGTTTGCGGAAATTAGTGCTTCGGAATGCACAAACCCGATGACTGCCAAACTTTTCTCCCGAAATCGTATATTACGCTGTTAATTTTTGGTGTTTTCTTCTTTAATTTGCTCCCAAACTGTACTCTTCATGCAACCGTTGTTCTCTGACCAACCACGTGACCAGCGTCATCTCATGGGATCACGAGGCACTTATGGGGGAAGTGAAATGGGACTTAATACTGATTAAAGCCTGGTGCATCCACCATGGTCAAATTGGCCTTTGTACACAGGTGACCTGTGTGCAAATAATTCATTTTTCAAACTAGGTTTCTGAACAAATGCCATGGACTGATTACAGTTATTGCTATCATTATTGTTATTGTTGCAATATTATTATTATTATTATTATTATTATTATTATTATTGTTATTATTATTAGCAGATTTAGTTGAGTGCACTCTTCAGCAAAATAATATATATATATATATATATATATATATATATATATATATATATATATATATATATATATATATATATATGTTCAGTCACAAAGTCACACTGATTACTGTATTCTGCTCACTTGAATCCGATCCTGTAAGTTAAATCATGACTGACACTTACTAAGATTAAGAGTTTGTTTCTGTGCACAATGATAATACACTAATGTCACTGTAACTGACAGCATGCATATGACTTTCACAGTACTGACTCCTTTGATTGTATAAGCAGAGGTAGAAATAGTTGCTCACACCTAAAAGACAATACAGCAAAATCCCTGATTTACACGTATGTTGCATTCCTAAGAAACCACACGTCAGTGGCGTCACTAGGGGGGTGCGGACCGCACCGGGTGACACAATCTCAGAGGGATGACACCAAAATGAAAAATTGCAAATTTTACAGAGCACACACTGCTTGGTCTAGTCGGATTTCATAAGCGGATAACCGATCATAGTTAAATACATGACTAGCAGGCACAGCAGTGGCGTCGCTAGGGGGATGTGGGGGGTGCAGACTGCACCGGGTGACACTATCAGAGGGGGTGACACCAAAATGACATTACTAAGGATTCTGTATAGTCTGTTACGGAAGGAGGACCATGGGGGTGACACCATGAGCTACCGCACTGGGTGACACCAACCCGAGTGACGCCACTGCCACACGTGACTAATCCATCCATCAATGGGGAGCTGAAGATTCATCCTGGTACAACACATTATAAAATGGTTGTTCCTGCATGGGAATCCATGTTACACGTATGCATTTATAGATGAATGATTCACGTCTCGGGGGTGTATTTCTCTGATGTTAACATTTGCATAAATGTGAGACAGTCATGCGTTGAATAGACATAAATTGGGAGATTACTGTATATCATAATTGGTCTATGCTGTACTCACCGGACTCAAAAACAGTTGATTTCCTGTGTGTGTGTGTGTGATTTGGATTTTTAATGTAGCCTTAACAATTTTACAGTCATATTGCTACTCGCTACAATGTCTCCAGTGTGGCAGTTTATAGTGATGTCTAGCACTGGGGCATCATGTCACAGATATATAGCATCATGTCCCACCCAGACACATTATCCTGAGACCAGGCCAACCAGTCCAAACACTAACCTCGTAATGCTGAGTGCCAAGCCAGGAAGCTGTTAGTACCATTTTTGTAAGTCTTTGGTATGACCAGGCAGGGGATTGAACCCACAACCTCCCACATCCGAGGCAGACACTCTAACCAGTTGACTTCCTGTGATGAATGAATAGGGTACTTAAAGAACCAATGTGGCCACATGAACTAAAACTTCTTTCATGGCAAGTTTAGTGCATCTGGAATTATCCCAGACCTTAATGAAAGGGATATGACTTGTCAAGTTGTGTTTCTCCCCAAACATTTTTTTCTTCTTTTTAATCAGTGATGACTTGAATTCATGTGCAAATAGATAAAGATATTGAAGTATACCCATGGTGTCCCCCTCTGAAGAAAAAAATACAAAACAAGAAAGGCATAATGGTCAGTAACTAATGATAAAATCTGAATTACTTTAGAATTTGACATATTGACTCCTTGGAGTTACACTGGTGGTGTGACTAGATTACATCAATTACGCATGGTATAAGAATGTTGTCACATTCATTCATTCACATGATATTCCTTTATTTAAACAATGCCTTCTTCATCAAACAAGAGTTTATTTGCAGATAATGTTGATATGCTTTATTGATCATTTAAAGCAGGGAGAAATATTTTACTTGGTTAGAAAACACCTGGTCTCTGACCATATACATGTATATGAAATTTACTGGGTTAAAATTGGGATGGCCATTGTGATCAGGTGACAGATGCCAGTATTGAAAGGTGACCATTAGGACAGGTTTTCTTGTATTAAAATTGGTTGTCATTAGTTGAGGACTAAACTTTATAAAGTTAAATAAATTAGCTAGTTTTATTGATTTGTTACCATGCTCTTGTGACATTGGAGTTGTGCTAAACTCATGAGGTTTTTTTCCTGCATAGACTTGTATACAGTTTGCATCCAAATGCAAACAACATACCAGCTATATTACTGTATTAAATAATGCAATTTTATACTCCCAAAACCCCTGACCCCATCATGTTTTGAAAAACACTTCGGTATGTGCCTGTAACATGTAGTATGTGTGTATTACTGGTAAACAGTCCTGCTTAGAGCTTGTGTAAAACTATTCTTGGGTCAGCTTATACAACAACTAAAAGGCAAAGAAGTAGTGTATAAACAACCACCATTTCATGTATTACTTAATTGGCTAACAGTAGCTACGGTTATGTGTTAAGTCCTTTAAAGGAAGCTGTGTAGTTGCCCAATGAGCAAATTTTCATATGTAAAGTTCACAAATAAGAACTACTCAGTTAGTTCTAGGTAAATGAAAGAAGTGCTAAATTCTTGTTGAACAACTGAAGTTATTACATGTACAAGTGTGATTCATTTTTTAAGGTGATTCAGGAAGCAATAAGATAAAAGCAAAAATAAATTTCTTTACTCCAGGTTGAGAGAGTTTTACTTCGCAAAGCGTGAGGGAAGGAGCTTTTAATACTACTGCATAACAACAGGTCAGCATTCTGGAGTATATGATGTTCGTCAAATCTGGAGAGCACCTGTAACATATTTAACATGAACATTCAGATCAGTTCTCTTTATTATGGTTCATTAGTTTGCAGTTATGTTGGTAAAGCATAATAACACCTGAACTGGACAGAAGCATTTATTACTGCAGTATTACCTGTAAAACCACCATTAAACTTGAAAATATTATATTCCCTCCCATATTGCTCACCCATGCCATGAAATTGTTAGTTGTAAATGTGATATATATTCACTTTCCATAGAGACAAGCGTATCTCATGGTCAAACAGCATTAGATACAGTTCTGACAATTCTAACATTATGGTTGTCAAGAACATCTCCATTCTGACTCAGATTTCCTCAGAGAATCCAGCAGGGAAGCATGGAAAACAGTATCATCCAGTCTCTAGTGAGTGCAAAGATGATCACAACTCCCTAGTGAAAATGTGACTGAAATTTCAGTGAAATCTCAGTGAAATTCTATTATGTGTATATTTAAATGATTTGTTTGTTTGTTAGTTTTAAAATATTTTTTATTCCATCAAAGAATTCAGCAGGGAAGCTTGGACAACAGGACCATCCAGTCTCTAGTGAGTGGAAAATGAATGATACTTGCATTACTTTCAAACGCTATTGAGCTGTTGAGAGTGGCAAATACTGTATGTAAATATTAGCATATATTTATCCATCCAGTGGATTTTAAAGATGTACATTTGATGAATGTTAATATTTACTGTCCGTGTAGATATGATTATGTGTTTGCATATGTGTATGTGACAATACTAAGTCTTCCAGCTTTTTCTTTTTGTATAAGTGTATTAAACACTTTGAAGAAAACAGACAAGTGATTTTCTTTTATTCAGATTTGAATTTGCAGTCATCTTCTATAGGTTTGATTTAAAAGGCTGACTTATTCTCATTTGGATGTTATGGCTGTTTGTTTAATCACATGTGACCTCACAATACACGTTTTGAATCTCAAAGAAAACTCAGTACTGGGTATGACATAGTCCCTGATCCATTGGCGTATAGACTAAAATCTGCTTGTGCATAATATGCTACCAGATCAGGGTCTATATTGTTTGTTATCTTATTAGTTCAAACATACAGCATAGACCCAGAGCTGCCATTGCATTATGCAACAGCAGATCAGATTATGTGTAATTTGAAGCTTACACACACACACTATAGATCATGCTATAAGTGAGGGTGTGAGTTACTGAGGAACCTGAAAAAAAATTTAGAATGAAAGAGGCCATCCCTGCTGGAAATCATGTTTAGTAGCTGAATAATCATTTTATAATTGCATTAGGAATAATTTTCGATAAAGATTTTCTTCCAGTGAAGTAATGACTTTTTTATATAAATTATCATTATCATCATACCCAACCTCTGAAAGATTGTTAACATTACTCGAAGCTGTTTCAACAACCATCACGTGTTTGCAGAAGTATTGCTTATTGCATCACTGCTTTTTTGTTGTTGTTCATTCACTAAAAAATGTTGCTTTTATTTCTCAAGAAAATAGTGTTTCAACTCTGTGGTCTTAAATTAAGTAAATGAAAAGGCCAAAAACAAAAAGTTTTATAAAATTCAGAAAATAATTTATTTCCCTAGAATGCAAAGTGCAAATGTAAAAAATAATTTATAGGTCCCTCGATAACTTGCGCCTCACTTATAGTGTGGTCAATTTTTTGGACCCCGATGTCCGTGAGTTATCGAGGGTGAGGTGTATCTCTATCACTATATATATATATACACACATATACATATATATATATATATATATATAGACACACACACACACATACACACACATATTAACCACACACACACATCAATCAGGACAAATATTTTTGAACAATTTTTAAACAATTTTGTTTTTACTGTATAGTTAAAAATGCTTATTTTTTTGTAATAGGACCATGTAGAATTGTGATCTTTTTTGTCGTTTGGGATATAATGCTTGTAATATATGAAATCATGGGAGGTTACCTTTTCCTTTCTTGCATGTATTTTGTTTTTCAAAGTGAGAATGAATATCAGTAATATACAGTAATTTGTTCCTATGGATGAGCATGAGCACTGGTTTGAGAACCCATTTCGTTCTCATTTTAATTAGTGTGTAGCAGTTTATAGTGATGTCTAGCACTGGGGCATCATGCCACAGGCATGTAGCGTGATGTTCAACCTAGTCACATTATTCAGACAACAGACCAACCAGTCCAAACACTAACCTCTTAATGCTGAGCACCTAGTGCAGCAGCTATTAGTACCATTTTTATAAGTTTTCGGTATGACTCATCCAGGGTTTGAACCCACGACCTCCCGCATCTGAGGTGGATGTTCTAACTACTTGGCCACCGGAGCAGTCGATACTGATGGCATTATCTTTATACTGCCTCCAAATTCAAAAAGGTTTTGCCTGCATGACATGGATCTGCTGACTTTGATGTCTTCTGAGTTTGTCTTCAGATAACATCCTCACTTGGGATAGTATCTTTTGTGTCTCTTCGTAAGTAATGTCAGCATCAGGTAGAATTGGAGGTTACTTTTCTGTATTTTGAGGTTCAGTCGATGGATACATGAATATTTCATTGTTTGAACTTAAAAGATCAAGACGCACACAAGAACACCATAATTCTTCACGTCTAAAAAATTATTAACAAACCATGCAAACAAGAAGTATGTACAAAAGGTGGACTTGGGTAAGAGAATTCAATCAAAAATAATAAACATGCATTCGGTTTGTTTTATGGTTATGTAGGCCTCACTAATGACACATTATTCAAAAAGCGAATTTGAAGGAAAGATCGATGGAAAGATGTAAAAATAATTCCCATAGCCCCATTGAAGTACATCCATGAGAGTCTCAGTTAAATACGTATCATTGATATGAAGGACCATTGATTTTCTACTCATTTCACAGATTAATAAAATTAATGTCAGGTCAGTGTGCTAAGGCCTATGCCTTACCTCTACTCTTCTTGCAAATTTTGTAACAAATACATCACCTATTTTTTATATAGCCATGTGCAGTTGTGTATATAGTACAAGTCACATGGGTCATGTATGCAAATTTACTTATTTTAAAGTAAATATAAATTGTTCTTTTAAAATTTAACACTTTCTTTCACCAAAGTCTATTACATTCTGATTATTGTATGCTCTGCACCTTAACTATCATCAAGAAACTTCCAGATGAAAATTATTGATCTCTTTGGTCCTTTACAATGGTGGTGTGTACTAAACTTTGGGCAAGAAAAGAGCTTGTCAAGTGGAATCGTCACAATATAGGGTAGTACAGATTTGTTTATCAGTATGCGTAGCTTTTATTGTGACATCACAGCATGTGACATTCAATCCAGATTGTACTGGATCACACTTTTAGATTAATTTCTTCCAAAACTGTCTATGTACTTCAACAGTCATTTTGCCATATGCACTTTTCAGGACATCTAAATAATGACCCTCTGAAGGAATGTTGATGTATAAGGATCCAAATGAAGTGAATACTTGCCAGATAAAGGTTTGTAGAATGAAATTCAGAAAAATTACACCATTACTGAAGTATTTGGCGTTGAATGCCTACATGACCTGTGTGACTTGTACTAGCAGTGTTACAGTGTGCAGCCTAAAATTAAACCTATTTGTTATACCTCGTGATGTTGTTACTAAACTTAGAAATATGTATGCATATTCTGCAAATATTTTACAAATCGATTTGAATATGCATACACATTAAGTGTTATTGTTTCGCAAATCAGTATTGATACTTTCACTCAAGACTTAAATTGAAAATGTCATTGTGTGGGTGTGTATAGTTTTTATCATTAAAATAAATTTATAAAATATCCTACTTAGAATGTGCCTTATGTCATATTGTGTTTTCTCTCAAATATTTGTAAATTACGGAATATTAATATTAAAAAAATGAAGAATATCAAGCTAGTTTAATTTTGTTTAATTTTCATCTAAAACCTGTTATATATATATATATATATATATATATATATATATATATATATATATATATATATATATATATATATATATATATATATATTCTGTACAGAGTATCTGATTATTTTTTAAGAGAACAAAACTTGTTGCAATTATTATCACACTTGTTAAGTTGGGCCAAGTTGTCTTATTTTCCGTCCAAGTTAGGCCAAATTGTCTATTTTCCATCCAAGTTAGGCCAGATTGTCTTACTTTCCATCCAAGTTAGGCCAGATTGTCTTATTTTCCGTCCATTTACTTTCCGTCCAAGTTAGGCCAGATTGTCTTTGGGTCAAAGTGTCTTTTAATCTGGGCATAGCAGTCTGAAGTAAACCTCTGAATCAAGACATTTTATGTTAGTGAAAAATCCTATTTTGCAACAGATGTATCCAAAAGATAATATCTGTGAGCTCTGGAAAATTGTACATAACAGCTGTCGAGATCAGTTTCCCAACATGTTCAAGCTGCCAAAGCTAGCTGTGTATTATATTGCACCTTCAGAAGCAAGCACAGAACAATATTCATACGCAGATAAGAAAACAGTACACTCAGAAACAATCAACAGATTAATGTTTTTTCAGCTAGAGGCGACATCTTGTAAAGATATTGATTTCATTAGAAAGCAGGAAGGAGAGACAGATATTAAAGTGTTAGGTAAATATTAAATTATGGTTTTCTCTTCCTCTCCTTCCTTCCCTTTACTCCCCCCTTATTTTGATGACAAAGGGTGAGGACCCCCTTAAGAAAAAATCCTGGCAGCATCTCTCCATTAGTTGTACATGGGGAATAAATTTAGAATTTCTCATTGTATGCAGAGATATTTAACCAGTGAATGAAGGTGCAGATGGAATAAATAAAATTAGCACAGAATCAGCGAGAGAGCAGATTTCAACCACTTCAGTTAGTCTCCTTGTGCAAATGAAGCAAAAAAAATATAAGGACTGGGAGTTGTCACTAACAATTTCAAGTACCTGTGGCTGTCGCAGTCATTTGCATCTGCAGGAAGTACAGTGTGACAGATTTTGTTGCTATTTATCCTCATTCCCATGCCCCGTTTTGTTCTAGATGAGATTTTCTTTGCACGAGGAAATTGCATTATATCTTCTGTTTTGAAGATAACATTGTAATATCTTTCAAGTTTAAATGAGGCTTCAAATTGGTAATAAGATGTTTCCAAAGCATTCATGCAATGTAAAACAAGGCTAAAGTGAGTTAAATGGAGCCACCATTAAATGGCCTAAAACGTTGAATAAAAAACTCACCAACAACCAGTGAGAATTGCAAATAAATATATAACTATATTTTGATCTGTAATTTGAATCCTGGAAATACAACCAGTACGTCAACATACATAAAAGGGCACCACCTACCTTCCAAAGATGGAAAGACCATCAAGTTCATTTGTATTGATATCTATTGTATTGCAGGCTGTGTATTATGAATCATATTGATACACAGCGCAGGTGTATCATTTCACCTCTAAATTTCTTCTATCCTCCCAACTTGTACTGTTGGTAAGAACGTTTGAGTTGGCCCTTCAAAACTACATTCTAATATAGAAAGGCTTTTAATTTTTATGAATAATGCTCTCACATGCTACAACCATTAGGTTATTATCATAGATATGTCAGAAATAATGTTTTTTGTAACATGATTTTAAATTTCTTACTGAAGTTAAGTTACCTTGAAGAATACATTTTTTTAAATATATAACAGTAAAAAGATTATAAATTTTCTAATTTTATTTTACATTTGAATCATTGTAAGGAACTTTATTGAAGATCAATAACTGTGTTTTCATTATTTGACATCACTGATTATTATAGTATACATTTTTACCTGGAATAGTTGCTGGTGTTTCTATTCTGGTAGATTGCCCAAGTCACAATTAGAGGGGTGTTTATTGTGCTGGCTATATTATGGTGCTTTGTATTAATAAAAAAAATGGACAGAGTTATTGTGCTTAAACTGCAAGACTCAATTTTTCATAATTTAGAATTTCTTTGAAGCAACCATTAGAAGCATTGTCCTTCACTTTTCTTTTTTCTGCTTTGTGTTTTTGCTGGGGCCTTTTCTCCCATTTCATGCTGCCCCTCTACTGAGTTTTCATTTCCTTTCTCGATACTTGCATTTTCATTTCTTTCTCCATATATATATTTCCGCTTTCTTGGGACTAAATTCCTCAGCATAGTTTTTGCTTTCTTTGGATTTCTGTTTCCATCTTATCCTTTTACCAGAGGCTGAGTCGTCCTCAGTGGAGATGTTTTTACTAAATTTAATTAGGTTGTCAGTAATCTCTTTTCCTCTGGCAACTTGCTTCCATTTATGATTTTCTTATATCTGCCAAGTAAAGTGAGCTAAAAGATCCTCTCACTCGGAAAGTTACAGAAAAATGGTAGGAATTTTAATTTCTTGTTATGATTACTATTTATTTCAAATCCAAGATTTCCTTACTTTTAAGATAAAATAGTAGTTGGCACAGTGTTAAATATTAATCAGAGTCTGAGACTCTACAATAATGATGACTTTTGTTAACATGTAAAGTACTGATAATACAATTTTCTGCATACATGTTTGATGGGAAGAATCAGTTATGTTACAAATCATTGTATAATAGTGTATTAAAATAATCGAAGACTGGTCACAAAGTCGGACAAATTTGATTATATTTTCAGTAATCGTCAGTATAAATAATTCTAGTTGGGCTTTTTCTGTTCGACTTTTTTTACGATAAAACTATGCAAAGTAAAATAACAGGCTCAACTTTTATCTAGCATTAACAGGGGAGAGAGAGAGACTTTCCATGGACCCTCACAGATGGTGATCTCGTTATCCAACACTTGCTATCCAAATATATAGAATGTTGTGGAAAGACAGAGGGATTCAGACAGACACAGGGGTCAAGCTAGACTTGAATTTTATGTCCTCTATTTTATAGTACTAATGGTACTAGCAGCTGCCTTGCTTGGCGCTCTGCATTAAGAGGTTCCTGTTAGGACTGATTGGCCTGGTGTCAGGATAATGGGACTATTAGGATGTGACGTCATGCTAAATGTCTGCGTGATGATGCCCCAGTGCTAGGCATTACTATAAACTGCCACACTGCAGACATCATAGTGATATGACTAAAAAATCAAAATCATACACACACACACACACACACACACACACACTATTTCTCAGTACCAGTATGCATTTAACATTGTTTCAAGCCATACTTTATTTTCAGGTTGAAAAATTTGTATTACAGTGGTTCCTTGACTTACGAGTTTAATTCGTTACGTGACGGAGCTCGTAACTCAAATTACTCATATGTCAAATCAATTTTCCCCATTGAAATGAATTGAAATGCCATTAATCTGTTCCGGATCCCCAAAAAACACCGCAAATTTTTTGTTACATGTTTTTAAATAAGAAAAATGTACTTATAAATAATGAATATTGTATAAAAACACAATACAGTAGAATGTACTGCAATAAACTGGTTTTATTAAGTATAATGTACAGCATTTACCTTGGAGATCAGACGACTTGAAGATGCTGATGGAGGTGGAGGAGAAAGGCTGAAGTAAATAACTGAATCTTATTCGCTGATTTTTGCCCTTTTTGCCACGCTTTCCTCACTTTCATCTGCAGGGGTTTTCGATAAAAACCTGTCCAATGAGGTCTGTTTCATCCTCTGTTTCAGAATGTGTCTGAAATGAGTTAGGCAAGTGTCATTAAATAGCGCTGTCGCACGCCCAGTTGCAACTTTTTCTGGGTGTTTCTTTTGAATAAAGTCTGAAAGTTTCTCCCACATTCCCAACATTTCCTTTATCTCACTTGTAGAGATAACCTCCTCTGTATCACCTATTTCCTGCAAAACCTCTGTGTGCTGCTGCGTCTGTAGCTCCTTTAGCTCCTCTGTTGTCAGTTCCTCGGAGTGCTCCTCAATGAGCTCGTTGATGTCACCTTCATCCATGTCCAGGCCCATGGACTTGCCGAGGGATACAATCTCCTCCACCACTGCCGCTTCAGGTTCGAGTCTTTCAAAGTCCATTTCAGACACAACCTCAGGCCACAGCTTCTTCCACGCAGAGGTCAAGGTTCTCTTGTAACACCCTGCCAGGCCATATTGATAATTCTGAGGCATATCACGATGTTATAGTGGTCCTTCCAAAACTCTCGGAGGGTGAGGTTTGTGCTCTCCGTCACCTCAAAGCAGCGGCGGAACAGGTGCTTGGTGAAGAGCTTCTTGAAATTAGAAATCACCTGCTGGTCCATGGGCTGCAGGATAGGGGTGGTGTTGGGTGGAAAGTAGAGAACCTTTATAAACTTGAACTCTTCGAGGATGTCATCTTTGAGATTAGTTGGGTGAGCAGGTGCATTGTCCAGGATGAGAAGGGCTTGCAGGGGTAGGTTATTTTCCTGGAGATATTTCTTAACGTCAGGACCAAAGACCAAATTCACCCACTCCACAAAGAACTGCCTGGTGACCCATGCCCTCGGGTTTGCCCTCCACATAACCTGCAGTTTTTCTTTCAGAATCTTATGTGACTTAAAGGCTCTGGGGTTTTCTGAATGATAAACGAGCAGCGGCTTAATCTTGCAGTCGCCACTCGCATTGGCGCACAGTGCGAGGGTTAGCCTATCCTTCATGGGTTTGTGGCCTGGCATCCTCTTCTCCTCTGCCGTTATATAAGTCCTCCTTGGCATCTTCTTCCAGAAGAGTCCTGTCTCGTCACAGTTGAAGACTTGCTGGGGGATGTATCCTTCAACTGCTATAATTCCAGCAAAAGTTTTGAGGCAATCCTCAGCTGCCTTCATATCCGCGCTCACTGCCTCACCATGCCTGACAACAGAGTGAATGCCGGTCCTCTTTTTAAAATTCTCGAACCAGCCCTGACTGGCTTTAAACGGCTCGCCCGATGCCTCATCCGTTGAAGTGCCTGGGGTCCCCTGCAGCAAATCAGCGTAAATAGCTTGTGCCTTCTCGTAGATTATAGCCTCTGTCACGTTATCTCCTGCGAGCTGCTTCTCCGTCAATCACACCATCAGCAGCTTCTCCATATTTTCATGGATAGATGTCTGCTGTTTAGAAATTATTTTAACACCCTTGGCTGGTGTTATAGCCTTTATCGACTCATTTTGCTTCAGTATGGTGCAGATCGTAGAAGTGCTACGCTCGTACTGCTTCGTCAAGTCGACTACACGCACACCTTGGTCATGTTTTTCGATAATTTCTTTCTTTAATTCAATGCACATCATCCGCTTCTTCTTCTCAGCACTGTCCTTCGCACTCAATTTCTTTGGATCCATGGTTGGAAAAATGAAGTTTTGCAAAATAACTGCAAGCACAAATGTGAGCACAACACTGATGCTTCCACTGCGAGCTAACCGCTTAAAGTGAACAAGTGAGACACAGGATGCTGGGCGGATGTTGCGACGTTCACTGTGGCGTTCGCTGCGCCAACTAGCGGTGGGGTATCTGAAGCTGGCTCGTAACCCAAATTTTAGCTCTCAACTCAAAGCAAAATATCGACAGAGAGACGGCTCGTATCTCGAAAAACTTGTTAGTTGGGACACTCGTAAGTCAAGGAACTACTGTATATGTTTATTATGAACACATTTTTTAAGTTATTATAGCCATACCTATTGTATTGATTCATATACTGCTTTTGCTCTGCAGTGTATTGTAATCAATTTTAACTGATAGGAGTAACAAGATTAGAGTCTTTTAATTGGAAATTGGTAAAAATGTTTATAAACTACCACTTAATTTTTTTAAATTTTATATTCAGAAATTTTATATAAAATTGCAGTTAAAATGATTTCCTAAATACTTTGAAACAACCCCTGTAACGTGTACATAGGAGGAAATGCACCAGTAACTTCATACCATACTGTTCTTCATAATTGTATTGTTGCCGATCAAATGTTAGTGTAACTATTCATAGACAACTCACTGAAGCATTAAAGTCAATATATGTTGTTATGTATATTTAATTTAATTCTGTCTGATTTAATATATATTTATTTCAATTTAATTGTTTGTCAGTTTTAAATTTTATTTTTATTTTTCATTGCATGATATTGTAATGTAAATTTATTCACTAGAGATGATACTTTCTTGAGAAAATAGTTTGACCTTGACTGTTAGTTTATAAACACTAGGTGTTTTATCTAAATCCTGACCGTGTTTCAAAATCTGTAGCAACCATCGTAAACAAGTTCTATTTCATTTTAAAATGATTGGTTGTTGTCGATGTTCATGAAGGAACTTCGTCTCTTAGATGCAAACAATTTTTTATTTTTTTATTTCTTAGAGTAAAATGATTGGTTTTTGTCAGGGTCACACTGGGTGTACATGACCTATAACAGGTACTTGCTTTCTATAAGCTTCCCAAAGATGATCATGTAACCCCTTGTTTATGTTTTACAAGACCATATAACCCATGTTTTGGAGAGTTAATCTCAGTAGTACATGTAGTTGTGTTGTTAAACTGTTACTTGTATGTTGTGATGTTTGGAGTTATTTCAAATTACTTGTACTTGTTTTGGAGTTATTTCAAATTACATTGATTCAAAAGGATTAATTCTGTTATTTTTCTGGAATATACATGTGCTTATGTAAAATTGTTGAACAAAGAGTTTTTTGTAAAAATTTATTCAGCTATCAGAAACCGGAGTGGTAATTCTTCTACTAGGAACTGTAGACTTCAACACTACAGGTTGCATCATATGTCATCGTCTTCCATCTTGGATTCTTCGACGGGATTCAAATGTGAAATCAGTAAAACATTTTGTTATTAGGACTACTAAAATTTTATTCTTGAATTATTTTTGGATTTGATACTATAAAACCGTAAGGTCATATTATTTTTTTGGGCAGAATTTTTCCAGGGAAATAAATTTTTGTGTTTTTTCAAAGCTTGTTGTTTTCACTCTTTCTTGTGTTACTGTTTATTTGAGCTTTCTTGTGTTACTGTTTATTTGAGCCTAAACACGTGACATAAAAATGTCTGAACTAGACCCTCTTTTGCAACTGAATTGACAACCAAGAACATGTATATTGTGTCATGTGAGTGCATCTATTTTTAGAATGAGGGATTTTCTTAATATAACCACTTACATTCTAGCTTCATTAGATAATTCATTGATATGACTGCAGAATTATGGCTTTATTTGCCATCGTAAAATAATGACATGCATTGGTTAAATAGTATTTGCTTTAATATCTTTTTTGTATTGTCATAAAAATTCAGTGATGTCAGAAAACATCCTTGACCTTAGAGTAGTTTTTTTCTTTAAATTCCACAAGATAGTGTTGTCCCATATGTTTGTGACATACAGTATGAAATATTTAGGCAAAGTGTGTTTTGCTTTTATTGAATTATACATTGCCCGTATTCTGTTTGTCTCTTTTCATAAATAACGGGTAAATCTATTGAAGTGGTATTTCATAGACACAGCAATGTCTGCCATTACAGGTTCACTCAGTTTGAAACTGATTTTATAATGAAAATAATGCAAACATGGCGGTTTAATCTTCTTTTATATAAAAAATTCAATTTGAAAGTACTCTTATTAAAAATACAATTTATATACTATTTATATATTGGCATTTAAATTTCGAAACAGATGTTGGTATAATTTCATCATCAAATAGTACAGTCGGCCTAACTTAAGAAAATAGAGCAGTGATATCTTTTTAGGAAACAGTTATTGGTCAGTTAGCTGTTAAATCACACACCTTTGAATGTGCAAGTGTTTGTTTGCGTAATTGGTATCAACACAACGTGTATTTCATGTTGGGCTGCAACACAACACTGTCAGAACTTCCTGGCTGTAGCGAGAGAGCATCTCAAAAGTCATAAACTATTTTCAGTCATGATATATTGAAAAATCACAGGGCAAATTCATTTTCCTAAGAAAAGAAGGTGAAGTTTCAAATTTTCAGGCAACTTAGTTGCCCACTTCACCTGGTAGCATGACCCCTGCAGACAGCAACTATTCATGACAATTCAAGATAAAGGTTATAGTCTACACAAAATTTATGGAAAACTAGTCATGTTCACCAGTTTCTGAAAAAGAAAGTATTGAAATATGAAGAAAGAAAATGAGCATATCAGTCTTTCTTTTATGTCTAGAAACTTCTATAGGTCAGTCTATAGAATGACATAATTCAACATGATGATGACACTTAACTGTGCATTGTTAAACTGATATCTTGATTGGTCTGTTTTCACAAAAGGCTTTGGTTACACGAAAGAGGTATTTCAGGCTGATTGATGTTGAGAAATATGGTAACCTGTTAACATTCTAACACGATGTCGTCTACTTTTGAAACATACAACATGCAAAATATTTCAACAATCGTGAATATTGAGAGGAGACAAGCCAGATTAGGAGAAATGATTTTCACTCGATGACATGGTATGATGTGTAGGTGATTCAGTGAAAAGTAAGAAAATTAGGAGTGCATCAAGCAGCATTCATTTTTTACCAAGAACATTCACTATTGTCCCGCAGTAAATATCCTTTCCCATCACATCCTCACATTTTCTTTGAATTCTCCTAGATGCTGAAGAGCCTTGGACTTTTCTCTGACAACACTGCGACAAGAATCTTTCAGGAACTGCATGCATACATAGCTGCCTACTTTTATCTGACCCTGTTAAAAGTAATTTCAGAAAATTAAAAGTGACCATTGTAGAACAAAAACCAGAATAATGAACAGGTCTGCAGGATCATTCTTCAGAACTGGTAGGACAAAATTTTCAGAATGCCCCATCTCCCAAGATAAGCATGGGGCTACTTGGTGTAAACTGGAAGTGTGTAACTTGTGCTTTATTTATATTAATATTGATATATCTTAAAGGCATTCAATGATTTTTTTGGGTCAACTATCGGGTGTTCAGTAACCTTTATTTACATCCTTATATTCAACCATTCCGTGCTGTTCTGATGGTACTCTGGATTGGGCATATTTTGTTGTATTCCCACTGGACACCTCAGAGACTGGACTGGGAATGCCCTTGCTCCAAGAGTTTGGAGTCTACACAAATTACATTTTTGGGGTGTTCAGTGATGAAGGATCTGAAACTGATTTATAGCAATTTATTGAGAAAGAGATGAAAGATTTGTGATACAAACCAGGATGAAATATTAGCATTAATACAAAGTGAAAACAAACATTTATTTGCTACCTGATGATGGTGATGTCCTTGGCATTGATTCAGATGATGATCTTCATGTACATGAAAAGAGAAAAAAAGACCATGATGATCTTGATTGATAGTTACCAGTACTCATCATGGTGCAGAAGTATCTGGGGGTGCTGTTATGTTGCTACTGGTTGTATTTACAACAAAATACATCTCACTGGAGATGCAACGTATTACAGCTTCTCAACATTACTGCTTTTGCTCTACAAATTGGCCATATGCTGTGCACAAAGCTACATGAGTGCAAACATTTTTTCAAAGATCTAAGGAACCACTAGTTTATCATTATTATTGTGATAATTGCTTGGGTTAAATTGGAAACAATTACAATTCCATTGGTCAGCCCTTATAATTATTATTGAGCACAATTTGATAGGAAGCAACAATTTTTTTTTTTTTTAAGAGTAAAAATCAAATCAAGTCCTGAAATTCACCTTGCACCAAATTTTCCAAGTCCAGAGATCCATCTATGCTTGTATTTCTTTTGATAAAGTTCAAAATTTATGCCTAACATTTCTGTTCAAATCAGCCTAAAATCCGTCTTATAGTAGGAAAATGAACAGGACAATTGGAATGTTTCCATCTAACATTTATCCTTTAGGAGGAATATGAGAAATAGTATGCTTAACTCTTAACTGTTTGCCATATTCCAAGTCTATCTAAAGTCTGTCTGAAGTTTCGGCTTTTTAAGTTGAATACACCCTGAATCCACCTAAAATCCAGTAGGAATTTGCCTAAAAATTTAGTATGGAAATTTAACAATCATAAACATTGAAACTTTATATATTTATCGTTCTATCAGTAAAATGTTGTTGTTGTAGGTTTAAATGCCATTTTTCAGGACAATATAGGCTATACATGGCAGCCAGTAATAATGGTGGAGAAGCTACGGGCAAGCTTTCTCACATACCCACATTGGCTGAATCCGAGACTTGAACCCATGCAGACAGAGGTGAGACCAGTAAAATGTAGATGCCATGATTTTATTGCAAGTTATATTGAAACTTCTTATCCTTGGGGAAATCACAAAGTGTAAATTCAGTAATTTTAAGTTCACCATAAACTCTGGAACTCATTTCTCCATAATGAAACGTATCTGTAAAACAAGACTTTTTAATCAGCATTACTCATTTCGCTTGGTTGTGTTGCTGTCTTTGATCACATTTGTGAATGAGTAGGCCTGAGGTTGTTAAATTACTTACAGAATAGTATTTACAACAGCATTCAATCAATCCACTGAAATAATTGATTAATCAGTTAAAATGAGTTGACCTGACACACAAATGTGACCACAAACTCTTATGCTGGCTGGATTTATATGCTTTTTAACTTTTATTTTCATTGACCCATTTTATTTTATTTGATATGAAAAACATAATGAATGTGATGGTGCAAAGCAAGTCAGCTTTTAAGTGAGTGTAACAAAACATACTTCCGCAGACTAGAGATCAAAATATGGTTCACACTTAATTAGGTTCTTACAGAGATGCTTGTGGACAAAGCTGTTATGAATGTTTAACATTTTTCATGTTTGAATTAAAAGAAATTGCATTGTATTTATGATGATTATATTGAAACTGAATGAAAAGCTGGAACAATAACACAAATTTCATTTGAAAACACTTACTCTTTAAAGTCTTGCCAACAGTAGATATTAGTAACATCGTATTGAGAATTTTTTTGTTGAATATTATTATTTACAGTGTTTTGACAATGTTGTTTGGAAAGAAAATTTAACAGATTTTACAACTTCTTATTAAAGTCCAATTTCATGATGTTGACTCTGGGAACTAACCACTATTTTTGACAGTATAATGAGTGATATACCAGGGATTCATTTGCCTGGTTTGATCATAATTTTATTCATGTGTAACAAAGAGGTGCCTCATTCTCTTGGTCTTTTCATGCTGAAAATAATGGGATCCAGCTCAGACCCCACTTTATAAGCAGGTTTGCGAGTTATCTAGGCAAGAGTTATCAAGGGAGTGGTGTGTATAGACGAAGGACCAATGTTTTATTAGATGGTCTAAAGTTTGTAGGAAATTCGAGTGTACACCATGGTTGTTAAATAGACTGAAATATAGTTGTTCTTCTCTTATCCTTACAGGATATAGTGACCCTTACTGCATGCTTGGGATAATGCCAGGTCAGATTTGGTTAAGCCCTGAGGGAGAGTCGGGTTGTGGAAGCATGTGTTCTTCCGATGACGAGTCCCCCAAACAGAAGGAACACAAGAAAAAAGGACTTGGCAAATTTTCTATGAAAAAGAAAGATCGAACTGTTAGGGATCTTCTTCCAGCCAAGTACATTCAAACAACTGCAGTTATCAACAAGAATCTGAATCCAGTCTGGAATGAAAAATTTAGATTGTAAGTACAGCATATTTATTTCAAAATACACAAGTGTTTTCAGGTTTGTGATATCTGTGAACTGTGAATTCATTATTTTATATAAATTTTCATGGTTTGGGGATAAAGATATTTTAACTGTCTTAGTTTCATGCATTATATTGTATCCACAAAGATTATTGTTGGTTTGTTCTTTAAATTCATGGCTTGAAGTAACCACAAAATCCCAAAAATTTGTAACCTATGAAAAATAGTGAATTTGTTTTGTATTTGAGCTAATTATAGTTCTCATACCTACCATAACACAATGTGTCATGCTAACAGCAGTATTTATTACTCTTAAACCCCTGAAACATTTGTGTTTAAATAAAACATGATTTTTAGTAATCTTTGAAGAAAAACAAACAAAAGATTCACACCACCTCAGTATATGCCCTTAACACTGTAGCATGTATCAACAGCAGACATGAGTTCTGCTTATAGCTGATGTAAAACTATCTTTGGGGCAGTGTATACAGCTTTAATAGACACAGAGCCATTTAACTCGTTAACCCCTGGAGGTTTTTGTCATTTTCCCTTTCCCCTGAAATGCGAGTAGGAAACACATTTTGGGGGCTATTTCTGAATACATCAACTTCCAAGAGATTTTCCATCAGCCTAATGCCTAGTTGTGTTAGAAACATTGTTTTCCATTGGCTATTTTGCTTGCACATGAGCAGAAGGGTAAAAGTTGGAGTACTTTTGTTTATTTGTGGTTTTTTTTTTTGCTTAACGGACACATCATTTTAATATCGAGACCACTGTTTATTCCAAATGCCCACCTTATCCTACTTTTTGCAAAGGTTCACCAATTTGTGTGCAGTTCAGACCAGTCTGCCTTAGATCTGAGGCCAAAAAGTCTAAAATCCTGACACAAATTTGGATTCTGACCACGAGCAGAGTTTGGGTGAAAAAAAATGGGTTAAGAAAATGAGGTTTTTCCTTCTGTATTTTGTAGTGCAACTAAAATGTCTAGATTATTTGGTATCATTGTAGAGCTACATCTGTCTGCCTTTCAGTAATACCACACACTTTAGTGTATCATACATGACATTGATGTTATAGAGCACAGCAGTAGGCTACTACCTCCTGCCATGCAAAAAAAAATGCAGTGCCCAGGCTTAATGAGTTCAAAGGCAAGGTGGTTACCGGTAGATACAAACAACCACCTTTTCACTTATTATTTAATTGGCTCACAATTAGGCAACAGTGATGACTGTTAAGTCCCTTGTAGAATACTGTTGGGGAGCTCATTATGCTAATTTGCTTGATAAAGGTCACAAAGCAGAACAGTGCAATTCACATTAAGTTATAGGTAAGTCAGTCAGAGATGTCTTTCGAAGAATGAAAGTTATTACCCATCATTGCCATGGATGAGAATGTTTAAGCCACTGCTATTAAATATTATTGGCAAGTTTGTGAACAGCAGCAACATTTCTTTGAAGTTGGATCTTCTATATAAAATGCAAAATGTGATTATTTCAGTCATCAGAATAGTGATTTATTTTTTAAGGCAAAATGTCAAAACACATTAGAGAGATACTTTTTAGGATGATTTTAGCCATGAAATAGATTGATTGAAAGATGATAATAAGCTTTTGCACAGCTGATTTGTATTGATAAAGTGTTCACACCTGTACTTGACAGAATTGTCTGTTGCTGCTATTATTTACCTGTAAGGACCTGATTAAACTTGAAAATATTATGTCCCTTCCACGATGAAATGGTCTGACCAAAATGTGATGTATATTTATTTTTATATAGAGACAACGCAGTCTTATCATCAGACTGTATAGGGTACAGTTCCAATCATACTAACATTAAGAATAAATCAGTTCTGACAAAGAATTGCTCAGAGAATCCAGCAAGGAAGTTTGAACTACAGTACTGTCTGTCTCTAATGAGTACAAAGATGAAAACAAATAACAAGGTTACGTGTTGCTTTGGTTGTCATTATCTAAAGGATGATCAAAAGTGATGTTATTGCCCAGATCGAGTAAATATTGTAATAAAATATGAAATTTATAGGCAGAATAAATGGAGACCTGAGCAGAGATACTGAAAAGATCATGAGCCTCCATATACAGAACATAACAATTTAATCAGTTATATAATAAATAGAGATTGAACAGGACTTTTATATACTGTTTTATATACTGTTATGTATATTTGATTTAATTATATCTGATTTAATTGTTTGTAAGTTTAAAAATCTTTTCTTTCTTTTTTTTAAATTTCATTATATGTCAAAAGAATGTTTGCTAGGAATTTCCTGAAAATAGTTTGACCTTGACTGTTCATTTTAATAAACACCAAATGTTGACTTAGATCCTGACCATGATTCAAAATTAGTAGCAGCCATGTAAATAAGTTCCATTTTTTATTTTAAAATGATTGGTTGTTGTCGAGGTCATGATGGGACTATGTGGTTTAAGATGTAAACAATTTTTTAAATTTCATTTCTTAGAGTAAAATGATTGGTTTTTGTCAGGGTCATGTTAGGCGTACATGATATAAACATGATCATGTGATCCTCCCTTTTCAATTTCGCAACTTGGGGATTTTCAAAACTGCATTTTAGAATACGATATTACCTTTGTTTTTAGAAAAATAATCTCAATTGGGCACTTACACTGGAAAGTGTTGTGTCGTTTGGAGTCATTTCAAATTACTTGGATTCAAAAGGATTAATTCTTTTTTCCTGGAGATATATATGTGCTCATAAGAAATTCTTGATCAAAGACAATTCTTATAAAAATTTATTTGGATTTCCCAAACCAGAATGATATTTATTGTTTCTACAAGAAACTGTAGACTTCAACAGACTACAGGTAGAATACTTAAAACATTGAATGGGAAACATACATCCTGTTTTTTTAGCTTAGCTAGGTCAATCAAGATTAAATTTATTTAATAACTGTTATTTATACATGCACATCGAAGTTGGAAGAATTCTCTCTAATCCACCCTTATTAATAATGTTTTCTGGTGTCACAAGTCATTGTTCTTAAAATAATTAACAGAAAAGAGTAAAAAGCAACAAGAAAAAAAAGTCATTGAATTAAATAATTTGAAGAAATAAATTCCAGCCCAAATGAACTTCTGAACACAACAGTCACACAAAATTGATTCTGCTAGATCTTAAAGCATGAATAAATACTCTTTTGTGTAACAAGAATAGTCTTCCACTTGACCTTGGGTCACAATTAACATTTTCTTAAAGATACCATTATCTAATGGAAAATAACCTTCTAGAAAGTTATTAATGTTTACAAAATGAAATGTTATTATTAGAAAGTTTGTTACTAAAATTATAATATATAACCTTGACAATGTTGGGTACACCAAGTAAATTGTAGGTAAATTCCAGTGACCAAGACCCAGACCCAAATAAACATGTTTACTTCTTTTAATAATGCTCCTGATATTAAGCCCATATTCATAGAGAATATTTTAGCTAGGTATTAGCTGTTTACATAAAGAAGGAAAATAAATAAATAATTCAGGTCAAACAAAAAAATAAACTTAATATTGGAGACAGTCAAGTCCAACATTCATTGTTACATTAGAATAGCATATTGTTACGGGATAGCATTGGCTGTTAAACTTCTGGTGACCACTCAATGACTCACTATGTTCTCTATGGCTGATAAGCTCTCATTAGAGTAAATGCCCAGTTAAACTTAGACTGTAACGCCAAGAGGTCTCTGATTCTCTGAAGAAGTGGGAAATCCTTACAAAATAAGAATGGGACTTAAGTGATTAAGTGGGGAATCCTTACAATAAGAATGGGACTAATGATGAAGTGCGGAATCCTTACAAAAGAATGGGACTACTGATGAAATGCAGACTCAGATTTAAGTTTCATGTGGTTTATTAAATCACGGACTTGTATGGTATTAAAATTTCAAGACTCAAGTATCAGGTGCATCACTTCCAAATAATAACTCACTGATTTTTTATCACAGTGTTTGTGTGCAGTTGGACAAACATAAGTAATTTAAGTAACAGCTTGTATGATAGAAGTTGATATTAACACTTATCAATGTCAGAGTTTAGTGTTTCGTATGTTATATTAAAATTATTGTTTACTGATAGACTTTGAAACATTGGCTAACTTTTCAATAAATTAATATAGGTTCATTTCAAACAGAGCCTTGAAAAACACTCAATGGCTGTAACAAAGATAACTAACAGCATATGTACAGAGCCTTGAGAAACACTAGACAGCTTTAAAATAAAACAAATACCTATTGGAAAGAGCTTTGAGAAATACTCATTTCTTCTTCTTATTCTTCTTCTTCTTATTATTATTATTATCATCATCATTTGATATCCTGTTTCCACTGAATTGTAATAAACATCATTATTTGAACAAGGTCTGCAAGAAACACTTGACTTGACCTCACAGGATCATGAAAATACCGTCTGAATGCTATTTAACTGATAAGCAGATATTTAATCTGAAACTGCTGATTTAAAACATAACAGTGAAGGAATAAAATGTCCATAAAGGTTTTAGTACGCTGATGTAGATTTCACAGCTTAGTTTTACAGCTATCCAAATTGTACTATACAAGAAACATTATTAATCTTTGCATTCATTTATGTAGATATTGTGAAATAACTATGATTTCTGATGCGTTAAAAAAGATAACATAGGAGTTGCCTTTTCTTTGCACACTTCCTTATATAGTATTCGTAGTAAAGATTTTCTCATGTTCTGTCTAAGCTTTTGGAGCTCTTCATGTGACCCTCAGAAACCCAAACAGGTTCCAGTAGTGATTCTGACAAGCCTTTTATAACTCCCACAGAATTCAGCAGAATTCTGCACTTGGCAGGGGAAATTATGCCGTTCGCTGGGACCTAGCAACTGCAGGAAAAAATTATGCGAGGATGCTTTTGCAAGGGCAACCGTACTCTGCTACTGATAGCAACAAACTATACCTAAATTAAAAAATGTAACTAAAAACCTATATAACCCAGAGTGTTTGCTAAGTGTGCATACAACGAATTCATTTTGCAATGGTCAAAATTTGCAATACAAATGTTTTCGCTCTAAAATGAATGATATTGTAAGTGACCCATATCTTTGAACTAATGACAGGAGTATTCCAAATGTGATTCATAACTATTATTCAACATAATGACAGGGGTATTCCAAATGTGCCAAAATTGGAAATGAGGCTAATACCTAGGAAAGTTACACATGCATTCCTGGCATAATAACATCATGAAATTAAAGAGTTAAATGGACGATCTATGATCAGTTTATATGGGAATATGAAATATACCCAGGAATGATACCAATCATCATTTGGTATTGAATAACAACAGGTATTAATGAATAAAGTAATATTGTCCATCAATGTTGATAACACCCACCCACCTGGCTATGATGTCATAACCCTGTCTACGAAGTAGAGACACTAGTATTAGTACTACCACTCACTCTGCTTTACAACTGAAAACTTTACAATGAATGAATTTAATTTTGTAACTGTTAAAAAAAATGTAGAGGCTAGATTTCCTGCCCATTACAATAAAATTAATTTTTTTATTTTAAAAAAGATGACTAACAAACAATGCAAATTATATATATATATATATATATATATATATATATATATATATATAACATTAGAAAATATCATTTTACGACACTTGGATCAAATTGTACAAAATTGACTCAGCGTTATCTCAAGTTGGACATTTTTCCGGTACTTAAACCTCCAAATTCATCTTGCCTTATCCATCTGTCTAACCATTATCACTCATTGTAATTAAAAATCAACCATGACCAAAACCAGGAGTGTGATGTGATTTGGATTTTTAACGTAGCTTCAACAATTTTTCAGTCATATCGCTACGATGTCTGCAGTGTGATAGTTTATAGTGATGTCTAGCACTGGGGCATCATGCCGCAGACATGTAGCATGATATCCCACCCAGTCATATTATCCTGACACCAGGCCGACTAGTTCTAACACTAACCTCTTAAAGCTGAGCCAAGCAAGGCAGCTGTTAGTACCAGTTTTGTAAGTCTTTGGTATGACTCGGTCAGGGATTGAAGCCACGACCTCCCGCATCCAAGGCGGACGCTCTAACCACTAGGCCACCGGAGCGGTTAAACCACGAAGGTAAAACTACTGCAGTCTAATGATTTAATATGGTACCTAAACTTTTTCATCAGTTTAATTTGTTGTGTCACACTGACCACAGCAAAATGTGCTTCAAGAACATGTACAAACTCACGTTGCTACAGACAAGCATTACCTTCAAACTGCCAACTTAACTACAGAGAGTAGCAAATATTTTGTCATCCAATGGATTTGAAAGACAGAAACTTGGTGTATTTTTTTAATTTAATGTGTAAATGTATTAAATGCTTTGAAGAAGCTGGACACGACATTTCAAGTTATTTTCTATAACGTTTACATGAAAGTTTATTTTCAACTGGATGATCGATGTCAATTTTTGGGGTCACGAGTATATACACTCTCTAAAAATTACTTGCAAATATGGCAGGTGTGCGTTGATGAATAATTTTCAGCCAATGATTCCTTACACAAAGCACGATGAAGTTACTATTAATTGTCAGTTAGAAACAATGGTGGGTTCTTGTCACAATAAGGCACTTTATTATTTAGTGTATTGTAATAAACAGATATGTACATTGTATTGGGTTTGGGGAATGTGTTTATCACATGGGGCTGAATGATTACAATTTATTTATTTAGGGCCAGTTACTTTAAAAAAAACGGTGGCTGTAATGAGTTAACTGCTAACTGCTTAGGGGAGATCACAACAGATGTGTTTTAGAGACTATTACCCTGATTGGAGGGTTTGACTGTTTTGCTTATGAATTAATATTAATTACAAATTATAATTTATCTTTAAATGATTATGGATAGGACAGCAATTTTTGAATGTACAGACTGGCTTTAAAATGACAAAGTTCATATGCTGATGCTATTAGTCTCTGAAGATGAATTCATATTGCACATAGAAATTTTATCGTATTTTAATGATTTCAGAGTCATAACGTTGTCAAGTTCATGATATTAAAGATGTTTGATGCATGTAGTTTTATTCTTAATCAGATTGATGCATGCAAAATTTGTTTAACTGGTCAGTAACCTCATAGCCTCAAGTGACTACCATATTTGATGTATTTTTTCATACCCTTTAATTTTTTGTACACAATCCAGTTATCAAAATAATAATTATAAATGTATCATAATTTTTCCTACATATCACTTTGTATTTTTCCAAAAAATTCATTAAATTATCGGATATATTACCATTTTGATTGTACAAAAAATTAATCTATACTAACTCTCCCAGCTGTGAATGACTGCCCCCTGCAAAAAATCCTCTCCCTCCCACCACAAAAAATTCCTGTGGGGGCCCATGTGCATAAGCTCTCTTTTAGTCATTACAGTATCTACTGGTGTTTATTAACAAATGGACAAAGGACTTCACAGACCATACCTTTTTAGTATTATCGTTAACTAGTTCTCCTTATTAGGTCCATCACTGGAACAAAAAATGATGCATTTTAAAACGAGTTTGGAAGCCCTTTGATGTTTTCCCATCCAACAAAAATTACATATCAGTGCATGCTAAAGTGAAGACCACAGACCATTGGTCAACTAGTCTTATTGATTCATTATAGTCATACAAACATAAAATATAAATCCATGTCATTTTCCATCGAACATTTGAAAGTCACAGACTGTGTTAAATTGATTTGTATATATACATCAACTATCTTTTAAGTACTTGTTATGTTTTTACTGGGATATAATTAACATTTTATTGCAAATCTATTCTATATACCCCACTATTATCTTTATTGGCGAGTTCGAATGACAAGTAATGCATATGATTGCTTGTCCTGTTAACATCCACTGTATGGACTCTCACTGTACTCTCCTTAAGAGGGCCTCAAGGGAGAATAGTCCTTGACTAATGAGTCACCCTCTATAAATAAAGCATTATTATTATTATTATTATTATTATTATTATTATTATTATTATTATTATTATGGACAATGGATTCAATAGCAAATTGACAGATTTTCATTTCCCTAAAGAGAGCCTCATTTCCCTACTGGCAGCCTCGTTGATTTGATCTCTTCTGTCCATTCTTGTCCTCAATCTGGTTTCAACTGGATAACCAAAGCGCTAAGCATGTTTAATTACCATGTAAATAACGCTGCATTATAGCGATGTGGTTGTTGTGACAATGTACATCCTAATTAATACAAAAATGAATTGATGATTTAGCGGTGTTTATTGATAATGGAATATAGTAGGGTTGTATAATACATGAGGATTATCACAATCACCAGGTAACTGAAAATAATCTTTCGTTTCTCTTTGCAAAAGCTACAAAATAAAAACCACCCTGAATAAATACAGTCTTGTACACTGACAAAATTTGGTTTCAGATCTCAATCTGTTATACATGTGCGTGTGCTTATGTGCATTAACTAAAACGTGATTTCAAGTTCTGTATTTTTTATTGCAATTTGATAATGAGATTATTGTTGCTGTAAATGTACAAGTTGCACTTAATTTCTTGACAATGTGAACTCGTATCATTGCATACAATTTACCAATAAATAATACCCAGTACTAACACATGTTCAAACCATCTTAATCATTTTGCCAACATAAATTTACACAACATAACAGCTACATATGCTCTAAATGCAGATGAGCTTGCACACTGAGACATAATCTTCTCTCTCTCTCTCTCTTCCTCTCTCTCTCTCTCTCTTCCTCTCTCTCTCTCTCTCTCTCTAGTCTCTCATTCACTAATAACAACAAAAATCTTTTTGACTGCTTTTATTTTTATTGTAATAATATTTTTGAGTTGAGAGCAGAATGAGACAGAAAATATACATTTACTTTGTATGTTTGTACCGTTAGGTTGTCCGTAGCGTGTGTTCCATAGAACTTGTTCAGGTACAATCCATTTATTTTTTGTACATGGTCAGTACCACCAAATGATAATTATTTATTTAACATATAAATTTTCGTCACCGAAATTAATAATTATTTTTTTGTGTATGATGGTATTTGCACAAAATATAAGGTTAATAAAACTTAAATTAGACTTGTAGTAGCAAACTTGATGCAAGTTTTAGCCCACAATCTAACAAACTTTATTACACATTGATTTGACCTTGACATGCAGCTGCCTTGGTATTTTCTTGGGTAAGGCCCATTTCCTCTGTATGATTGAGCCAATAATGTGTGAAACTTGCTGTTTGCACATGAACCCCATTAGGTTTTGGTCGTTTTTGCCTGAAATTTGAGTAGGAAACACATTCTGAAAGCTATTTCTGAATACAATCAACTCCTCTTATATGTATGGCATAGGGACTGGACCCAAGCTATGCATATAAACGGAGTATGCATTTAAGCAGAATTCATGTATATTTACAATGAAAAACGGGACCATACTTTCGCTATGCACTTAAGCGATCTATGCAATTAAGCAATATGCATTAAGTGGAGCCGACTGTACATCCTAATACATCAACTTCAGGTGATTTTCCAATAACCTAATGCCTAGTTGTGTTAATAACATCTTTTGTATTGGCTATTAGGCTCGTGCATGAGCAGAAGGGTAAAAGTTCTTTTTTATTTTTTATTTTTTAATTTTTCTTAATGGACTCATTATTTTTGTATGGAGACCACTCTTTATTCCAAATGCCCATCTACTTTTTGCAGAGGTTCATCTGTTTGCAGCTTATACCGGTCTGCCTTAGATCGAAGACCAAAAAGTCTAAAATCCAGACATAAAATCAGATTCCAACCATAGCCAATTTTGGGTGAAAAAATTGGGTCCAAAAAATGAGGTTTTTCCCTATGTATTTTGTAATGCAACTAGAACTTCCAGATTATTTGGTATCATTGTAGAGCTACATCTGCCTTCCTTTCTATAATACCATCCACTTTAGTAGGCTACTACCTTCTGCCATGTTAACTCGTCGCCAGGGGTTAATGTGTTAAAACCTTAACAAACAAAATGTATGTCATGCTTTCATGGTACATGTGTTGAGCCACACACATTGAGTGAATACAGTATAATACCCCAAACAAAACACTTCATCACCATCGCTTTCATTGCTTTCTCACTATAATTTATTCCCTTGTACAAGTCCAATCCAACTGCAGACTGCGTAGACTATGATCTGCTGTCACATAATGTGCCGGCAGATCTGGGTCAGTGCAGTTTTTAGAGTTATCAGCATGTTGTTTGCAGCTGGGGTTGACTGATGTTTGAGTATATATACTTTCTGAGCTTGATTTGATCATGTCCTTCCATATGATAGATTTGTTAGTATGATTGACTGAAAAAATACTACTCAATATAGAGAACCAAGATTTGATAGCATTTTTGTATATACATGTAGATGACTGATTTGATTTTCATTCCACTACAGCAGTGTTCCAGTTATCACTTGTTTTTAAAGAAAAATTTGTTTGCTCAATACAGATTTAGTTTATACCAAGTTTACACATCAGTATAATTTCTTAATAAAGTGCCTGTATCAAAGATATGACCTCATATAATATATGAGCTCTTTGTTTTTTGCCTTAGTAAATCCATGATATTGTAAGACTTTCTTTACATGAATTTCATTCTTCTGTGGTTTTTAAAAGCCACCTCTAGTGGAACCTACTATATTTGCTTTTATATAAAGCATGCCCAGCTGTGACCATAATTAACCCAGTTCTCACATTGTGTTCCACCACATTGGAGTAAATGTTGTTTTAAAGACTTTATAATTAAGTCTACGTAGTACTATTACATTATTTGTTGTCCCATCAGGATCTAAGCTTTAATTTAGTATAACAGAGTATAGACCCCGATCTTGTGTCTGTTTATGTGATGGCAAATCTGTTTCTTCTATTATATATATTTAGTTTTTACTGTGTACCTGACTTTTATTCACCTTGGTTTGAGGGTTGTGAAAAATTAAGTTTTTGCCTACCTGACTTTTGTCTTGGTTTTAAGATATTTACTAAAATTTGAGTAGATGATCAAACCTTGTTTGCAAGCTAATAGAAGTTCTCGATGTGAACTTGTTTACAATTTAATTGAATTTTCAAGTAGAAACGACTAGCATTTGGGGAATTCTGGAAGAGTCTATTGCATTGTAGGTCATGTGGTTATTTTGTATATAAAGGATTTGGTTAACAGTTATTCGTTCCAGATTCATATCAGTTTTTGGGAACCAATGAACAGAGTTTGCACTTGTGTTCAGATATAATTTGAAAGGAATTATTTATTTAAAATATTCATTGGAATTACAAAGTGCATATTAACTTTTTTGTAAACTAAAACACTACTTAGGATTATTGAGAACTCATTCACAGACATTCTGGTACATCAGGACATTCAAGATAATTTGAATTCATTGGGTCAATCTATACTTTTGGACCTGTGCTAGAATATTTAGGATTATTTGGGATTTAATTCAGAATAGTGTCTTTTGAATTTTCACCAATTTCTGGGGAAATACATTATTGGTTGAATTTTACCTAGTTTAAGACTTAGGGAGTCGGATGCAGAAGGTAGTGGGTTTAACCATGGCTGAGTGATACCAAAGACATAAAATAGTATTAATAGCTGTCTCATTAGACTTGCAGCATTAAGAGGTTAGTTTCAGGGCTGGTCGGCCTGATGTCAAGATATGACTGGGTGGGACATGATGCTACATGTCTGCTGCATGATGCCCCAGTGAGTCATCACTGTAAACTGCTACACCGCAGACATTGTAGCAATATGAATGAAACATTGTTAAAGCTACATTAAAAGTCTAAATCACACACACACTTAGAGAGTCCTAACGCTGTGCTGTAACATGTTACAAATAGAGTCCAAAGCCCATACTCTTTATGTTCAGTTTACAGGCCACCTAGTTCCATAGCTGATTGTATTGATAGATTTGAGGTTCAAATTCAAAAGGCATTACTAAAAGAAGATTTAGAAACTATCAAATTAGGTGATTCTAACATTGACTACATGAAATCTCCACCATTAGCATGGATAAGTAACTTTGAAACTAATACAACTTCACTCATTTAATTAACACCCCAACTAGAGTAATAGATAAAAGTGCTACTATAATCATTGGTCAAGTCTATACTAATAAACCTGAAAACAAAAATGAAATTATTGTGCCAGTGTATGCATTGAGTGACCACTACCCAGTCTGTATAACTAGACATGTTCCAAAATCATCTAAAAAGGGTTAACACATTGAAATACAGTACAGGGACTTTAGATAGTTTGATGAGTAAATGTTTTTAAGTGATTTAGTTTACAAACCCTTCCAATCAGTCTGCAATATAGCTGATGTCAACACTGCCTTTGACAAATGGTATCACATGTTCCATGCAGCCTTTAAGACAAGCATGAATTAAAACAAACCCAATTAGATTACCCTTTAGGTCAGTGAGACTAGGCACCTAAGAGATAATTTCCACAAGAAAAAAGATATGAAAAGCTCTAGAAAGTGGAGAAATAAAACTAAGCACGTGATAGATAAGGCCAAAAGAGAACTACTATAATCAGGCTTTTGATGACAGTAAGAGTACCAAAACATCGTGGAAGCATCGAAAAGAGCTGAACCCACCCAATAACAGTTGTTTTCCCCCTTGACTTAAGCAAAATGTGGATATAGCAATGTCTGTACTGTGAAGACATTGTGGAAATGTTCAACAATTTCTTAATAAATATCTCCAGTAGCAGTATTCAGAACCAAACAACCCAATTGAACTTGATGTTCTTTTATCGTTTATAAAGAGCTAAAGTTCCTGATGATAATTATTTTTCAGTAGTTAATGTTGGTGAAACTGATGTTTTGATATGCTAATTAAGGTGAATATTAATAAATTCTCTGGATTCGATGGTATTGGTCGACAAATTCTTAAAATTGCTGCACCATTAATAACAAAGTCATTAACACATATCAGACTTGAGTATAATGAGTGATCATTTTCCAGAAACACTGAATGAAATATGAAAAGGTTACACCTATCTTTAACACCTTAACCCCTGGAGGTTTTTGTCGTTTTTGCCTGAAATTCTAGTAGGAAACAAAGTTTGAAAGCTATTTCTGAATAGATCCGAAAACACCAAATCCCAGGTGATCTTTCAATAACATACTGCTTAGTTGTGTTAGAAACATCGTTTTTCATTGGCTATTTGGCTCGCGCATGAGCAGAAGGGTAAAAGTTGTAGTTCCTTTTTTTGTGTGCTAAACAGAGCCATTATTTTTGTATGGAAACCACTCTTTATTCCAAATGCCCATCTAATCCTACTTTTTGCAAAGGCTCATCTGTCTGTTTGCAGTTCATACCGGGTTGCCTTAGATCTGAGACCAAAAAGTCTAAAATCCGGAAAAAAAATCAGATCCTGACCACGGGTCTATTTTGGGTAGAAAAAAATTGGGTCAAAAAAATGAGTTTTTTCCTCTGTATTTTGTGGTGCAACTAGATATTATAGATTATTTTGTATCATTGTAGAGCTACATCTGTCTGCCTTTCTATAATACCACCCACTTTAGTGTATCACGCATGCCCATGATGCTACAGAGCTCGGTAGTAGGCTACTCCCTCCTGCCACGTTAACTTGTTGCTAGGGGTTTATGTGTTAAGAAGGGAGAAAAGGAGGATCCAGGGAATTACAGACCAATATCAATTCTGCATGTATTGTCAAAATTATTTTAGTTCTCATAAGTAATTTTAAGTTCTTTTTTTCTAACTTTATGTTATCATACATGTACACAATTCATTAAACATAGCTGGTTAATTATGTATGGTACCAATACTGTTTCAAAGTAACTTAACCTGCCAATCAGTACTGGTTTGGAGTTGGCTCCCATACGGAATCTTCACTGTAGGACTCACGGTACTAATGATATGGAAATAATGGGAACCAGTTTAGAAATGATGGGCATAAAATAAAGTATATATGGGTTTGGCTGGCCAAGACTAGGTGATAATGAAAGTAAAATTTTAGTAGAGAGAATCTGTCGAAGGTTGCTGTAGTTGGTTAGTATAAATGGTAACCCAAACCAAAGCTGCAAGCTTGCATACCTAGTTCATTTGAAGCTTGCGCAACTTTTGCTAATTACAAGGTTGTGCAAGCTTACAATTACAAGCTTGCAAACAAAGCTGGCCTAGCTAGCTGCATCGGAAGAACTGATATGGCATCAATTAAATTATTCTATACATGGTTACAGTGAACATTGTGGAGTCAACTTGAGGACCTGGACTTTGCCGATGACCTAGCACTCTTGTCCCATAGTCAGCAGCAAATGCAGGACAAGACTGATGTACTGGCAGCCACATCAGCACAGGTTGGCCTCAACATCCATAAAGACAAGACCACGATCCTCAAGATCAGTTATGCCAGTAACAACCCACTTACACTGCAGGGAAGTCCCCTGGAAGAGGTGGAGTCCTTCATGTACCTGGGCAGCATTATCAACCAGCAGGGTGGCACAGACACATTTGTCAAGATAAGGATCAGAAAGGTGAGAGCAGCTTTCATGCAGCTCAAGAACATCTGGAGCTCCAAAGAAATTTCCTTGACTACCAAGATCAGACTGTTTAACTTCAATATGAAGTCAGTCCAGCTGTATGGAGCGGAGACCTGGAGAACCACCAAGTCGACCGTAAAGAAAGTTCAGACCTTTATCAACAGCTGCTTAAGAAGAATTCTCTAGATCCGCTGGCCAGGCACCATCAGCAACACCAATCTGTAGCAGAGAACCTCCCAGCTTCCGGTAGAGGATGAGATCAAGAAGAGAAGGTGGGGTTGGATAGGACACACCCTACGTAAGCTGCCAAACAACAGTACCAGAGAGGCATTGAAATGGAACCCTCAAGGCAAGCGGAGGAGGGGACAACCAAGAAACACCTGGTGACGCGACCTTGAGGCGGACATCACTGAGATGGGTCACACCTGGAGTCAGCTTGAGGGGATGGCACAGGACAGAAGCCTCTGGTGATCTTTTGTGGGCAGCCCATATGACGGCCCAGGGGTGATGGACAAAACTGACTGATACATGGTCACAGTAACCTCCATTTTTCTCACTTGTGATGTGCGAAAAATATGAGTAATACAGTATTAAATATTAAAAGAAAATGTTAATATATGGTGTACATTAATTAGCAGGAGATTTTATTGTTACCATGAAAGAAAAGTATATAGTCATCAAATTATATAATACTATTTGATAAGATAAAAACAAGAAGAGCATATGAATGGGATCTGTGCGGGAAACTCTCAACATTTTTGTTCTGCATGGATTTAGCAACATATTACTAATTCACTTCCATATAGAAATCCATTTGGGGGAGCATGGTGTCAAATGGTTAGGTTCCCTCTCTATTAGGTCAAGAGCAAAAGAAAATACATTGAAACTTGATGAGGTACCTTGAAACATTTTGAAATATAATAACTGCCGTCTTCTTTGAGAATGAAAAGAATTTGATGTAACAACCTCTGAACAGTTGTTGAATTTGATATGTGATAAGAAAAAAAGACCCTTAGAATAATGGAAATGAGATTAACATGCATCCTTGTAATTTTATAATCTTGTAACCCTATTGTCAATAACTGACAGCATTGCATCAATTACTGCAGTTTGGCAAGCACAGCAATAAATAATGATCTGCAGCATTGTCATCTCAATGATTGTGTGAAGCAACATTACAAAGTAATTTTTTCACATTTTAAAATCATAAGTGAAACAGTATGCTTCAGCTAATCTGCAGTCCTGTAAATTGGCAAAATACCACACACTCTGAGTTTACTCACCAAACATGATAACTCCAACGATTTCAAATTATCTCTTGGGTTTTAGGATCAGTTGCTGCACATATATTGATTACGCTTGAATATTGTACCTATTTTTGAAGGCAAGGCTACCATGGTAGTTTCGTGTTCTTGTACCTCAAATATGTCTTGTACATATTTGGAGTTCTTAAACCAATCTCCTGACAGTAAAAAAGGTGAAGTAACTGCCATTAAGGCCTCGATACCAAAATAATTCTTTGTCACAGATAACCACATTTCATCTTACATACTTTCATTATTTGATTTCTTTTTAAAAAGCAAAATTCTTGAAGCTCATATCTTTATAGAATGCTGGCAAAATGGGTGTTTTATTTAGTATTTAAATAACTGACAAAAAAATTATAATTTTCTTCTGGCAACTGATTGTCATTGAAACAAATATCGGTCCATTCTTTCAAAAACTTAGTGCCAGAAGTCATCATTATGTAATTACAGAGACTATATTTGTCAGTAAAAGCATTTACAAATATCTTGCTGTATTAAGTTAGTTTCTAAATAACCTCAATCAGCAATTACTATTTTACAGAAATTTACTAAATGGAAGTCTTCTATTCACTGACAAAATGACTGCCTAGGTAAATGATTGTACAATCACTTAAAGAATTTCCTTTATGTAAAAAAAAAGACATTTGTAGAAAAAAGCAACATTTTATTTTTAGCCTAGGACAAGAAATAAGTATATTTTGAAATATATTATTGACATTCATAGTTAATTTAAACAGAGAGAAATGTTGGATTAATACTGTATATTTTATTTATATAACAGCTAACTACAAGCATTTCAAGTTTTTAGCATTTTTGCAATGTTAAAAATGAATATTATTCAACTCAAGTGCATTATCAGATGCTATCAGAAACCTCAAACTGACATCTTTCAGTTTGACTGTAGTTTCAAATACTGCACATAATACTGCTACAAAATATATTATTCAGCATTTCAGGAAGTACTGATCTCGTGCGGATCTGCCAACTTTCAACTTTCATGACTAATTGTACTGCAAGCTTGCACAAACTTACATCAAGAAGTTTAGATTGTGCAGGCTTGCAGCAAGCTTGCAGAAATGAAAAATTCCTTTCACAAGCTTCTTCAAGCACCCTTACTAGCTTGTGCAACCTCAGCTAGCTTGTTGTAAGCTTGCGGCAAATTTGGCAAGCATACATTTTGGTTTGGGTATACTGTACTCGCAAACATCATTGTGAAAAGTACATAAAAAATATCACATTCGATACAGAACAACATGCTTATGCTTATTCTGAGCTTTCTCATTATCAGTAAACATTGCTTAGATGATTTGATTGACATGAGGAATGAAAGACGGGAAACAAATAAATGCAATATGGCTTGGAAATATTCAAATATTATTGATGTTGTTGTTGCTGTTGTTGTAGGGTTTAACACCATTTTTCAGCACACGATATGCTATACATGGCGGCCAGTATTAATGGTGGAGGAAGAAACCAAGAAAACCCCTGAAAGAACCACCGACCCACGAGAAGCTACTGGCAAGCTTTCTCACATACCCACATTAGCCGAATCCGAGACTCGAACCAACAAATATTATTGAACATTCTGTATTGTAATAGTATCAGATGGTAGTTTTCAAGTACTGATTGCAGAAACATGTTGCTACTTACTAATAAACAATGCCAGTAGCTTCTTGTGGGTCGGTGGTTCTTCCCGGTGTTTTCCTGGGTTCTTCCTCCACCATTAATACTGGCCGCCATGCATAGCCTATCATGTGCTGAAAAATGGCGTTAAACCCCACAACAACAACTAATAAACAAGCTTCCCATGCAGTTGGTGTTGTGTTTAGTTACGATCAGCAATTCCTCAGAAACATGAGAACCTGTAATAGTATCACTAATTTTCTTGTCATTTCAGTGATCTAGATGATTGCAAGACTGACAGACTACATCTTGACATTTGGTAAGTGTTTTTCTCACATACCCTCTCTTCCCCCTCCCCTGCTTTTCAGTTTTTGATATGGAAATTGATTTATTTTAAGTACTGTAAATTGCATAATATGGCAGAATCAAACCTTTCTATTTTTTTGGCAAGGAAACTGCATTTGAACAAAGCAGCTATTGCATAAGTTTAAAGTTTCCAATTTATATTGCATCCACAAAAATATAAATGCTGAAACATTGCAATTAACTGTAGGTTCACCAATTCCAAATTTATGTTTGCTCTAATAACTCCAGAGGACATATAACTGTAAAGCCTTGCCTATCTAGAGTCCATTTATCCACAGGTCTTGGATTGAATGCGTTTTTGAGGACAGATTTCTTATTGAAAGAATTCATTCATTCTGATTCTTCATTTATCTTTAAAAAAAGGATGAGAACAACAATTATTTTTGTTCTCTGGCATTTACTGTATTATGCTTTTATGACAATGTTGATGACATTTCTTCTTTATAAAATCATCTGAAAACATGCCAAGAACTCCTGCATCTAAAGGTTCCGATCTTGGATTGATTGTTGTTTCAAGGCCAGTTTGCCAATGCAGTAGTAACTAATGAGAATTTCAGTGGATTGGAATGTTTTATCACAAATCATTAACAATTCTGGAGACATCAGCTATTTGATTAACAAAGCAAGAGAGCTTAAGGGTTTTCATTTCAATAGCAGCCTTCAGTCTTTCTGACTGACAAGCCCCAATCATGGTCCTTCCAGTTATTTTGAAATCTTGCAGTGCCAGTGGTATCTCTCTGACTATACATGCGTCTGACAATTCATTTTTTGGGACCCAGGGTGTTAGGATTTTAAATTTAGGAAAAAATGTCCAGCTTCCTAGTAGCTTGAAAAAAATATTCTTGCTCTGATATGTGGAAAAAATAAGTTGTATGATTTTTTTTAGTTGACAAAAATAAATATCTGAAAGGTGAAAGAAATAAAAATTCTGAATTGAAAGAAAATTCCAGGCCCTGATCATAATGAACATTAAGTGGTTGCGGTCCATAAAATTTGATAAGTTTTTATTATTAGAATTTCATAATCGTAACAATGATAAATCCTGTGAAAATTCAGTCAGATGGGTGTTTGAATTTTTACAAATTACTTGTTCTAAAATATGAATAAGTTGGTGTTCAGAGTTTGTACTTTGATAGAAATAAAATGAATTGGCTTCATAGCTACAGAGATGTTAAAATAGCATTCTGTCATAAAAAATCGGCAAAAATGTTTTTGTTTCACCAGTGAAATAATAACAAACAAGCAAATAAACAAATGCATTTTATTTTTACAAAAGTGCTGAGATGGCTTGTTTTAATATCAACCAGGAATTCTGGAGTTGTGCATTTGCATGGTTCATGCATTACAAAAAGCCAAGGAAAAACTTATATGAACTGCTTCATTTATCAGAACACAGTTTTAGTGTGTTAAAAATTCGTAACATTGTTACTCAAAACAATATTTAATAGTACAACGACTGGAAGTTGAAGGTAGGTTGTTGTCTAAAAAGCAGAAAAATACAAAAGTTAGTTCCTTTAAACCTCCAGTTGGGTGATCTCGTACATTTTAATCTTTATGTGTGGGTGTGTATGTGTGTGTTGTTGTTCACTAGAATGTTCACAGATGGAGAAATAAAAGGACACAAAACTTTCTTAAGTTTCGTTTTGTTGTCAGAATTTCAAAATAATCAAGTTGTATAACATGAAAAGTAAGTGTCATAAAATATTTGGTAGTTGTAATCATGTATTGATTTTATAAAAATTATTTTTTTGCCAAAGCAAGACAGATGATGAGTTAAAACACCTTCAGATTGTGACTGACAAAGATCAAAGCAGTTTCTATGTGGTTTTTTTTTACCTGGAATTTATGGCTTTCACAAGTGATCCCTGCATGTGAAATTTGGGTCAATATCAGTTTCAGGGGTTTCATGTAATACACACACACTTCTCCCTCAATAACTTGCGTACAACAGGGTCCACAAACATAGATAAACTGCACTATAAGAGAGACGCAAGTTACCGAAGGACCTCCAAAAATTGAAATAAAATCGCTTTGACATCGAGACAACGGGGGGTGGGGGGGTGGCATTAGGGAACTGGTCTGTTTATTGACTGAATCCTTGTTTTACAGTCACATTTTTAATGACACGCTTTTTCTAATTAAGTTGTTCATTATTCTGTTTAAATAACATTTATTTTCAAATTGTCCAACATATGAAAGATGGTTCTAACTGGTTTCAACATCCATCACTTGTACGTGAACAGATCTATGTATTACGTCACTGCTTTTTGTTTTCTTGATGAGTCTGGTTCCCTTAGTGGTGTTTGCCATGATCTTGTTAAATCGGAGTCCACACAGAGCAGGGAACTAGACTAACTGTTGATACACCACCAAACAAGATTCCTTTTTTTTCAAAAACACATGCCGGATCACTGCCATCTCACCTCTGTCTGCATGTGTTCGATTCCAAGGCTCAGCTAGCATGGGTACGTGGGAAGGCCTGCCAGTAGCTTCTCGTGGGTTGGTGGTTCTTCCCTGGGTTTTCCATGGTTCTTAATTCCTCCACCAGTTATACTGGCTGCCATGTATAGCCTATCTTGTGCTGAAAAATGGCATTAAACCCTAGAACAACAACAACAATAACACGCGACATTTTTTTGTGAGACAGTCTTCTATGTTGATAATCAATTTTTGTATTGCTCAGTTAGTTCATTATTGATATCGTGATTTCAGTGGAATTAATAATGAAACTTCTTATCATCCATGAGGATATCTTAAAATGCCAGTTCTTAGAATTCTCTGAAACTCGCTTGCCCACAATGGCCCGTATCTGTGAAATCAAGCTCTTTATTTTATGAAGTATTCATTTAGCTTGGCTGCCTTGTTATCTTTGATCACAATTATGAAAGAGTTGGTTAATTTAAGGTAGTTTAAGTTACATGCAAATAACATTTATAAGTGTTTGATTAATCAAATGAAGTGAGATCACCCGACATATGACCAGGGCTGCTAGATTTTAAGATTGTAGGATTTTCATGCCTTTTAACTTTTCTTTTATTCCACCTGTTTGATTCAAAAGACAATTAACTTGCTAATACAGTGGAGGCCAGCTTTTAATTCAGTGCAACAATACAACAAATACTTCCATTCAGTAACAATCATCTGAGAACCTTGAAAAAAGTAATTTCATCTTGAAAAAAACTGGAAATGACCTGGAAATATAGCTTAAGAAAAGCGTGGGAAGCATGATTTTCACATCGCTAGGATGCTCAATGTTTCTTTATTTGATTCTTTTGGGATTTCTACTACTGTATCAAAAATGTATCCCTTTTGTGTTGTGTTCATTATTTTTTCCCCACCCCTTTTTTTCATGTATCTTTGTTCCCTTTTATTCCCTTTATCAATATACTGTGTTAGGATAAATATTTCCTACGCAGTTGTTGTTTACTTTATTGTGTTACTTCTTTTATTTCCTTTCATTAATCTCCCAAGGTGTGGGTCAATGTGGTCATAAAATAGCTGCATGGGACAACTTGCATCTGCTTGGATGCATCTCGTATGTACACAAGGATGGTTGGTCCCATCTGTTATCCCAGGCCCAACAAGGTACAGGACTTGAAGAAAATCACCATGGCTATTGGGCCACAAAGAAATGGTTCATTTTATTCATTGCTGGAAGATCCATTCCATTCCCAGGTGGGGCATGTATATATAGCATTCCATATTTAGGGACGTTGACTGCTTCTGTAAGGTCCAGGGTACAGAATGGATGTTGTAGTGTCCCACCTTCCTGAGTCACAGATACAAGTAAAGCATGGTTGTCATCAGTCTCACTAAACAAAATCTAGCTATAAGCAAAGATCTTTTTTTTTAATAAGGTCTGAGTTAAAAAACAGGGACACCAGAAAGGTGTACAGCATCTGATTAGTCACTTAGGTAGTGTGTTGGGTGATAGTGAGGGTCTGTCACCAGTCACATGGCACTGGGCATGGGTCACTAGATAGAAGTCAGTTTACTTTCCTGGAAGGTCAGTTGCTAGTCACTGGGTACCTAGTACCAGGTAGTGGTCTCTGGGAATTGTGGTAAGTGCTGACAACCATGAAAGTCTTTCATGGGTTATCAGATGGTGATCATAGGGTACTGGGTAATACCCAGTATAACAGTAGCCAACTTTCTGTCATCAGAAACTAAGGTATCAAGCATCAGGTCTCTGGGCACTGATCACTGGGTATCATGTTTAGTGCAGATCTTACATCTTTGATCTCACATCGCTGATCACTCAGGGCTAAACATTGAGTGCTAGGTACTGAGCACAGCGGATCATTTGTTGAATACTGAGCTTTCACCACCGAACACTGAACTCGGGTCTTTGCATTGGTTACTGGGTTTAACTACTGGTGTTGGGGATGGGATCATTGGATCTGGGGATTTGGACCACCTGGTGATAAGTTGGCCATATTTTCTATTTCCTACCTTGACATCACTGTGGACTTGACTGTGACTTCATCGATTGGTGGATTGGGCATGCTCTAGATATCCCTATGTCCTCCTGGTCTAAATATCAAGGGAAAGGGAGAGGACTGCCCCTAGGTGCTATTTGCTTTCAGGGAGAGGTGTAGATCCATCTCAGGAATGTTGCAGTATAGAGGATGACAAACATACAAGTGTAGTATTTTATTTTTGGAACTTACTAGTTTGTATAAGTGGAGAAAGATTTGATTCATCATAATTTTTTTCCCCCCATAATTTTTTCATTATGTGGATACTGAAATGGAAATACGATGAATCAGCTCTTTTAAGATCATCAGTAGAAGGAAGCATGATTATGTTGTAGTGGTGGCACACTGTAAAAGCATGAATGAATCATGATAGTTTCCGAGTGCATGATATAACTTTCACCTTAGCTGTCAATTATCACCATAGTATTTAAATTAACCCTTGCCTTTACTAATCACTGCCATCTCACCCCTATCCACATGGGCTGAGTCTCAGGCTTGGCCTATGTGGGTATGTGAGAAAGCTAGCCAGTAACTTCCTGTGGGTCAGTGGTTCCTATTAGGGTTTTCCTGGGTTCTTCCTCCACTGGTTATGCTGCATGGCTATATCGTATACTGAAAAATTGCATTATACCCACAACAACAATGCATTTTAAAATACCATATAAAATTGCCAGTTTCATGTAAAGTTTGATTAGAATAATTAAAATACAGTGGGGAAAATATTTTAATGTTTTTTATGCACTTAACTTTTTTTTAAAAATGACTGCTCTGGTGGCCTAGTGTCTAGAGCATCCGCCTTGGATTTAGGAGGTCATGGATTTGATCCCCAGCCGAGTCATATCAAAGACTTGCAAAAATGGTACTAACAGCTGCCTCGCTTGGTGCACAGCATTAAGAGGTTAGTGTTAGGACTAGACTGCCTGGTGTCAGGATAATGTGATTGGGTGGGACATCATGCTACACGTCTGCGGCATGATGCCCCAGTGCTAGACATCACTATAAACTGTCACACTGCAGACATCATAGTGTTATGACTGATTTTTGTTTTAAAGCTACATTCAGAATCCAAATCACAAAGTAAGAAGGTAATGTAAGAAATATTTCCAACACTAGGATGTAAAAAATTCTGCTACATGTACTTACAGCTGTGAGAAAGGAATTGAAGAATTTTCCTTTGAAACAGCATTATGTCAAATTAAATTAATGACTGAGGTAATGAAAAATGTACACTGAGGATACAAACACTGTAAGTCATATTATAGTACTGAAACAAATAATATAACCAGAACACATACTGAATGCAAACAACAAAATGCATAATGAATGCAAATGAATTGTTGAATGTATTTTCAAGTAAACAGCACAAATGCAGAATGCAAAATATGGAGCTAAGATAAATATGATGAAATGCAAACTGATGGAATGAAAACTCGGCAAACCAATCATGAAGAAGTCTTAGGTAGATAGCAACATCAGGGAGATGTACTGTCAGTTTTGTGGGTATAAATTTAGTGCTTTTACCAACAACAAAAAAATACATATTTGTTGATACTGAGTGTATTTAGCTGTGTAATGCAGACTTTTTTCACCTCGTTTTCTTTTTTCGAGTCAGGGTTGCACATTTTATTCAAGAACCAAAAGAAAAGTTTTTTTTTCTCTAGGTGAATCTGATGGAAGGGTGAAGGCACTAGAGCTGCCTACATGTGTTACATTTACTTCCGTTGAAATATGCAATTCATTGAATTTTGATTAAATTGTTTACAGAAATGAATAATGCTTACAAATCTTGGCGGTCTTTTTCTTTGATTACTGATGTTAATAAACTAGTTTCATTTTACACATCACTGTGTAGCATTTTGTTCTGGGCCATAACTGTAAATACATTTACATAATGACTGGTAACTGAGTGTTCTAAAGCTGTGCAAGGTACTGCATTGCATTGGAAAAAATATGATGATTATCATACCTGTACTGTAACTGTCGAGCATTCATAACTGAATCAAATATATTTTTTTATTCACTTATTCTTGGTTTAATTGAAATATAATATTTTGAATTAAGCACTCATAATGATCTCATCAGAAACACATTCAGGGGACATGTTTTTTTGTGACAACAGTTAATCTGACACATTATGAAATAAAAATAATCAGTGTTTTAAGCCTGAAAGCTGTTTTTTTTCTTCTCAGGAAAATAAACTTGGTTCATATATTTATTTCTCATTAAATTATGGTATCATTCATATATATATATATATATATATATATATATATATATATATATATATATATATATATATATATATATATATATCTCTTTGCAACTATATGGTGGTTGAGGCTTCATTGGCTCGGGTTAGTCTTTTCATGGTAATCGGCACTGGCAAAGTTTTGATATGCTAAACATAGTTGCTGTGCATCTGTCTAGCAATTTATTTTCTTTTCTTCAGAGAATTAGCTTTGTTATCTGTTACAGTAGAGTGAACAATTATCAGTGTGGTGTTTTTAAAGGTGGACAGTACTTTGTTTACTTTAGGTGGATTTTCAAGGTAATCTGCACGAGCTAAAGCTTTGACATGCTAAACATGCCAGTAGGTACTTTACTTTGTCTAGGTACTGGTAAACTTGTAGTTTATATACTGTTGCTTGGCCAATTGTAGTTACATTACGAAATGGAGCAAAATTATGTATTATATCACATGCACTTTATGTGGCAGAACTACATCCCCCTGCTCGTTTCAGAGTAAAAAATCAGGGTGCGCATTACACACAAGTACATGTAATACACACCAAACGATGGTACATTTTGTGTGTTTGGGAAGGTGCGTAATGTTTCCACAAGAAATGAGTTTTTCTTGGGTCTTTCAACTTTTCATTTGTAGGAACAAAAAAAATCCACAATATTAGTATCTAGCAAAAGAAAAAAGAAAAATAAGTCAGGTAATATATTGGGGAACTGAAATCTTTTGGAACCAAAAGAGACATTAAAAAGTTGACTAATGGAATAAACTTAGAGACACCACTTTAGCAGCTGAAAAGATGCTGAATTTAGATAAGGTATAAAAAAAAATTGTCTGAATAATTTGATGCTTGAAATCTAAACTCTCTTCTGAGAAGATGTATGGGTACTTTCCTAGTGAATAATCTTGCATACAGTAAGAAACAATTAGAAGTGGAAAATTCAGTCTGTATAGACCTGAGTAGAACCTAGACTTAATTCAGTGATGTAATAAGAGATTGTAAGGATTCATCCTCAGAAGAAATTGGTATCAAGCATTGAAAATTGAAATAATTATACCCCCTGGCAGCTCACTTCACGATTGTTTTTTTATACAGGAACTCAAGGCAGACGAATATTCCAATAAATTTCAGATAATGAAAGGATCTGCTAAAAGGTAAAAACAGGATAATTGAAACCACTGAAAATCAAATAGGCATTTTGCACAACTGGCTGACTAGGACAAGTTGAAAAGACAGTCTCAAAAATTGTAATCTGATAGAATTTTCTTCATAAAATTAGTGTAGGTTAGTTACCTGAAATCTGATTAAATTTCTTCATTATATTAGGCTAGTTACACAAAATTCACTTGTATAACAATGAATAACTGTGTAGTCCTAAGTCAGTTTGCTGGCCACATACAATTTTATCCCCTGGACTAGTCACTGAATATACTTGAAAATTGTCTACAGTGACCTCCTTGCTATTGAGGAAGCTCATCCAGAAAGGGCAATTTCAGGAATTACTAAATGGCCCTGCATTTGTCAAATAAAGAATGGATTGTCTGAAACTCTGACAAAATCTGCACATAAGAAAAACATCTTACATTAGGTTTGCTCTCCTAATCCTGTTAGACATATAATCGATTACATTCCAATTCAGAATTTTGTTTAGAATTTGAAAGAAAATCTGACGATTAAGCAATAGGCACAAAGGTTGGGCTAGTAAATTGTGACCTCAGCTCGGCACATTAGTCATCAAAATTATATCTATTGTCATATTATTCTGTTCCTTAATTAATTTCAAAATAATGCGACACCTTTTCTAGTGTCACCTTTTTATAGAGAATAATTGTTGAGAAAGGACACTTTAAAAAGCCTCAACATCCAGTTCATCACATACCCCTATAAATTTGATTAAATAACCCCTCAGAACTAGAGGAAAGTAATTGATGGCATGCCATCACAAAATGTCCTCATTTGGAAATTGTGTCTAATGATACTGAATGCATTTTAAAGTCTGCTACTTTAGTGTCTCATCCTACCCCCACCCCCCACCCCGCGAAAGAAAAATCATTTGCTCGTCATCACCAAGCCCCACTCACCTCTACCCCCATTACCCTTGGACTGTTACTGTGGAGTCAGAAACCAAAATTAATTACATGTATGATTCATTTTCATGCCAAGTGTAGGGAATAAAATAAAAGAGACTAGTCAGATTGTCATTGTTGATACTATCTCTGTATATAGTACTGTTTCAAATTCATTAAGGGGTCCCGAGTGGCCGATTGGTCTAAAGCGCTCTCCGTTATGGATCACTGCCATCTCACTTCTGTCTACGTGGGTTCGAGTCTAGGATTCGGCCAATGTGGGTATGTGAGTTGTCAGTAGCTTCTCGTGGGTGGGTGGTTCTTCCTGAGGTTTTCCCGGGTTCTTCCACCACTGTTAGTACTGGCTGCCATGCATAGCCTATCGTGTGCTGAAAAATGGCATTAAACCCCACAACAAACAAACAAACAAACTCTTTACATCTTCTACATCCCTTTTCGGTGCTTGTCACCCTTTCTCCAAGTTTCTCAAAAATTAGGATTCATTACATGTTAGAGTACTGTCATAGACATGTGAACTGTTACCTAAGATGACATGTTTTGGTAATGTATATTTTTTTGTATCCCTACCCTTGGATTTCTGGGGACCAAAATGTTAATGGTGTTACATCCATACATGATAATAATAATAATAATAATAATAATAATAATGAGGACTTTGTGGTGCCTAATCTTTAGAAGCTCTAAGTGCTTTACAACATTAGACAACACCTATAAGATAAATAAACATATAATGATGTGATTACAAACACAAACACCATGAAATTAGAAAACAAAAAAAACATGCTGAGAATATTTAATGTAGGAAACATCAGATCTTTAAGTTTGTTCTTGCAGTCGAAATAAGTGAGTTTTGAGAGCACTCTTGAATGGGATCACTGTGTTTTTATGTCTAAGTTCAGTGGGCAATTCATTCCACATTGCTGGGCCCTGGTATGCAAAAGAATGCTGTCCGTATGACTTTGTTTTCATAGTGGGAATAATGAGTATACGATTGTCATTTTCATAGTGGGAATAATGAGTATACGATTGTCAGAAGAGGAGCGTAACTATCTTCTGGTGTGTACACATGGGTGAGGTCGGATAGGTATGTTGGACTAGAGTCCGTCAGTGAAATGTAGCACAGAGAACAAATTTTGTGTTTGATTCTGGATCGAATGGATAGCCATTGTAGGATACAGAGCAGCGGGGAGGTGTGCTCTGATCGTGGTACTCTAAGCATGATCCAAGCAGCTGTGTTTTGAGCTTTTTGAAGTTTTTGGAGTAGATATTGAGATGAACCAGACAGAATTGAATTACAATAGTCCAGTCTTGAAAGTACTAATGAACACACAAGTGTTTTAGTGGCATCAACTGAAAGATATTTGCAAATGGAGCTGATGCGTCTCAGCTCAAGATATGCAGCCTTACATATGTTCATGACATGTTGGTGCAATGTGAGAATACTGTCCAGAGTAACACCTAGGTTTCATATTGATTTTGTGAATTTAATGTTGGTGTTGCTGATATTTATTGTTTTGAGGTAAAGGATGTAAATGAGAATGTCTTTGTTTTGTGATCAGAATGGCCTCAGTTTTATCATCATTCATCTGCAGCTTGTTAAATGTCATCCATGATTTCACATCAGAAATGCACTTCTCTACACCTTGGATGTTAGCATCAACTTCAGTTGGGTGGCTAGATTTGTATATTTGGGTGTCATCAGCGTACAATTGGTGAGACCCTGGATGATGATCTATGACACTTGAGAGCGACTGAGTGTATAGAATGAACAGAACAGGTCCAAGAACAGACCCCTGTGGAACACCACAACATAGATCAACTGGGCTGGAGTGTATTCCATTTGCAGACACAATTTGTGTCCTGTTGACCAAGTAGGACTTGAACCACAGTAAGGCTGTATCATGAATGACAAATACATGCTGGAGATGGTGAAGTAATATATCATGGTCTGTTATGTCAAATGCTGCAGACAAATCAAGGAGGGTGTGGTCTGCAATCTTTCTGCTATGCAAAGCAGAGAGAATGTCATTAACTACTTTTAGAAGAGTAATTTCAGTACTGTGGCAAGGGCGATATGCAGATTGTACATTGCTAAAATGACTGTTTGAATTCAGATGAGATACAAGCTGGGATAGAACAACCTTTTCTAAGATTTTTTTTATGAATGGGAGATTAGAAACTGGGCGGTTGTTCTTTAACTTGTTACGGTCTAGTTTTGGTTTCTTCAGCAGAGGCTTTACAATGGAAGTTTTTAAAAATGATGGAAATTCCCCTGATGAGAGAGAGAGAGAGAGAGAGAGGTATTAATAACATCAGTTGGTGAAGACAATACTGGATCTAAGCACTCAAGCAGCGGTGATGTTGGAATTGGATCAAGTTCACATGACTTTGGTGCACTCTTCATCAGGATTGTACGTACGAAATCCATAGAGACAGGTTCAAATGCTGCTTATAGTTGCCACTAAAATTCTGTATCCCAGCTGTATGGTGATGACGAGTCAGTTGAAATTGTTTTATCAAGCTTATCTCTAATGGTTTGTACTTTGTCACAGAAGAAATTTGCAAACATGTCCGGAAGGTCAACTGGAGAGAAAGTAGTTGGAATTGGTGTAGATTTGTTCCTTGACATTTGCTTGTTAGTAATCTTGAAGAGCTCTTTGCAGCTGGAACTTTCCATGATCTTAGTAGTGTAGTGGGCTGATTTCACTGCATGGACTATATTTGTGACATTCTTCTTAGCGGCTTCATAGATTTGCTTATAAATAGTGAGCCTGGTGGAAAGCCAAAGCCTTTCAGCTTTACGGCAGTCTCTTTTAGCAGTGTGAAGCTGGTCCCTAACACTGCTATACCATGGAGAACACTTTTGAATTAATACTCTGCACTTGGTAGCTGGGGCATGTTTGTCAAGCAATGAACGCAGGCAGTTATCAAGTTGTTCTGCTGTAGGAGGTACGCAGGTTGATAGGTTTGCTTGGATGTCATGCATTAGTTTGGTTTTATTTATCATACAGAGGTTTCTCTTAGTAGCAGATAAAGGTGGAGGGTTAGGGACTGATACGTCAAGATGGCATATAATACAGAGGTGATCTGATGCAAGTTCATGGGATACCAGGGAGGACCGTAGAATGTTATCATTAGGTCTATGAAGAATCCAGTCTAAAATGTGACCATGTTTATGGATGGGTTGGTTAACTGACTGTTTGAGGTTGAAAACATTAATGGAGTCTTTGAGTTTTGATGTGTTTGAGTTTCTGGGCTAGTCAAAGTGAAAGATTGAAATCTCCAAGAATAATCAGTTGCCACCTATTGAATTTCCATATTCCAGGAGATTCGGAAACTGCTCCAAAAAGAGAGATTCAGTCAGCTTGTTTTTTCTACTAGGAGGAGGGCGGTATAGGCAGAAAAAATGGACTAACCTTTTTTCCAGTGTGAGTGTGGCTTGGACTAGTTCAAATGCTGTGTTGTCGAAATTGAATGTTGTGGTGTGGTTAAGACGTTGGATCATGGAGTTGTTTGTGATGACAGCAATTCCACCTCTGCGAGAGTTAGGGGGGAATGACTTGATGGAATAACCAGTGGGTGTTAGATCTGCACACATGGGCTCATCGCCTGATGTTTTTAGCCATGTTTCTGTCAGGAAAAAGACATTAATATTCTGGTCGTTGATAAAATTAACTATTTCTGTGCACTTTTCTGGTGGTCTTAATGATTGGGCATTGAATAATGCAATACGCAGAGGTATCTCTTGGATAGTTGACACAAAGGTTGACAAATTATTAGGGATTTGAATTAGGTTATCTAAATTAACGGTCTAATATTTAAATTGCCGAGCCAGAAAGGGCATAAGGGAGATAACTGGAATTTTTCATGTTCTTCATGTAGGAACTGTAACAAAAAGAAATAATTTTCGTTTTAAAACTTAATAAAAAAAGTGGCATGTATTTTTGACATTAATACCTAGCTCAGAAGCTTGAGGATGAGGAGGAAACTAGGGTTGCTCTGAAATATGGAAAACGTAAGCTACCTTTATTCCATTAAAAGGTAACCTTCAGTTTAAAAGTTACACATTATGCAGTTGGAAAGTTGCATAAACCTTCTATTAAATGTCCATGGCATGGTTTAATGACATCCTAGTTTTTAGCTTTTGCCTTTACCCTTGGGACCCAATGGGTCAGCAAGAAGATTTACATCCTTTTAGGCTTGATACTTTTAAAGATGTTTGATCTGACCCCACGATAATATGTCTTGTTGATATCCTGTTTTATACCTTTGACTCCCTTCTGTCCCCATTCTAGGGGCCCAGAGTCATGAAGAAATCTTGAATCCTCACTAAAATCTACACTCTATGGGATAGGCATCTGCTAAGTTGGACCATTGTATTAGAACAGTTTTTAAAAACTTTTGTGTTTACAAGAAACACGTCAGACATACAGACAGACAGATGGATACCAAGATGAAATTAGTACATCTGCAAAAATAGGGTATAGAAACACTTGCAACTGACAGGTGCCCTTTCCAATAGCAATTTAGAAAGATCTATATTGAAATAAATGCTGTTGTTATTTTAGAAGGTCTTAAGTTTATTTAATTTCTAGAGTCTTTGGTTTTAGAAAGGATAACTTTAATCCTTGAAAGTCAAACCAGATCAAAACCAGATACACAGTTGGGGGGACATGTTTAGGAATTGACGAATAAATTCATTAAATTGATTCAACATATTTCTGAAAATTATGATTTTCATGTAATTGATAATCAAAAACTCACATTATAACAAGAGTGTATGTTATGCCTTGATTTTGATTTTGTGTTGAATCTAAGCAACCAACTTATCCTTAAATTTGTGCATGTTTCTGTGTTGCATATAGTGCATATAGTTGCTGATTCATTTTGGTAAGTAAATATGCAGCAGTGTGATTTGATGTTTATTTTCTTGACTAGACTTCGCACACCTGTCTAGTAACTGACATTGGTATGTTTGCAGTTTTATTCATATTAAACCTTTCTTAGTTTTACTGCCTAACCTTATGCAGTGCCTATTGTCCTGGAATAATTTTGTACTTTTATTTGATTAGCAGAATAGTTACTGGATCCCAAACGTTGACTTTGGTTATTGAACAGCAGATGCATTAGTTGTAAGTGATATTGTGAATACATTTACTTACAGGAAAGTTTCATATGGTAACTGTTGTTTATGGCATGTTATACATAATTTTGAGGGCAGTTGATTTATTGGTCTAGTTGGGCATCTGCCAGTCAGAAATTCCAGTGAGTTTCTGATCAATTTAATCACCTAACATAGTATGAATGTTTGCCTAATTAATAATTCATAAAAAATTAAAAAATATGAACAAAACTCAAGTAAATTTGATAGAAAGGATCATGGTTTTAAAGTCTTAAAATGAAATGTGGATAATGCTGATCTGCCACCAACTATGATTGAATATCTTAAAAGTAGAGAAACCTTTCAGCAACTTCTTTCATAACCAGTACACAGATTTTGAAGAATTTTTGACAGAAAGCATCCTATTAATTTGGATTTCTTGGCCACATGCTCTTGATTTTGGCTATCAGATGGAAGTCAAGAAGCAATCTCAGGTCCATTTGGACCTCTTTCTGTCGGGTTTGTAAAGCAGTCATTCAGAAGGCCTGAAATAGGTCACCTGTACAACTTGCACTGTTTAACATATTTACAGAATAATTCTCTACAGTTTGATTTTTTTTTTTAAATTTTTACAGCCATAATCTAGAAGAGTTAGATATGTTAATTAGGGTACATTGTATTTTTTAATTTTTCCAAGAGGTCAGTTGTATAGAGATGACATTTTCAAAATTACTGATGACAATTTTTAAATTGTCAAGTAAAGCTTATTTTTTTATGCAACTCAAACATAAATGAACAGTAGTGGTACATGGAGACATAGAATGAAATATATTTCCTTTTAGGAAAGTCTTTAGTTAGAGACAGGATAATTTTTAATCATTGAAAATCAATGCAGACATCAATTAACAGTTTGGGTGAATGGATGAATAAATAATTGTGTCTACAAAATAACTGCAGTGGCCTTTACATTTATACATGTAAAAAGAAAAAATTCTGTCAGCTACAGGAAATGTTTATATGACAAGTTAGCTCCTGTCTGTTTCCATCAACCTGTTACAATAGGTATGTCAATATTATGGGTTTGTGGCCAGAAAGAGAACATTTAACAGGATTTCTTATGATTCTGGCTCTAAAAATATGGAACAGAAAGAAAAAGTAAAATCAACAATTAAATAATATAAACAAGCCATATATTTCTGTATCATACAAAGTGAAAATTAAGAGAGACACTTTGCAGTATTGTGAATAAAATCCAAAATAATCCTAAATGTCTTATCACAAGTCCAAAAATTATTGAATGTTCTGAATGAATTCCAATATTCTTGAATGTCCTGATTAATACCACAATGGTTCAGTCTAGAATGTCTCAGAATGAGTTCACAATAATTATAATGTGTTAATCTAGAGTAAGTGAGCACTTAGTAATTGCAATGAATAATTTAAATATTCTCAAATAATATCAAACACAGCTGTTGATTCTGAAAAAAAAGGATTCCCACAGACTAACTTAAAAGATGAATGAATTATTGTATAGCTAATAAATAGAATATTTATAACCTACAATCATGAACAAAAGTTAGTCATGTATATATCCTGTCTCCTAATATCCATTATCTTAAAGTACAATCTAAAATCATGGGAAAAAGTTAAGCACACAGCATAGATACCCATCAGAATCACCTTTCAGTTGAATCCTGGCTTGCAGCTGAATGCTGAGAAAGATTAACATTGGCAAATTTATCATATGACTATTATGTTATTTACCTTAATATACTATGTACATTTAATTTGCATTAATTGTTAGTACTTTAAAAAAAATTATATTATGCAATTGTAATGTAACATTGTGTGTTGGACTTAACCTTATCCAAAATCAAGTTAATTTTCTACTTGACCTGAATTGTAGATTTTTAAAACTATATTCTGTAAACAACTAATACATAGCTAGTTTAATATCTGGATCATTATTAGTAGAAGTAAACTTGTTTATTTGAGTCTCTTGTCATATTTTAATTCTCCTACAATTTACGTGGCATACCTGACATAGTCCAGGTTATATACTGTAGTTTTAGTAACAGACTTTCTAAAAAAATAAGTAACATTTTTGTAGTAAACATTGATAAGTTTCTAGAAGGTTATTTTCCATTAGATAATGGTTTCTTTTAAAAATTGCTCATTGTGACTTGGGGTCAAGTAGAGGACTATATAATCTTGTCACTCAGAAGGTTATACATCCATACTTTAAGATTTAGCAGAATCATTTTTGTATTATTGTTGTGTCCAGAAGTTCATTTGGGCTGGAATTTATTTCTTCAAATTATTAAATTCAGTTTTTTTGTTCCTCTGGAAATACAGAGTGCTCATGACATAATGTTCTTAGAGACATTCACTGGGATTAACATTGAATTCAGGCCTGGAATTATATTACTGTGTTTTGACAAAAAGACTGTTGGCACAACATCTTGATACAGAGCATCACAAACACATAAACACTTTTAGCATTGGGCTTAATTTTCATTTGTACTAAAGTTTATTCAGAATTTGTATTATTAGGACTTGTGTCTGTAATTTTTGGATTATTTGAGGTGTAATTCACTGTATCGTAAGTTTCCTCTTTTTTAACATTTTCACTTTGTATTCTAGGAAGTAAATTATTTGTTGACTTTTATAAAGCTTGTTGCTTTTCAGTCTTTTTTGTCACTTATTTTAAGAGCATAAAAGACTTATAACAATACCCATCTCACAGTTTTCATGTAAGTAACATGTGTAATGAAACATCATAACATCATAAATGACAATAAAGTCATGCAAGGGAAAGGCAATAATGCCAAAGGCATTCAGATGTATGTCATTCTCAGTATTTTTCATCATATAATAAATAGAATTTTACATTTTAATATGGTTAAGGTTGGTCCTAAATGAATATGCTGCCAATACGAAATACAATATAGCCATCTTGTTAGAGCTAAATCCTTAAAGAGAAAGTTATATTGGCATGGGATTTTCACCAGAAAACTGATTACTGATATGACAACTGGTTCAGTCTTGAATAAAATTGGTGCTGATCTGACCTCAGATGAGGTCACCATGGCAGCAGTATTGAATATCTTATTATTGGTACTCCTGACTGGAGTGTCACATCAGCATAGGGTTTGCACTGAAAGACTTATTACAATGCTTGGTCCTAAATGAATACAGTTTCAATCTGACATCCAATATGGCCACCATATTTGCCATATTTCTTTTAAAAAAATTCACTACTTTTCCTGAATTGGAAAGTCATACCAACACAGGCTTTTTACTAGATTTCTTATTATGGTCTCTTGTTGGTCTTGAATGAAAATGGTGTTTATATGACATCCAGTAGTACAATGGCAGCAGTCATCTTTTAAATATTATTATCATTACACCTTCTAGATAGAAAGTCATGTAAGCAATGTGATTTTTACTAGAAGACTTCGTATAATATTTAGATCAGAGGTCTCATACACACAGCCCATGGAGTTATTTCTTTTGTTCAGCAACAACGCTCGAATTAATAAAATAAATGTGCAATTTTTAAAATAAAAATATGATTGTAACATTGTTTACTTGCTTCCAACATCTCTGCTGGCTACCTTTTATATGAGCTGCTTTTTGCTGTACGAAAATGTTTCAGTGATGTGACCCTCAGGCCAATGTACTAGTCCTCATTTGGCCCTAATGGTGATTTGAGTTTGAGATCCCCCCCCCCCACCAAAAGATGGTCCTAAATGAAAATGGTGCCCATCTAACATACAGTATGGTGACTACGGCAGTTATATTGAAAATCTTATTTTTGCTACTCCACCTTAACATAAAAGTTCTATTAGGATTGGGTTTCACCAAGAAATTAATTATGCCCTGTATCTTGACACTACTCCTCCTCAATGGAATATTATATCAATATGGGGTTTTCACCAGAAGGTTTCTTATTTTAACTACCGGTAGTTGGTCTTGAATAAAAATGATACCAATATGACATCCGATGGAACCGACAGCAATTTAAAGTACTTCTGGCATGAGCAAAGATCAAAAACAGTTGCCGCCTAAGTACAGGAAGAGTACAAGCACTTTAAACAAAATCTTAATTGCTGAGAATGGAGAAGTCATCATACTTGCAAAGAAAATTAGCATGCTAAATGGTCATTCTTGGGATTTAACCTAATAGAGACTATATGGACATTATATGTAGCTAAAAGTACATAATGCATTTTAAAGACTTCTTGTGAAACAAATTGGGTACTTTTAGTTACATTTAATGATCCTGACTGGAAAGGTTACTGTGTTACAGGTAGGATAAAATTTGCGATGCTGTGTGCAACGAAGTGAAAAACACAATCTTAGGTGTTGATCTGGCCTTGTCTTATATTCAGCATCATCTTATATAAGGATGAAGGATGGAGAATTTGCCTAATTTGCTGATTCGACTTGTACTCCTCATCAACTTACAGGCTGGCAAATATGGTAGTTGGTCTTGAATAAAAATGATACCAATATGACATCCAATATGGCCACCATGGTGGCTGTTATAAATTCTGATGAAAGATACATGTAAATAGCATGTGGCTTAATGTTAAAATATTTTCTCACAGGTCTCAGCTTTAAATACTCTTTCCTAGTTTCATATGTCCATGTTAATGGTTAACAATATGGGGATATATGACTTGTAAAGTCACTGTGTGCAATAATTAACTCGAGAAGTATTGTAATATTATGTTATGTGACCTTAAATGACTAATATAATGTAATTTTGGGTGGTTGTGATTGGCACTTCTTATTGTTTGGTCTCCCATTATCAACATTGATCTAAATGGGTCTTTTTGGTCATCCTGCTTTGACCCTTTTTAAGTCTTTTCCCCGTTTAGTGTAGTATTTCCATTTTTGTGATAATGGCTAAGTTCTTTGTGAATATCTGTGCAAAAAGTCTGCAACGATAATGCAGTTTCACTGAAAAAGTGCATTTGTGGGTGCAAATCACATTCCATCCACCTTCATATTGTTGAGCATTACTAAGGTGTTGTTAAATAACATTCTAACCACTCCAGTCTTCCTCATGAACTTAATGACTAATTGATTTTTAAAGTCAGTTTATGTGCAAGACCAGTGGATCTCAAGGATATTAAATGCCAGTCATGTACCATATGCATTCTGACCAGCAGTGTGCATCCTTATAGTTATGACCCTGTTATGATTATTATGGAGATTTCAATCAAATAAAGTATTCAGTGCTATATAATATTCAAGAAATTAAAGTACACATTCAAAACCTGTATACTCAGTGTTTGAGATTAATAGAGATTGATACTCTTGTAGAATAAAGCCTTCTGTAATAGTGCTGATACAAACAAAATTGCTTGTTCTACTACAGTGTTATTTAGAAGGTGACTGAATGTATGTGGTTTCCGTCCCTCTCATCTGCTGGAGTGGGCTAGTTACCCCAGGTCACCGACTGGTTTTGTTACTATTATAACACATTAGAGGGAAATTGATCGTTTGTTCCACTAAAACCAGTTAGTTTAGTTAGGAATCAACCTGATCAGTTTCCCATGCGGGTATTCTGTCAACGCTCAGATTGGTTTGTTAATTTAGCAAATTTTAGTAATAATTCTAATAATAAAGATGCTCATTTTTATATTTCTGATATTGTGATAAATCTCTCCAGTTTTCTTTTTCATAATTCATACATCATAGCGTTAAAAAAGACGTTATATTTTAATCCTTCTAGGGAAATTGACCTCAGTAAGGTCCATAAGAACTTGGACAAATGAATCAAACTGGAACATTTTTCCATCATAGACCAGATATGGGTGATGAGTCTAACTCTTTCAAAATAGAAATTGTTCAAAACTAATTAAGACATAAAAGCACATGGATATTGCCTAACCAAATTGAATATATTGAAGCATCCTGCAGATTGGTAATACATCTATTATCAAAGTTTAATCAAAAATGGAGATACCTCCTGAATTTAAAAAAAAAAATTAAAACCAGACCCTACATGAACTATGCAACAACAAAACATTTGTGATTAAATAGCCTATAACATATCACCCTTGTAATCATGAAAACTAATGATTACATCAGTGAAGCCTAAAAACAACTAAATAATGAGAATTATTATACCAAAGTAAGGAAAGACAATATTTAAAACACACACAATCAGCATGGTTAAAAACCTTGTAATACAAATTTATGACAAAGGGGAATTGCGTGATAAGGTTTTTCTGAATCTTATTAATGACAAAATCCATACTCTGAGATTTTGTCTCCTTCCAAAAATACATAAAAGCCTTGTTCCAGAAAAAATCCCTGGAAGACCTATTATAAGTGGAAATGAATCAGCATTGGGAACAATCAGAAGTCCCATAGATGAACATATTAAACTGTTTGAGGAAATGATACCATTATTTGTTAAGGACACAAGAGATTTTATAAATAAAATTCAAGTGATTCACAATTTACCTGATGATTTCTCTTTGGTCACAATGGGCATCATTTCTCTCTACACTAACATACCAAACCATGAAGGTTTAACTTCTGTAGCTAGATTCTAGCTTTAAATAGACCAAATTATCATCTCTCCAATCACAGTATCATGGCCTTATTAAAATTTGTATTACACTGCAATAATTGTGCCTTTGATAACTGCCATTATCTGCAAATTGATGGAACTGCCATGGGAACTAAGGTAGCCTGATCATATGCCAATATATTTATGGGGGATGGAATATGATAAAATCATTACCAAATAAACCTTTCATTTATCCGGGGTTTATTGATGATATCTTATTGATGTGGACTGGCTCAGAGTTGGAATTAAATAATATCCACCAATACTGTAACAGTTAACAAAATGATTATTCAAAGGTATACTCTAAATTAAGAATCACGTTCCTTGATGTTAAAGTTATTCATGAAAATATTACAGTATTATTTAATTCATACTATAAACCCACAGACAAACATTGCAATCTACTTTATGATTCCTACCATCCAGGATGGAAAAGAATGAAAACTCCCCAAACAGTTGTGCCTATATCAAACACAACTGTTTGTCTTAATTTTTCATACATTTGAGACCTGAAAAGAATGCTAGAAACATGTCTTAAATTACTGGGAATGTTGTTTGGTGCCAGTGAACTAGTTTATTGAAAATTATTTAATCCATCTTTGGCTTTGGTACATGGTAATCTTTTCTTCTAAAAGATCTCAAATGCAGAGTACCATCAGCATATCATTATACACAATTTATTCAGGTAGTCAGGAGTGTTTTTTCTGGACACTTTAACATAAATTTCTTGTCTAAAGAATAATCTTTCATAGATTGGTAGTATTTTATATATGCAGCTTCCAGAAGTTTGAATACTTGACCCATGCAAGACTTAATGTTTATATGCCAGCTATAAAGCAGTGTTGTGTGATTGTCCATCCATCTGTCAAGTTGGTTTCTTCAAAGCAGTTGAAGTTTTCCATGATCTACAGTTACCAAATTTTGTGGATAGCTTGCACCTTAGATTCAGAAGAATCCTGTTGACTTTGAGGTCAAAGGTTCAGGTCACTGTGAATGTGACTAAAAGAAGATAAATAGTTTTCTGCAAAATAACTGGAATGTTACACCATCTACTGGTTTTCTCCACTTTATCAGTGACTTGTACATTGATGAGGAAGAGCCCTTTCGATTTCAGGCTTAAAAGTCAAAGGTTAAGGTCACTGTGACCTATACATTGATGAGAAAGAGACCTTTTTATTTCAGGCTTGAAAGTCAAAGGTTAAGGTCACTGTGACTGAAAGAATACAAATGATTTCTGCACATTAATTTGTGAGTTCTCCATTATCTGTAGTTACTAGACTTTTGGGTGCCTTATACTTAGGTGGGGAAAAAGCCTACTGACTTGGGGGTCATAGTGTAAAACGTCATTGTTAGTTATTGAAAGAATCAACATAATTTCCATACAAAGACACCATTTCTACATTTAATACCTCAACTAAATGTTGTGGATAGATTGTACTTTGGGGTAAGGAAAAACATATTGATTTGGGGGTAAAAGGTCAATGCCCCAGATGAAAAGAAGAAAAATGTTATCCATACATGAACATTAATTGTAGATCACCGACCTGGATCAAATTTTGTGGATGGCTTGTACTTTGGACAAGGATATTTTTTTTGGTGCCAAATGACATGTAACATGATGTCCCACCCAGTCACATTATCCTGGCCGACCCAGTCCTAACCCTAACCTCATAATGCAGAGCACCTAGTGAGGCAGTTGTTAGTACCATTTATATGTCTTTGGTGTGACTTGGTGGGGTTACAAACCTGTGACTTTCCACATCCAAGGCGGATGCTCCAACCACTAGGCCACCAGAGCTGTCTGCACTTTAGGTAAGGAAGACCCCTAGGGAAGACAGCTATAAGAGGTCACTATCACTGTAAGAAGGAAAATAATATTGGCACAATAGTTAATGATCTGCACCATCTTAAGTAAACATCCTTGTGGATGGCTTTTGCTTGGTTTAAAGGAAGAAACAACTGTTTGGGCTCAAAAGGTCAAAGATCAAAGTCACTGTAACTGAAAGAAGAAAATGGTTTCAATGCAATAGCTCAGGTTCTACTCATCAGTATTTATGAAGCTTTGTAGATGTCTCACACTTGAGGTAAGAAGGAATCCTATTGATTTCAGGTATAAAACATCAGGGGTCACTTTGACTGACAAAAGTTTCATTTATTTACATCGATGACTTGGTGGGTGTCTAATGTGCAATTCACATTACCGGTACTTTTATTCCAGTATGGAAAACTTGCATTGATCTTAAATACATTCACATGGATATCAGACATATTGGTGTTAACATAATTTAACTTGTAGTTCTTCAAACTGTCAGCAGAAAATAAATGACATTTAAACCAAAAAAACAAATTCCCATCGAATGAATTATTTGTATGTTTTCTGGAGTTGGGTTGGAATATCACATTACTATTGTCAATTGCATACAGTGTTAATGGCAGAAATTGCATCTATCCAGACTAGCAGACCAAGGTTTTCATTTTCCTTTACCATTACACATTTGAAGGAAATCTGTATACTATGTTGTCATATAAACATAGTACCCATTTGATTCACAGAGGCAGTAATATTTCAAGAGTTTAGAATAAGTCTTTTTGAATTTATTTTGAATAATGAATTTCCTGTAAAATTACCCCCACCCCCAAGTTTCATTTCACATAATGAGCCTTCATTGCATTTGCATTGATGCAAAACCCACCAGGTGTAATGCACCTGCAAGATTTGGTTTTGTTGGTTGGCTGGTTAGAGTATTGAGCACATGATTGTTTATATCACACTAAAGAAATGGGAGCTAATCTTTCCCAAAGACAAACTGAGTCAGTTGACCGAATTTGGCCAGGGCAATTATCAAACCATTGACTCTAGGATGCTCTGTCTGTAGCTACCAATTATGGGTGTTTGGTGTTAATTACCACACACCAACACCTGAGTATTATCTATGTAAGCATATCACTGAGGTTTGCCTCTATTGTTGGCTTGTAAAATAAGTGTAATGGTTGTACATTTTATTGATCAGTTTTGAGTGGGCCTTTTGAATATTTGGTATGGCTTTTATGTTATTTCAGTAGCAATTTAAATTAAGTGTTAATTCAGACAAGCTATTTTTTTTCTTCCCAGGGCTTTCTCCATTTCAGAGGAACAATATTATTTCTGAAATTTTCATTGCTTGGTTATAGGGAAGTGGGCCTATTGGCATGGCCAACAAAAGGGCTCGGTTTTCTAAGTTTTTCAAAGTGGAGGGATCCCAGACATGTTCATGTAAACAAGTTATGTTTGCAATATCTGGACCCAGGGGAATCTCTGACAATATATGAATTTCTGCAGGTTTCATATTGCAGTAACCCTGTACTTGCGTGCATTTCTATAATACCAATAATGAAATGCATCCAACTGTCAAATATCTAATAACATTTAATTGTATTTACAGTACCTGACTGATGCAACTTCAGGGAATTGTTTTCCCAAATACTACAAAAATGTCATTGATTTTAACCCCAGCAAAACCATTTTCATAAATATTGCAAAGAAACAAGATTTACATCGGTCAATCAACTCCCATTGGATGAAACTTTATTACCTGTAATACAGAGTTTTCAAGACAAAATTGAGTATAATATATTTGGGGAATTATTATAGATGCAGTTGTTCAAGTTAGTATTCTGCATTCAGTGTTTTTGGACATTCTGGGGGAAATATATTTTCTTGAGTTTCCATTACATATCTCAAGGGCATGGACATGTCTGTTTGTTATAGTGTCTGCCATGTGATTCATTGTAGTTGTAGCTATCATTCTATCAGAGTGTCTCTAATTATTCTGGTAATCCAGTTGCTGTAGACAAGAAACATTATATGTAGTTACCTGTGTTGTACAGTAATGAATTATTAATGTAATCAGTTAAGTAATTCCTCCTCTCCCCCCCCCCCCCCGTAATCAGTAATTGATTACAAATTCTGGAAAAGTAATGCAAAGTTATACTTACTTTTAAATTATAGTTACTATTTTTTTATAGTTACAGTCATAGTTACAATTAGCAGCTTAAAACATAACAGATGAATTAGATCAATGGAAAAAAAGGACCCAAAAATTTTGTTACAAATTTTTTAAAATTGGTTCTGCAGTGTTGTATTCAGTGTTATGTTGAATGTTTAGTGCAAAGAATATTGTCCAAAAACATGAATTATCTTTAGTGAGAGTTGTGAGTTGTGAGAGACTAAACAGAAGTAATGTAATTGTACTTTAAATAGCTGGATAAAAAAGTAATTGTAATTATTTACTTCAGAGTGACAAAGTAATTGTAATTAATTGCTTCAGTGTGACAGAGTAATTGTAATTAACTACTATACTTTTTGTTATAGTAATTGTAATTTTAATTCATTACTTTTACAGCGGTAAAGCTTTACAGTAAAACAGCTTGGCATTGCTCATCATTAAGTAAATCCTTCTTTTTCCTGCAAAAACAACCAAAAGAAGTAGCCAAAAGCAAAACTAAAAAAGGCATTGAGATTTTACAATTTGTAACTGTAACCTTGTAAAAATAGGCATGTTATGACCTTTTGTACTAAATTGGTCACCATTTAGATGGCACTTGAGCATTCCAAAAAGTCGGTCAGATACATCACTTATTGAGAAGGGGGGTAGTTAGCATGCTGAATCAGAGCCTGTACTACGTGTTGATAAAACATTCTTGATTGCCCTAACATCAGTTATATAAACTTTCAAACTCTGTCAAAATGCTTTTCCATTTTTATGTTTTTGTTTATTTGCTTTGTAAACAGATACAAAAGTTTTTGCAATAAAGTTTGTTCATTACAGCCGGTAATGGCCTTAGCAAATGTGGGGCCTGATTTGGATCATTTTGGCCGGGCCCCCTTGATTTATTCATGGGGCCCTCTGTCAGCATGGCATTAGGAAATAAACTTTTAAACATGTGTGATATGATATTGGACTTATTTTCTTCCGTCATTTTAAAATTAATTTCTCTCTGTAGATGTATTTTAAAGATTACTAAAGCACGTTGCCAAAAATTCAGTCCAATCAGCCAAAGGCTAGCTCTGCGTACAACTACTTCTAACATCAAAAATGTCTCATCTTCATAGACTGTAAACTTAAATTGCTAATTAAATATCAATTTGGGTACCTTACAGTTTTCAAGTAAAACTGAATCCATAACCACACCAATGATATGTATCAACCTAGTCTGGATGAATGAAGACAATTACACAAAACTCAATCCCACAACTGTCAGATTGGGTATATTGTTGATCAATATTAAACCACTGGAACTGTCTTAGGATCGTGTTTATTAGCTCTGTTTTAGCCTAAGAACTCATTTTAGTCTTCAGCATAGGATCAAATTCTTTCTCCTTAGTACGTGTATTACACAGTTCAAGATTTGTAATAATTGCTTTAACAAAAGAAAAAATTGCGTGACAAGAAACGGTTGTGATTTGTAATATCTTTTAAATAGAGATCTTCATTCCTTTATTATTGGTTTACTCATTAAAAATCATTAATGAATTCCAAATGGCATGTGATATTAAAGTGTGGATAAAAGTCTCACCTCAGCTTTCTTTTGTAATGATACTGGCTATTCTTGAATGGAATGATGTAATTAAGTGTGTGTGTGTGTGTACCCACACACACATATATACATACAGTGTTCCCCCTCATATACAGCCATGCCTTTTGCACCTGAAAGTGGTCTTATAAGATGGGGGACTCCATTTGTGAGATGTGTATGTATATAGTAGGAAAGCTATAACTTCAAGCAGTTAATACCTTCATTGAAAAGTAGCATTAATGATTCAGATTTTCTTGTCTTAAAAACAGGTTTATTTCAAGGTAACATAAATGAATAGTTTGTATTCTTAGGCGTGAACTGTGAGTGGGGTATTGTTGGCATGTGTATTACAAAACCATTCAAAAACATATTTGAGTCCCGGTACATATGCTGTTTTGTATTTTAAATAATTCTCTTTCCATTTTCCCACTGCTACAGAATGTTCTCCTTATTTTTTATGCTCTTGTTTATTTCAGTCTTCCCAACATATAATTTTTGGCATGTGAACTCTCCCCATTGTGGTCAAGTCAAATAACGTTTATTTTTCTTCTAAAGTATTATTTATTCGTTTACGTGATCATGTTAAAGTTTTGTAATGATTTATTCATATGTGGCTAACCATACAATACTTCAATTTAATTTTGCAGATAAAACATTTGTAAATAAAATTGCTTATTATACAGAAAGTGATACATGAACTGTCACATGATTTTTCGATCTTTGTCTGGTACCATCTTTTGTTTCATGTTAACTGTTTCTCTTTGTGTGTGTGTGTGTATATTAATCCACAAGATCTATTTTTAGCCTATCTGACCATGTTATGATCCTGACAATTACTTTGGTCATAATTGTCAATTTAAAAAAAATCTGCTGTGTGAAGCCCAAAGCTCTATCAAAACACTGCTGACCCCATTTCTATCTGACCATGTTATGATCTTGACAATTAAAACGAAAACCTGACATCCACAAACATACATCAGGAAAGATAATCGGATTACTTACTTCTCCATAATTAAATATTAGTTCTGGACAAATTATTAACAAAATCTGGCCACTTGTGAGGGGTAAATTTTATATTTGTGCACTAATATGGTGGCTGCTGGTTGTGTTAGCGGGTGGCCTTTCTTGAGGGATACTTTTGAACACAAACTCGTCGGTGCCAAGGGATTCTGGCTGTAAAGAGTGGGTTGCTACTGGCCGGATGGGGGGGGGGGCACGTTCATAAGGGGAGCCACTGTATATACAATGCTGTCTGGCATTTCTGTACACCTAAGTTTTCCATCTCCAATATTGAAGCAAAACGCATACCAAATACGGCCAATTGACAAAAATAAAATACTGCAATGCTTACCATTTGAAAAGAGGCAATTGTCACCAGAATATTCTATTCAAAATAATATTAATTTTGGACACACTGGATACCACCCCATGTTTTCATGACTCAAGATATGTCGGCCTATTCTGCACACAGCTTTGAAGCAATGTAATGTTTATCCATCAGGCTATAGAAATGAAATACATTACTTTATACTGTTTATGTCAGCATTTCAGTCGAGTAATTAGTTAGGTTTATAGCTAGTTTTACAAAAGTCAACATAACAATGCAGTAAATAGCAAGAGATAGCAAACTAAACCAATCTGATAAAAAAGTTAGTAAGGTTCAACATTTTATTAAAAAATAAGCTGTTATGTGGAAGAGAAACAACAGTGAATAGGATGTAATGTGTTTACATCGTTTAGTTTAAGGGGAATAATTACTAAAGAATTAAGAAACATACTATAAGCCAGGGAATTTCTTAAGAATCCAGTTCTAGTGGTGAGTTGACATGTTGCATAGCAGATGATTTTGTATGTGGGACAACATGCAAAATTGGAAACTTGGATTAAGATGCACAATTTATTTAGGTATACATTTCCATCTTTTAAATAATGTACCGTATTTATTTATATGATTCTAAAAGATACATTATAAAGTAAATAGAATTTTCTGGGTTACAGGTTCAAGAAGGTCATGGAGTGAGTCTTCATGTTGACATTTAGAAATCACATTTTCATATGCATTTCGAGTTGAGATGTATATTTTTGTACACTTTATGAATACCACTTTTCTTGATCAAAGTATGATCCTTCTTTCTTGATGCAAAATGGATTTATGACCCAGAATTAACATGAGATGCAATGTTTACAGAAATGACATATTGGTGCAAAGAATTACCCAATGCACAGAATTGGCCGACATGGTGATATATATATATACATGTATATTGTTATTTTTTATAGCACCTCTGCAAAATAGTGGCCCCATGGTGCCAGCTAAAAGTAAAATTAAAAAATATAAAACTGAAGCATTGCACCAAAGCCTAGGAAGATGAACCCTTCCAAATAAATGCTAGCATGAAGTACAACTAGCCCAAAATTACATTAAATGAAAAAAATGTTGAAATTCTGTTAAAAGGTATTATTGTTGTAGGGTTTAATGCCATTTTTCAGCACAGGATAAGTTATACATGGTAGCCAGTATAAATGGTTGAGGAAGAACCCAGAAAGTTGTTGTTGTTGTGGTAGGGTTTAACGCCATTTTTCAGCACAAGATAGGCTATACATGGCGGCCAGTATTAATGGTGGAGGAAGAACCCAGAAAAAACCGGAAAGAACCACCGACCCACGAGAAGCTACTGGCAAGCTTTCTCACATAACCATATTAGCCGAATCCGAGACTCGAACCGACGCAGACAGAGGTGAACCCAGAAAGAAACACCAACCCATGAGAAGCTGCCAGTGAGCGTTCTCACATACCCACATTGGCCAAACTCAAGACTCAAACCCATGCAGACAGAGGTGAGATGGCAATAATCTGTAACACTGCTGTGAGTGCTTTAAACCACTCGGCCACACTGAGGGCCCCGTTAAAAGGTTTAAAGTCAAAGATAATGGTTAAACATGTGCCCAAAAATTGTTATACAAACTGTATAGAAAGGATTTATATTAATCTAATGCACATGATATAAATGTCATGCATGGTTTGATTTTCTGAGGAAATAAAAGTATGCTAGATTGTTATCGGCCTATCGACATAAGTTTATGTGGGGACTTTTTGTAGGCAGTCTGAATCCTAAATAACTTTATTACTGGCACTTTTCTATCAGAATACAAATAATCAAGTTAGCACTGAAGAACTTATGTAAAAGAGAATTTGAATGATGTGAACAATAGACCCTTTTTAGCCTCCAGTGAGAGTATCTTTTACCTTGTCAAATATGATAAGAATGTATTGAGATCGCAGTGCCATGAAGAAAATGCATTGAAACATTACATGTTGTTTTCATTATGTTTCTTTCAAGCTTCCAGCTGGCTTGCATTTTATTTTGATGATTCATGTTAGTCACATGGCTTGAGTTGTTGGCTTGAAATGTGAGACCAAGAACAAAATATGTAGCTAATTACCATCTTTGTTATTTTCTTTTATTAATATTTTTTCTCTCCAAAGACCAATTATGTCCAATTAACTAGATTAAGTAGGCTGTTTGGCTGTAAAAGGCCACCAGTCATTGATTTTAGTACACATGCATGAGACCTAATACAAGCCTTGCTTTTGATCAGTGGAATAATGTGATAATCTGCATGACTTGCAATTATCAGTAACTGTGAAACTTGTTTATTGGAGTGTTTCCTGGGCTTAAGACTTTTTCATCTGCATAAGAAATCATATTTCTCTCTCTGTCTCACTCTCTCTTTCTTTCCCTTCCCACTGACAGTTTTGTTCTCTTTTTCTTGAGAACACTAAAATATTGGCAGAATATTTTATTCACTGTTTATAGGATACTGTAATGTTAAATGCCATTTCTCTCAGAGATAAATCAAATATTTAAATGAGAAATTGTATTTATTTAGAATACGACAAACAACTATGATAACATAAGTAAATGAACTAACAGTACTGGTATAGTATATTAGTAATGTGGTGCAATAATAGCTTAAAACTCACAGCGGATTTGGTTCTTCTTTAATGAAGAACAACGTCCAAAAAAAAAGCCATTTTCACATTTTAAGTGAAATGTTGTCCCACCATACCTAACTTGTTTCAGACATACTGTCCTATGACAACATATCAGATATACCATACTGATATAAACCACACAAAAAATATTTTTTATGGAAGTAGAGCACAAGTTATTTTGAATAGTAAAATAATTAACACAAGATAAAAAGATCTCATTTAGATATTATTTATATAGTACAAAAAGTTTTTGAAAATTGTTTCATGTAAAGTAAATTTGTGTGTAATAGAAATCTTTTTATATACATGCAGCCCTTGAAATTACCTTCTTTGGGTTCAAGTGGAACATTTTTGTTTTAAATTTCAGAATTTGTTAAGAACACATATTTAGCTCTATATATATATATATATATATATATATATATATATATATATATATATATATATATATATATATGAAACATCTCCAGCAAGATGGCCGTCAGTGTTATTTGATGAAAAGGAGTCTGCTTGTGCTTAAACTTGAATTTCATCAAACATGTTTTACCATAAGAGATGCCATGAGATGACACATAGGTTGCATGACAGGTCTTCATGCAAGTCCAGAGGGATGGTCAGGTCTTTTTCATAGTGTTCAATCACATTTTCAAGACTGCTGTAAAAAGACAATTGGACTTGGATTAGTGCTTTTTCCTTTATTATGTACTGACTTGGATTAGTGCTGGTTCCTTATAGTGCACTAAGTTTACAGCAATTGCTTCATAGCCATTATTTTAATGCACTGGTTGGAGCTGCTACCATAATGGCAGATGATGCACTGCCTACAAAGCTTTAAGAAAAACAGCCTCCGGTTGCACAATGATTTTTGCCTGTGCACAATTACGGATAAACAAAAAAGATCTTGTTCTTGTAGGAAACCCACTGCAGCTGTATCTCTTATCAATAAGGTTCATGATGCCAAGGTTGGTTGTGTTGTTGAAACTCTGAAAAATGCATGTACATGCAGGTGTTTCATACATCCCAAGCTGATAGCAGTGAGGAATCATACCCCACCCAACCCAAGAATGATGATGACTCACTCACTCATGCAATACCAGGAGATGTTTTAGAAGGCCTTTTTGCTAAAGCATAGCAAAAGAACTCAGAAAGCATAGCAGATTAACTTACTCTTGGCTCTAAGTGGAATTGCTGCTGAGTGGTCAGTTCTGTCAACTCCAAGATAGTACAGGGCCTGCAGTTTCAATAAAATAGGCAGCTGTTGAGAATTTAGCCATACACTGCCATATGAAGCAGTTATCAGGGCAGTTAATGCATAAAAAAAAATACAAGTCTGGAAATTTCACACCATAACAGGTTGTTACTCTTAGTGGTGCTGTTGTAGGTTTTAACGCATTTTTCAGCACAAGATAGACTATACATAGTGGCCAGTATAACTGGTGGAAGAAGAATCCAGGAAGATCCCGGGAAGAACCTCTAACCCACGAGAAGTTACTGGCAAGCTTTCTCATGTACCCACGTTAGCTGAGCCTGAGACTCGATCAAACCCACACAAAGAGAGATGGCAGTGATCTGGAACAGTGAGTGCTTTGGACCACTTGGCCACTTGTGGCCCCCACCATAACAGGTTGCCTGACATCCAGGTGCTTTTAGTTTTGAAAAAGTTGTCATCCCGTGCTCTGACTTGCCAAGAGATTTTTCTGTTTGGCATATTTCTAAAATCCAAATTAGGATGGTAGACACAGATTAATGCTTAACTGGAAACACTTGAATAAGTAGAATGAAAAAAAAAATGCGACTTTGAGATGGAAACTTGACATTCTGCCACCAATCTAATGAAGAAAGAAAATAAAATGTTTGCTGCTTTGCATCTGATTACTTAGAAGAGGCATATTATTCTGCTATAGTCTCATTCATGCTTTGTACAAAATTTACTTAGATATTTGTTGGGATAATACAGTTTATAAATTCACTTGCCTGCCAAATGGATTGCTCTCTGCTCTTTGTGTATTGGCCAAGTTATTAATGCTATTTTTGCAGATCAGAGCAAAGATGGCTATTGTAATGTAGTATACATTGACGAGTTTACTGTAGGGAGACACATTCACTGACTAAAAAAAGTGCATGATATGGCATTTGGTGCGTAACTTGTGATTCATTAATTCAGTTTACTGTGTTTGTAAGTTTGTTCTCAATTCTGTTCACTTGGCTGTGTGCCTAGCACAAGAAAAGGCTGATAGCTTGGCATCAAACTGCAGGTAGTTGCAGAAGCAACTTTGCTTTCCCATTCAGGATTTTGCTAGATTGATTGGAAATATCGTTGCCTGTGAACATTCATTAGTTAGATTGATTGGAAATATGGTTGCCTGTGAACATTCATTAGTGCTACTATTTTTACAAACAAGGTGCCTGTGGCTACAACATTAAAAATAGATTATTGGAGCAAAGATTGGGTGTTCCTGAAATATTACGAGATGTCTGTCACAGCTGACTTGACTTTCAATGAAAAACTGTTTGAACTGGCTTCAATCCATTGCTGCTAAATATTCATTATAGATACTCACCATATTCAGTTGAATTTGTCTGCATAATAAATTCTCATGATTTACGATTCACACTGATTTGCCTTTTCGTCCTACTTTGCTTTTATGATGGGGTAAACTCTAAACAACTAATAAGGTCCCTTAGGGTACAGAAAAGTCAGTGAAATTGGAAAATTAAACAATGTTTACCAAGTTGAAGTTTGATGATAATCTAATGGAACCTGTAATACCTTTAGGGATTACACACCCACCCACCCTTCCCATCTCTCATCTTGTACCCTGTGACCTCTCTAAAGACTGTCAAATGAACCATCCTAAGCATCGTTTTGTGTTATCCTTTCGGGTACTACAGGTTCTGTGAGCTTCCTTCAAATGTGAATTACAGTGTAAAATTCTTCAAGATAGTTGACTCAATCATTTTTTTTTCTTTCTGGGCATAGATAAGATTATAAAAAATATATACACACACACTCCTTATTTACAAAATGAAAATAGAAAATAATGCAATGATTTTCATCTGTTTGAGTTTCATGTAACATGTTTTTCCATCAGAGAGACTTGAATGTACAACATAATCATTTCCAACATATCAGATTACTGACAGTAATATAAACCCCATATAATTGTATTTGTATTTCAAATAAAATACAGTGTAAACAATAGAATAGTTGACCTGGGATGAATATTTTCTGTAAAAAAAACATGCATAAAGTATTTCATTTTGAATAGTTGAGGAATTGTTTCAGATGAACTGGCCTGTATTCCTCCTCTCATCTGGACTTTGAGACATTGCAGACGAAAATATTAATTTTGCAGGGCTTCAGGTACGTGTCTCATGGGCTTCAGTGTTATTTAACAATAAAGAGCCTGTCTCTTTTGATGATGAAATATTACTTGTGGCTTTGTTTTCTTCTCACTTTCAGTATTTTTACCAGTCATCGAGGTGTCAGACTGCAGGACATAATATTATCAATTAAGATTATGTAAATAAGGCATTTGATACTAATAACATAATTATCAGTGGGGAAGCCTTTGGTTTTGAGGTTGCATCCAAAATTGATGATGTGCTATCAAATCATTGATGGCTACACCCTAGTGAGACTTTCCTGAAAAAAGAAATCACCATTTACATGCACTTGACATCCACAGAACTTTGCAGTCACTTGGCTAAATTGTTCATTATTGCACTAGGTGGATTTTTTTACTCGCAAAAATCGTGAGATATCTGACAAAATTTTTCAAAGACTTTTTGATCTATATTAGAAATGTTTGTTGATAGTATGATTTCATTATTGTCAGTTTTTGTGTTTAATATGTTTAGACATTTTGAGAAATTTTATGTTATAATAAATGTAATTTAATACTGTGTTGAAAGAAAATAAAAGAACCTTTAAAGAAGCAGTTTGAATATAAGCATTTGACCACTAATTATTTTACAGACAGTGAATCTGTTTTCAGATGGTGGAAAAACAATTTGCTGGTACCCTCAAGTTAAATGGACAAGCCAATATCATAGGCTGCTATTTAGCAAAATCTGTGTACCAAAAAGTTAGTGGTGCATTAAATTTTGCAAACTTCAATTTATGCAATTTTAGGTGACCAAAAGTATTTACTTTTATTTTGATACCATGTATTTAATTTCCTGCTGTCAAAATATGGTATGATGCCATGTTATTATGTGCAGACTTAGGAGTCCTACCACCAATTACGGTACAAAAGAATGCTAGGAACACATCCTTTTCAAGGCTGAATTATTTTGTGTAAATTATTTTTATTTTTTATTCTATTAAATGTTAAGTTTTGTGGAAGATGAAAGTGGTCTGATCTGTATAGAGGTGGGGGTAGCATGTGTATTCATGACAACTAGATGCATCTCTGCAGTGGTTTCAGTGTCATGGTTGATTTATGAGAAATTAAAATACATTGGAACATTTTCAATTAATTTACAACAGACACAAGTGAAAATGCAGGAATAATGGAAAACAAGCCCCATGAAGCATTACAGCTGCGTGGTAACTATACTTCTGTCAGGATGAGTTTTTACATTTTTTTATCTCAATGTGAGATGATGTTTAGGTTCTGTTAGACTCTCTATTGACCATGATTTGTTATTACCAATATCCATTTAAACAATTATATTTGCACTACAGGCACAATTATCATCTTTGTCCCCAGATGTATGAAATTGACCATTGGGAGCAGAGTTTGGTTTTGGTCACCTCATTAATTACTTTGTTATTTTGAGTTGTATTTTCTTCCTTAATGTAACTGTGCTGAGTTGCAGAATGGAATGGTGTTTTCCCAAATCCTATAATCATTGCTGTGTTTTGTATACCACCACAAAGAGTGTCATTAATGTTTTCTTTGTCAACAAATTCACTTTTCTTATTTTATCACAGATCTTGAAGACACTTTTCATTGGTCTGTGGCATTCAACGTACGCTCTGTTATGAGTTGGGGTGGGGTGCTCCCAATATTTATTTGAATTACTATGGAATTCCCACCCTTGCTCGTTTTTGTAGGAAGTGAAATTAGTGATAGAGAGAGATACAGCTTCGAGCCCCCAGTCAGCAATGCTGACAATTAAATTATTAAGAAAACAAAGGTGAAATTCAAAAGAATAACAATTTAATACAATTTAAGCGATATTAATTTCTCAACCAATCTCCTTCTCTCTTGACCATATAACAACCTATTTCATCATGTGATGATAGTGTGAGATGGCTTTCCCCTGTACTTGGTTTCTACTCATCTGTGCTCTACTCTGTTAATTCCTTTCCTCCTTCCGGCGTTCTCTGTACTGCGATTCTTCCTATCCTCTTCCCTTTTTGTCTCCTTTTCTCCTCCCCCTTCTCTTTCGCTTTCTCTAGCAACTAGGCTTGTTCTCTGCCTACTGCCTTGTTCTATCCTGTCTCTCTGAGACTCGGGACTTGACTACCCAGTAGTTCTGTCCCCAAAAGCTTCCTTTATGAAGCTTTCTGTCCTTGAATGTACCAAGGTTTCTTTTCCTGCCAATTCATGAGTGGCTTCCTCGGAGTTATTGCTGCAACTTCTCAGCACGATGCTTCACAATGACTAATTCGTTCCCAGCCCAAATGACTTAAATTCTGGTTTGAATTGATGGCCCCACCCTTCCTCAGTTCCGATTGGATATCAATTCTACCCCAGTCAGTTCAGATTAACAGACGAGTCTCAGGCCATCTGTCAAAGCGAGGAGATTTACAACAGCATCGAGGGTTCATTGTTCTTAGAACAAAGCTTCCAACGCCTACATGTTAGTTTTGACACCTAACGAAGAGGGCTCTTGTACAAACACGAATTGCTATGATAGACACAGGGTCTACATACACATGGCGCTAATCCATTCCTTTGTTCCTGACTTACATAATTGCGGGCAGGCAAACATGACATGGTCCTTACATAAGGATTATGAATGTATTACCCTTCTTGTCAGACAGAATATAACATTTCTCTTATTTTGTAACATGTGTTTTAAATGGCTTAAATTTTGTAATCGAAAACTCTGCTTCAGGATATTAGAGTAGGCAGATAGGTTATCTCCCATATCCATTCTTTGAGAATGAGCTCTACAGATCTCACAGTAACATACCTAAACTTTAATAATAAAATGGTATTTTGGGTATTTTCTGTTACATTTATGGACTGCAACAGATACCTGTCTGAGAATAAATTATCTTTGTATCTTTTCTGTTAATTTTGTTTCATTAAATTTTACTTACTATTCCATCTTTATTCATAATGTGAGTAAAAGAAGTAACATCATTTTCCACAAAACATTACATCTACATGTCAACTCTGGACCAATCTTTTGTAGATGACTTGTGCATATAAATCCGGGGGGGGGTCTCAAAGCTCAAGGTCACTAACATAAAAAATGGTTTCTGCACAAAAGATTCAGTTATTAGTCATGTATTTTCACCATGTTAGTGGACACATTGGTATGAGAAGACAAATGTTCTTGCAATATAACTTTACTTCTAGACAGTGTATGACACCCAGAGTTGGTGGAGGGTTTGCACATAATATATGGAAGAGGCCTATTAATCTTGGCATCAAAAAGTTAAAGGTCAGGGTCATTGTGTTGCAAAAATTAGTAACAGTTTTTACCTCCTGCTTCTTTAATATTTTTACAGGGACCATGATGAAGAGTTTTCCGTGTTTGATGCAGCCAAGAAGTTAAATCAGGTCCAGGGGTTCAAGGGTCTGGGACGCTTCTTCAAGCAGATTGCCCAGTCTACAAGAACCAGCAAGAGCAGTGGAGGCAGCATAGATGACTTTCTTGGCTGTGTAAATGTGCCTCTGAATGTATGTATTCCCTTAAACACAAAAGTATCTTTTGTTTCAGCAGATATTGAGACATAACATATCACTTTTATGTCAGATGCATGGCTTTACTGTCTGAGTTTATAAAAGTTGTATCGTGTGAAACCAATACATCAATACATCAGTGCTGACACTTTTGTTCCAATCTCTTTTGTGTAGGTAAACAAGGAATTTAACTTCACAACTCACATTTAAGAATGTGTGAAATCTGTCCCCAGAAATTGCTTTCCCTTTATACATACACCAGAAAAAGCAAATATTGATAAACAAGGCTTATTTATATATATATATATATATATATATATATATATATATATATATATATATATATATATATATATATATATATATTGTTGTCTCATTGTAAGGTGCCTTAAATTATGAAACAATCCTTTTTATGAGACAGGTATGGTCATGAATCCCATTATATCATGTGATATTGATACTATCTAAACCTGCCTAACCAAGCAATTTTACAATTAGGTTTAGTAAAACAATCCTTAAATTGCATGTATGTGGAACAGAAGAATTTTTTTAAAATAAAAATGTGATCATTGCCGTCAATCAGAAAATATTGGTATGTCTGGATTCAGTATTGGTCCAGGTTTTCATATTAAAATTGGTGGAATCGGTAAGGGAACCAGACTGACTTTACAGGGGATACCTTGCAGCTTTAATCTTTCCATGCTGTTCATGCAAAAAGGTTTGTTTGATCAAGCTTTCACCTTTATATTCTAGTATCCTCCAGAATTTGTGGTCCAGCACATTCAGTCCTTTAACACATTAACCCCTAGTGACGACTTTACGGGGTAGGAGGTAGTAGCTTACTGCCAAGCTCTGTAGCGTCATGGTCATGCATGATACACTAAAGTGGGTGGTATTATAGAAAGGTAGACAGATGTAGCTCTACAATGATACCAAATAATTTGGAATATCTAGTTGCACTATGAAATACAGATAGAAAAACTTCTCCTTTTTTTTTTACACAAAATTCGTCCGTGGTCGGAGTCTGATTTTGATTCTGGATTTTAGACTTTTTGGTCTCGGATCAAAGGCAAACCGGTATGAACTGCAAACAGACAGATGAGCCTTTGCAAAACGTAGGATAAGATGGGCATTTGAAATAAAGAGTGGTCTCCATAAAAAAATAATGGCTCCATTTAGCCAAAAAAAAGAAAAAAAAAAAGAAGTTCAATTTTTACCCTTCAACTCATGCGCAAGTCAAATAGCTAACGAAAATCAATGTTGAAATAGGACTGACGATTTGCTGTTTTTGAGTCTATATTCAGAAATAGCTTTCAAAATGCGTTTCCTACTCGATTTTCAGGCAAAAATGACAAAAAGCTCCAGGGGTAATGTGTTAAGCAGTCCAAACAGTTGGCAAAGAAAGTATTAAAAGAAGATTCATGTAACTGGGTCTGTTTAGAAAAAGAAATGCTGAAATACTGTATTTACCATATATGTTGGGACACCATAAATTTATTTTAAAAGTGTTTTTTTGTGCACTGTATGTTCTGGGACACATTGTTTTTTCCAAGTCGTAAGTTGTTGGACACCTTTTAAATCATTTGAAAATTACATGTCAGAAAATGCACCCAAACATACATTTTATTAAAGAAAACTTTAAAAAAGAAAATGCTGTGAGTGTTGTTTATTTACACTTTCTTCCTAGATGCAAATATGCTAAGAACAAGAGCTCAGGTAAGAATGAATCGTTTGTGTATATGAGAATGAGTTCAGCTTTTTCTGTTCTAATTTATGCTTTAACAAAGTTTTTTGTAATTAAATGCCAAGGTTTATTTGACATTCATGCTCGTTACATGACTTATTTTGGCAAAAGCTATTGATGAGCACAATATAAACTATTCACTGTAATTACATAAAAATATATTCGGAGAGAGAGAGAGAGAGAGATACTGGTAGATAGTGATGGTACAGAGTGATTGATAAACATACTAGTTCAGAAACCGAACATCTTTTATTTACACAGCAGTGATATCTGACATATTCCATGTACTGCTGAACAAACTTGAATGCCGCTAATATATTTAATTTAAATCCTTCAATCAGTCCACATTCTTAATTGCCCACTCATCCTCCTCAGGCTCATATCCATCAAATATGTCCTCTTCACTGTCGCTGCCATCACATTCAGTATCTCTTATGATATTGTCCTCACATCCATTCAAGTTATTGTTAATACCACAAACTTTAAATGATTTTCAGATCAGATCTGACTTGTCCCAAAGCGATTCGACTGCTTTCACAATCCAGTCCACAACTGTTTGTTTATCTGCACTCTTAACACATTAACCCCTGGCAATGAGAATACTCATCGTACTTTACCTCCCTGATCTCCCGCGTGCCTCGCTAACGTGGCTGAGTTTACATAGCTTGTATCCCAAGCACCGAGTCTGAGAGGCAGTATTTGTCTAGGCCTGTATCCCGCACGACGAGTTAAATTGGCCCAAACCATTGCTTGATTTGAAGCCATTTCCTAATTATACAGGCAGTTTAACCAATAAAATTGTAGCTTACATAGAGTGAACATTGCTGAACAGAGGGAACATTTTTTGACTTTGATGGCAGTAGAAATAGTGAAAATATATACATCTGAAAATAATGCAAATTGACGAGAATCAAACACTGGGAGCAGACTTTTATTTGACAGATTCTGACGGAGAATTTTCTGGATTTTAATCAGATGAGATTGATAGTGACATCAAAATAGCTACTGGAAATAACAGCGGTGTGATGAGAATGTTGAAGAAGAAGAAGAAAATGAAAGTAGAGCTGATCGATGATCATAAATGATAAAACACACATTGACAAGAGGCTATACAAAGGACCAGCAACGGATTTAGACCCTGATGTAAATGAAAAAGCTTTTTTTCTTTTGAATATTCGTTAAATAAATGTTTGGGAAATATATGTTGTTAACTGAGTGTTCATAATTCAAGGTTTGTTAAGTGTTTTATTAGTTTTAAAATTTTCAGTGAGAGTTCTAAGATAGAAAGGGTAAAGAGCAAGTAAAATATGCCTATTTGTGTACAGTATTCGCAGGATGTTCAGTTTAGAGATGACAAGTGGAATTTCTGTGTACATAAAATATAATTATTTCATGTGATGATGGTGTTAATAATTCTGTGTGAATTCATAATAGATTTTATGGATTATTCAGGGCAAGAGAAGCAAATTGGCAAGTACATCATTTGTTTTCACCATCATGCATTAGTTTTATTTCTGCATGTAGCATGAAATTTATACCATGATGTATGTAAGTTTATTGAGAACTGCAATGCCAAATTTCAGCTTAATTAAATGAATACAAATAAAATAATAACAATTTTATTGCAAGTAACCCCCTCTATAAAAATCTGCAAGCCAGTTGCTGTCAGCTAGTCTCAGGGATACAGGCACTGGAAAGGCTAACACTGCTCTAGGTGATCTCTGCAAGTATGCTGCAGGGGACTGCCTAGCAGTTTGGCTCAGTGGTTAATGTGTTAATATGAGACGTGTTGTCATTTTCCTTGGAAAGGCCCTCTGCTGCTCTAGGAATAAAACTGTCCAGCTTTTCCTCATGTCCGACTTGTCTGGTTTATTTACACTGACGCCTAGTGGCTGTAGCTTGGAGGTATATCCACCCAGAATAATTGCAGGCAATGTGCTACCCCTTCTCAAAGCCTGTTTTACAGCATCTGTAATATGCACCCCGAATGAATCCATCACGAAAAGAGATCATTCCTTTCCTGTATACTTGAGATATATTTCTTTAATCCAGTGCAGTATCACCTCCTCGTCAACCCAACCCTTCTCCTTTTGGTGCCTGAATATCTTTCAGCTCCCGCACACCACAAAAAATTATCATTGGTGGAAACACATCTCCTGCAGCGGAAACTGCAAGTACTAAGGCTAGATGCTTTTTATCTGCACCAGTCATACAAATTCTTACACTTTTAACACCTTTCTTTTCAACGGTTCGTCCAGGAATGAGATAAAAGTACATAGGAGTTAATTATCATCTTGTCTTCAAAATCGCCTTCTTCTCTTCTTGCCTTTATGAATTCGTGGAATGATTTTATTTTCTCCTCCAAATCTTCTTGGAGACACTGGGTTGAAGCACGAGGTGAAGCTTTAGGCAACGCATTTTCTTTTCATGCATGAAGCAAGGCCTCTTCACTACTTGAGTATCGCACTGTTAACTTACCCATAATAGCGAAGATCTATAATGTGGTTTATTTTGTTTTATTTTTATTCCCCTTTATATATGCTATGTATGCGATAACAATGACTGCGAGGAATCACTTTTTGTATAAGTGTGTGAGAAGTTATCATTTCAAAGTGTTCCATTGTTTCTATTTATTTTCAAAATCCCAGTGAAAGCCAGTAGAATTAAATCAAAGCTGGCTTTCCCATGGCGACCAAATTTGTATACCTATGTATAGTTTTACAAATATCTCCACACCAAAAGGAATCCAATGTGTGCTTCCAGGGTCGGCTTGCTTTGTAATAAATTAATCTTTGTATTTGATATCTTACTGGTAAGTTCAAACAATGAGCTTATGGCTGTTACAAGGTGTGTTTATTCAACACATGGGCTTTCATTTATATGCCATCTGTAGTCATTATTGACACAAACAGGTTTCAAGTTCTTCTAGTTTAAATAGTATACACGGCATTAATTTGCTTTAATAATACATTTTTGTAACTCAATGAATAAAAAAGATTGTCATTTGTTCTCACAGTGAATGTATTTCTAAAAATGATTTTAGTTTGCGAGATATTGTCATATTGTTACCCTGGATATAATACACTCTTGGTTATTTTGTACTTTACAATGTGTCACATATGAATGGCAGGTGCTTTTGAGCAAAGGGGTTGATAATTCTCATGGTCTCTGTCTCATTAGTAAGTGATATTGCAGGATCAAGTTGTCAATCTCATAACATTCAAACCTTTGAGGACAAGCGAACATGATTCGTTTCTCAATATTCACGTCAATGACCAATGTGTTGAGTTGTCTGACAAAAGCAATAACACTGGATGCATGCGCTACTTATACAGAGTTCATGGATATATTTTTCCCTTAATAAAATGCTAATGTCGACCAAAAAAGTGAATAAATGATAACAGTGCAATGTTAATTTCTTTCATTTTATTATCAAATAAGCATTTTATTTATCTATTTTATTGTAACATGCGGTGTGGCTGGTTGTGGCTGGGTGTGTGTGCAAACTGAACACAATTTATTTCATTTCCTAAGTCATGGGATGCACAATATAGGTTTTAAAAAAGTCACCAAAAGTTTTGGGACACAAACAAATATATTATTTTTTTATGTCCCAATATATGCGGTAAATACAGTAATGGCAATTACATTTATTGGACATAATGTCACAATGATTTGTGTATTGCCCATAGTGGAAGAGAGGGTTTCTGCCCAGCCTCTGAAAACCTTTCTTGATAATATCGTAAACATTATGTCAAATTGATCCCCATTGGATTTGGAGTGGCAGATTCTAAAACTGTAGCTTATTAAGGCCTAAGGATACTTTTAGATGAGAATAATGCTGCCGGTGCTGCATCAAACCACACTTTGAAACTATTCAAACATATTTTCCAAGTTGACAATAGCAGTACACGATAAGCCTTTACACCTTCTTGAAAATTAGTTTCACTAACAGCAAGATATTAACTACATTACTGAGAAGGTCTTTTTAGGGTTGGCACATCTGCAAAGTAAACTTCTTATATCTCCCTTCAACAGTGAGGGCCAGCTGTATATCACATTATTGTTTGCAGGCACTTATCACAGCTAATGTTCAATGGAACTTTATGTTCAAATTCTCATCTCCTTAATCTGAATCAATATGAGCTTAAGCCTGATTGCTGTATTCATTGAGTTTTGTAGTAATTTATGTACATCATGGTTGTAGTAGTTACGATAGGCCAACCAATTTTTTGTTCACAAAGAGAGCCATGTCTCATGCATTAGTTTTACATTTTTAGCTCACCTGGCCATAAGGTCATGTCAACTTAAAATATGTTCATTTGTTGTCTGTTAGCATGGCTGTTTTTCAACATCTTCTCAAAAACCATTGGGCCATTTCAAGTCAAACTGGATAGGAATGTTTCTCAGGACATTTTCTACCAAACTTTTGTTCTGGTTGATACCCCTGGCAGTGTGTTAGTTCCATAGTAATCAAAATGGCAAAACTGTTCTCAACTTTTCAGCATAATGGGTATCTTCCCTCACAATGCTGTGTTCCTAAGTAACAAGGTGGAAAAACTATTTTGATTTCTTCAGTAGAATGTATCATTAATTTTGATCAAACTTGGTTATATTGTGTCTGAGGACATTCTCAACCCAAATTTGTGTCACAGGGTGTTTTCCACATGTTGGTATGGTTTCTTTTGCAACCATGTGGTAAATCTTTTTTCAGCTTCTCCAGAACAGCTGAGCCAGTTTTTATCCAAGTTTGTAGGATGTTATTTAGGATATACTTTATCAAGATTTTGTTCAATGTGGCTTCCTTGGCAACCAGATAGAAAACCTATCTTTTGTTTCTTCAAGGTTATCTCTTGGATGGCTCCCCTAGCACTGATGCATGTGGATTCCAGGAGCAACCAGTTGTGAAATCAATTTCAACAGCAGCAATTACTTGTCCTGTCGCTATTGCTTAACTATCTATTTTCATGTGAACACATCCTCCCAGAGTGGAGAAAAAGTCAGTATGACCCTTTGACCTTTGCACACCACTCTGCTGCAGTCCATGCGCAGAAGTTTGATGTACCTATATGTCATTCTTTTCACAAGCACCATGCTGTATAAACATCTGAAGCTGTTGTGACAGAGAAATTAATGCCCGTGGACAACTAATATACCGCAGCTAACAGTCGCTCCGTCTCTACAGTGTTTATAATTCTCAGTATTGCTACTGTTCATTCATTTCTAAAAAACGTATTATAGCTTTTTGTTTTTCCCCCTTAGAACTTTGTTCTTTGCTGGAATTTGGAAGCTTTGTGTTCTACCTGTGGTGGTAGACGCCTTTACTTTAAATATCTACTGAATGGTATGGGTAAAGTCCCTATATTCTAGGAACAATACCAGGCCCCACTCAGATGTTGAGGATATCATTTCCTATTTTTTATTTTCAACTCGATAAAATAAGTTATAACTTTGTACAACACTCGTGTTGATATTCATGTATTTGCATATTACCTCAATAAACAAATAATCAGAACTGGAATATCTTGTTTCTTTCCGTAAGTAAGGAAATATTTCAATGATAATTTCCATCTTTTGTTTATTTGTGGTAAGTTGAGTTTTGCAACAAGGGACCACACTACTATATAAAAAAAAGGCAGCAAATCAGTCTGTTGGGCAGTGTGGCCACAAAAAGGTTTCATGGGATACACACACAGATTGTATCAAGTGCTCCAGGTGCACTCAAAAAAAATGTTGCACACTTTGCAATTTATAGTCTTACAGCACCTGGAATCAAGTAGATTCCAGGCATACCTATCAAAGACTGAAGAACTTTCTGTCTTCTTCATCCAAATTTTCTGGTTTTTCTTCCAGAGCTCACAATTTAGGACAAACATCTTCAGCGGTTGTGGAAGCCCCTCCAGAAGGATGGTCTTAATGTTTGTGAAGCCGTTCAACTTCTGCCAGTAGCAAGATGATGGAAAGTTCTCACATCCCTAACAGCGTTCATGCTTCAGGTAGCGGGTTACTACTTCCTGTTGGGGAGGTAGAGTACTGCAACCATGGGTTGCACCCTCTCATTAAGGAGGTAGAGCACTGTGCAATAGCGGGTTGCGTCCTCCCTCTATGGTGGTTGAGCACCATGACATTGGGTTGCATCCTCCCATGAAGGAGGTTGAGTACCGTGGCCATAAGTTGCACCCTCTCTTTAGAGAGGTTGATCACCACTTTAGTGGGCTGCTCCCTCCCATTAGGGATGTTGAGCACTGCAATACATATTGTGCCTCTGGCAACATATTGGCCCCTTCCAAAAGGGAGACAACACATCACACCTAGGATGCACAGAGTGAAGATGATGTCGTCTCCAGCTATTACTCATCAGTGTCACATACAGGAAAAGGGCCTGGACCAAGTTTCCCCCTCTCCCCCTCCACCTTCCCACCCTGTGCAGGATTTACAATCCATACACAGGATTGAGGCTAGGGATGGGGACCGTTTTGGTGTCCCCCTCTACCCAGTTATACCTATGAACCCTTATGGTATGTGGGGCCTTCCACCTCAGGGACCTGGGTCTGATATGCCCCCATGGACTACTGGACCTTGCCATACCAATCAAAGTGATGCTGCTGCTTGTGTCCCACCATCACCTTACCAAGTGGTTTCCTTTCAGGAGGCTACAGGTGTTACATCATTGAGGGTGGATAGATGTTCTGGTCTCCCCTCTGCACCTCCTGATCAACCAGGGACTGCATGCAGCACCTAGTACTCTTATGCCCCCTCCATCCAAGGAAATAGTGATGCCATGCCACTCTCCAACTCAGAGTGTCTTTAAATATGAAGCTGTAGCAATGACACCTTCTCTCAGGCCCACTCCCTCATCTCAGGTGGATGAAGAAGAAGAGGAAGTCTACCATTTGTTAAACACACTCCCCCCCAACTTGTGCCACCAACCATCAGGCACACAGTCCACAAAGATCCTTCCTAGTTTGGAAAAGATCTCAGGGGTACTATCTTGACCAGACCTCTTACTTCTCCCACATTCATCTTCAGTTGAGGAAATATCAGGGCGGTTTTCTCAAATCCAAAATATTGCTTGACAACGTAGAGGGTGGTCTGTTCCTACCTCTACATTGAGACCCATATCTCTTCTTCAAGCTATCGGGTACATTCCCCAAAGTGACCTATTAAACCTCCTCCTTTGGGTGCTGATGCTGTCAAAGTCGTTAGTTCGGGATCATGGGCCTGCCTTCCCATCAAAACAATTAATGCCATGGAACAGAAAACCTGGTTGCTTGTAACTATTAGCCTCGCATGCTGACATTTTCTCAGCTGCGTCCTTTAGTATGCAGAGAGAAGCCTCCCTGAATCCAGCCGCATTGCAACGTGTGCTGGAGGCTGTGGATAAAACATCCTGGTATAGACTATCTGTTGCCATGGCATTATCGGTGTAATGTTTGCATATCCACCATAATGCTGCATTGGACTTTTCAAAGGTCTTGCTTAACCACAGTAAAGACCTTCTAAGGGCTGTTCCTCTAGAAGCCGAGACCCTCTTTGGGGGCCTCATTCCTACAATGGCTTCTCAAGACTTTCTCAATCACCAACATTGACCTTTAACCTCCACTCCTGGTCCATTGCAATCGACCAGGAAACAAGGTCAGGCAAAATGTTCTCAGGGACCGTCTGCCAAATTTTTCAAGCAGGCCCAACCCTTGTCCAATTCACAAATTCTTGCTAGAGCACCTTCTCCCTCATCAGGTCCATGGTGCCCAGGTCACCGTGGATTCAAGAGGAAGCTTTCTAATCCACCTTTCTTTCCTAATAGACAGGAAGGGTGAGGGGAGCAGCCCTAGCAAATTACCCTCTCTCCTGCCATTCATCCCCTTCCCAAACATTACAGTAAGTGCTCGCCTAGGCTCACATACGATGGTTGGGTCTTCTCCATTGTAAATGAGGGTTATCGACTCTAGTTTCAGGAACAACCCCCACTATCAAGGACCCCCATTTTCATTCCCCAGTACAATCAAGTGGAATTAAAGGAGGAGGTGCACACCCTTTTGCAGAAAGGGGCAGTTGAGGGGATTTTAAATGAACAGTCTCCCGCTTTCTACTCCCCAATCTTCCTCTTCACCAAGAAAAGCAGGAAATTTTGAATCATTATCGATCTCTCCCTGCTCAACCGGTTTCTGTCAGAGGAAACCTTCAAGATGGAGACAACCTCCTCAATCTGGAACACTCTTTTTTCTGTCTAATTGGACAGACTCCATCGACCTTCAGGATGCCTATTTACATGTCCCCATTTTTCCTCCACACCGCAGATATCTTTGTATTTGTGTAGACCAGGAAGATTTTCAGTTTAGGGTTCTGTCATTCTGAATCTCTTCCGCACCCATCCTTTACATTTCCTCCTTCTGGCAAGGTGGAAACCTCACAGAGATTCTGTGTCAACCCCGAGCCATCTAGGACCAGTTTTTCATCACCATTTGCTTTGGTGGATGAATTGAGTCAGAATCCTGATGGGGCGTCCCATGCATGTAACTGATTCCCATTCCTGTCTGTTTGGAGATGCATCAGATTCAGGGTGGGGAGCCCATTTAGAGCTGGAGGGCATAATTCTCCACGGTTCCTGGACTCAGGCCAAATTGTCTCTCCACATCAACAACCTAGAAATGAAAGCAGTATTTCTAGCATTGCAAGGGTGCGTCGACCTAATAAGGGGCCAATGTGTCATGGTCTCAGACAACGTGTCAGTTGTAGCCTACCTACAACGCCAAGAGTCACACATGCCCCTTCTCTTTGTGTGGATGTCTAGAACCATTTTCTCTGGGCAGCCTCAGAGTATGTCACAATTTGAGTTCGCCATATTCTGGTCAAGATGAATGTATTAGCAGACAGCCTGTCCAGAACAGACCGAGCCATCTTCATGGAATGGTCTCTTCACCACTCAGTAGCAATCTTTGTTTTCCCTTTGGAGAAGACCTTTGTGGACCTGTTTGTGACCAAGCACAGCAACAAACTTCCCTTGTATGTGTCTCCTGTCCCCGATCAGAAAGCATGGGCAGTTGATGCATTCCACTTCCATTGGGATTGTCTATTCACTTATGCCTTCCCACCTTCCCAATTGCTAGCACAAGTTCTGCAAAGAGTCAGAACTTCGACTGCTCAGATCATTCTCATTGCCCCATTGTGGCCCCAACCACCATGATTCAGTGATCTCTTAGACCTCGTGATAGATCGACCCAGGTCTCTACCACACAGCAGGGATCTCCTGTCACAGCACCAGGGATCCTTTGTTCATAACAGCCCAGACCTTCTCCACCTTCAATCATGAGTCATGTCAAATGACCTCTCTGCCAGAACAAGTTTTCAAACAGAATTACAGTTGCATTGTTCAAGCCAGGAGAGCTTCTGCATCCAAAGTTTATGATGCCAGGTGGAGAATCTTCTGTCATAGGTGCTATAGGAAACATGTTGATCCTGTCTGTCCTTCTGTAACTTCCATTGCTGATTTCCTTTTGTTCCTCTTTGAGACCAAAAGATGTTCAGTATCCACTATCAAAGGCTATCGAGCTGCCATCTCCAACACACTTAAATTCTTGCATGGCACAGACATCAGTTCCGATCCACATCTTGCTGATCTTATAAAGGTTTTTGAGCTTCAGAGACTGGTCTCTTGTTCCCATGTGCCTAGATGGAATCTTACCTGTGTTCTTTGATCATTAACCAAAACACCTTTTGAATCATTGAGTGAAGCTTCCCTTTTGGATCTCACACTCAAAACTATGTTCCTTCTCACCCTTGCCTCAGCAAGGCGAAGAAGTGAAATTAATGCCTTGTCCATTGACTCTGGCTGTCTTAGGTTTAATAGGAACTGTGATTTCATTTCCCTACTCTGCTAACCTGGTTTTCTTGCAAAAAAGCAGTTACCTTCAGTAGCCCCCTTACCCATAGATTCCCACTGTCACTAAAATATGCACAGGGGATGATCAAGATAGACAGACTTTTATTCCCTGTGCATGCTCTTCACTTCAATCTTAATGTCTCCAAAGCAAAAGGAAAGGGTAGGAAATGTCTCTCCCAATTAAGGGCTTTAAGGACATTTCAGCTGCCAGTATCACCTGGTGGATTGTCAAGACATTCCAACAAGTATACAAGTCTCTCACCAATCGAGACCTCGCCTTTTTGAAACTTAAAGCCCTTGAGGTTCAAGCCATTGCTACCTCATGGGCCTACTTTAATCTTTCCTGTCTGGAGGATATTATGAAAGCAGCCTTTTGGCACTCCCATAATATATTTTACACCTTTTACCTCTGCTCATTATGTGTTGCTCAGAGAAACACAGATATTCTGTAGAAGTGGAACTCTCCCTCAATGGTGAGCACATTTAATTTCTGTTTTTGATCAGTTTGACATCAGCCTTCCCTCCTTACTTACAATTTCAGCTAAGCAACAGCGACAGGATAAGTAATTGGTGCTATTAAAATGTGTTTTTTTTGGGAGGGGAAAACTAATTTTAATTATGCAATACTTACCTGTTGTTATTGCCAAATCTCTCATCCCATCCCACTCTGATATCTTGTGTAATTGTTGGCTGTAAAAGATGACATGTAGATACATCTGCCTTCTGCCCGTGGCCTGCAGCAGAGTAGTATGCAAAAGATCATACTGACTTTTTCTCTGCTCTGGGAGGATGTATTCATATGGACAGTATATTTTCGGCATGAAAATAGATAGCCAAGTAATAGCAACAGGTAAGTATTGCATAATTAAAATTAGCCCCTCCCCCATATATTTTCATCCTCTCTTCAATGGCTGAGGTAATTTGGATCTAACTTAATAGGAATGCTTAATAGGTAATACTCTATTAAAATGTTGTCGCAGCAAACTCCCCTGGAAACAATGTGGTTTCCAAGGTAACCATTTATAAAAACCTGTTTTCAACTTCTCCAAAATGGCAAAGCCATTATTGAGCAGATGTGGTAGGAAATTTGTTTGGATAGGCTCCCCTAGCAACATTGTGGCTTCCAAGTAATCAGGTGGATTTTGTTTTCTTCTCAGGAGTACAGCTGTTGTTATTAATTTATAAAAATTAGTGACAGACTGTTTTGGAATCACTTTCTTACCAAAACTGTCTTTTTCACATCAGACCAAATGGTAAAGTCCTAGCAAGAATTCATTTCACATTCATACTGAAGTCGTCAATGTACTATCTAGTCAAACTGAAGATTCTGTCATATTATGTACCACCAGTTTTTGTACCAAATGCATGTAGCTGGAATTATCCTAAAACGGGTGTCTTTCAGCCCAAGACACTTGTCTTATGTAATACATTTTGCATTTTAGACCAGTATGAACCAAGTAAATGATACCAAGCTGTTTCTTGTATCCCTTGCATCAAAGTTGAATATTTTTACTTCTCTGTTTGAAAGAAACACTTAGAAATTTATTGTGTTTGCTTGGTTGATGATTACAGATATACCAAATGCAGTATTTATGTGGGAATTATTTGTGGCTTATTAGTAAAATTGATTTCGGTTTCAATGGATTTAATAATACAGGTTAATTCCCTATCAGACTTCTGATAATAGCAACCATCATTGTTAGAGTTTTTGAGCACCATAATCCTTTCTCAAGTTCTGCCTAGACAGTATCTGTCAGCCATTATTAAAATGGCTTTCAGCATGAGAATCCATGGAGTTAAATTAAGGTGGAATGACCTATATACAACACTCTTATTATAACACCGAGTATACAGCCTCATACTGGGATGGCCTTATAATGAAATATATAATACAGATGATTGTGCTACTGGATAGTGAAATGGAATCCATTGCCTTATGACAGGAATAGTGTTATAATGATGGTCCTTAGAGTGAGGGAGTATTGTACTTCATGTTTCTATGTATAACCTACATCCAACTGTCAATAGCAGAGACCATGATTTTATATGGCATGGTGTACTTATGTTGATGTACTTGTGTACTTGATCTGCTTATAAGGTTTATTATATTCAAACTACAAGGTGGGGTGTTTAATGTTAGTTTATCTGCCCATTGGTTCAGTTTGATTTCTGAACAGTAACTTCACATCAAAATCATGGATCTTGACCAGTCATTTTTGGGTCATTTGTACTTTGGGCAAGAAAAGCTGTTGGTTGTGGGGATCAAAAGTTCAAGGACATGGTCGCTAAACAAAATGTTTATAGTAACTTTAGTTCTAGACAGCATTTTACAAACATGCTTTGTACAATACTTGCAAATTTAGGGTAAGATAAAAACATATGAATTGTGGAGTCAAAACGTTGCTCAGAAGAAAGAAATAAAAGATGGTTTATATACATTAAAGTTTGTTCCTTGAGCCAACTCTGTGGAACACTTCTATTAGAGGTAAGAAAGTCATCTTTAAATTTTGAGGTCCACATGTCAAGGTCACAGCAATGTCAAGTAAGTGTACTTGTTTCCACACAGACACACACATTGATGCTTGTTGATTTAGGGGATCCCACAGTCAAGGTCACTGATGCAAGCAAGGAAACAGGTTTGTATAAAACGTCTTTAACATCACATAATGGCACCAAATGACTGAACTGATTGAAATTAAATTTAGTGTAAGGCTTGTTGGTAGCACTCTACAGTTTTGTATTTTGCATAGGCTAGAATTTTAAAGAAAAAGAATTTCCCCTGGCTTTCCTCACTGGTTATACTGGCTATTTAAAAAAAGACCTTGTATATTTTAGGTATAAATCAAAGAACCTTTAATTCCCTTTATTTTGGTGTATGATTGATGGGTGTAATATGGGTTAGAGAGTATACAGCTTGGCCTTACTCTAGATGTGCACCTTTCAAAAAAGTGATAGCTCCTGGTCATTTTCACTTCCTGAACTTCAGAAGTAAACTCTATAAAAATAGCCAATAACTTTTTTTTACATTTTATGTATTTGGTAATTTATTCATTGCACTTTCAGAAGCTGATATTGTCTAGTCTGGCAAAATTCATTTATCCTATTTTAATAGCTGCTGTGGATAGTGTACTTTAGACTAATTCATGCTGATTTTTTGAGGACAAGGGAGCAATCATTTTATTTAGCAGTGTGCTTAGATCATGTACAATTTCCAAAAGTACAATATCCAAAGAAATTTCAGCCACATTACATTAGAGCAGCATAGAGGTATGCCAACATTCTCTCCACTGTATGTTTTAAATGCAAACTTCACCTTACATACGTCACTCTCAAAGGTACATAATAATTGGTGAGTGCCCCTGTTGATGTTTTCTTTAAAACAATCAAGATATGGTTCTATTTTCACACTTTTTGGACAAAATTTAACTGTGTTACGGTCCCTGAAAACCCTGTACTTTGCCCTCATGTGGGTGGTGGAATTCATGTAAATATTTATACTTGTTATTCATTCTATATCTAGAGATGTCAAAAATTTAGAAAATTTCTACCAGGTATCCATCAGTCCTAACCCCCAAGAGAGGTATAAGCATAATTTATTACTAATATAAGTGGCAAAAAGTGTAATCTGAGCATAAAAAGAGCAATCTTTATATTACATGCCATAATTACAGAAAACTGATGAAAAATGTACATATTTATTATACATAGCATAGATTTATTTTTGCTACTTACGGACCTGCAGTTGCACTTTTTGTCACAAGCTGGCTAAATCCATGTGGATTAGTAGTTAATTCAAGAGTATAGACACGGAAGAAATGGATAAATTATTTATGCATAAGACTCACTTTAACTTGTCTACATGTCTACAGTAACTTTTGCAAATAGTCATGAAGTCCACAAATGATGACTGTTGCAGTATCCTGGGTCTGCCATAGTGTGTCCCCTAATGACGGTCCAGTGCATCATGTTTTTAAGTTTAACAAAATCCTTCTCATTTAACTTTTGTCAGTCGTATAACATCCAACAGTCACATTTTTAAATTTTTTTTTTTTTAAATATCTGGCACCATTTATTTTCAATTTAGGCTGGTCCACTATAGCTGTAGTATCAAAATAGAATGAATCTGTGACAGGTGGTTCCCATTCAAGAATCCCAGCTGTTTCCTTGGAACTGTTTCATGTAAAATTAATGCGAACATTACCATATTTATACACACGGTAAATATTTATTAGATTTTTATCACTGTTATTAAATAACAAAGATTTCCTTTATATTTAAATATTTCAGTGAAAAATATCATTTTTTATAGTTGTCCATTTTTTTCCAAACATGGTATAGGAAGTGCATATTATGGTAACCAAGTTTTTGTGTTGCCTTTGCTGTAACCAAAATATCTATCTTTTGTTTTCCACTAATAAAAAAGGTCCAGTAAATGAACATGTGAATAGCTGCCCTGTCTTGAACAGTTAATACTCCCTCCAAGGCCACAAACTTGAGGCAAAATGGCATTAGTTTAATCAGACATTTATATTGTGCTTTCTTTTACGGATGCTGTCAATGAAAGGTATTAACCTAGTTAATATCACCAGGACGTCAAAACAAGCGCATTTAAGTCATGAGAAAAATGGCGCATGAACCATATTTGCTGGCAGCTTTACCTTCATTTTGTATGGTGTTTTGTACAGTGGAACCCCGCTATAACGCGATGATCGGGGTCCATAAAATCGGATCGCGTTAAAAGCAGGGTCGTGTTAATGCGGGGTTTTACAATATTTAACTTTTTTTCCGAGAACATATACGTGTATACATGTACAATAATCAAAAGTCGGCTTATCATCAGATGAATATTAACTGGAATGCATTAATTAAGATATATTCAAAATAATCGATGGCTAATATATTTATAGGTTATTACTGTGCATTAAAAACATTTACTAATTTTTATTTGTTTGAACGATAATACAGATTGACCGATAATACCAGACTATCACTATATCATGAAAAGTGTATCAACACCGTATGCTACCGTGCCGTCGTGGCATGCAGTTCATCCATAATGGATGTAATTTCATTGAAAATCGTACAGATTTAAAATATTCAATAATTTTGTAATAGTCTGAATTCGTCGTGTAAAATATAGGATGAACAAAATATTGAAACCATTTACTTGCCGTCTGATATCGTACGGTCATTGCATGCAGCTATTCCCGGGTCTACATACTGTGTCTGTACAAATTTCATACCGCTAAAATTTTATCATATGCGACAACTGCAAGAATAATTAACAATCAACGCATGATTTCAGCGTGCAAATAACTTTTATTTCAGATTTTGTGAACATCAAAAGAAACATGTGAAAACTGCTAAATTAATCGTTGCGCAAAGTGCCAAGTCAGTGTGGTTCCAAATTTAAATTTCATCATTTCTTGAAAAATATATCCAATGACGTTTGCTTCTTTGCCGTGAACTGTTGGGTTCTAGCAAAGTCAAGAATGTTTCTTAATTGAAGGACTTTGACGCTGTCAACATCTTGTGTTTCCAGCCACCTTAAACTTGCTTCTAAATGTACTACTGCTTCAGACACTTTTGGTGGGGGAGTTGGGGTGCCATCGTCATCGTTATCATTATCGTCACTGGTTTCAGGTTCTGATTGTGCAGCTTCATTCTTCCTGCTGACATTTGTAACAATTTCGTCATCTGATATGTGTTCGTATATTGGGCAGATGTCATCTACTGAATACCAGTTAAGGATATCATGATGACTGTGCTCGTATTTTTTGAGTGCTTCTTCTGCTAAACGTACATCGTCTTCAGTGAATCCTGTAAATTCAAGCTCATCGTCACTATCATTTTGTGTCGAGGGCGTAAAAGCTGGCCCAAGACCCTTTATCCAGCATCGTTCAATGCAGCGTGCAGTGATAGCATCCCAGGCTTTACCTCCAAGGTGACATACTTCTTTTAAGTTGAGTAATGCCAATGATGTGTCGACGGATGCGTTATTATCTGCTACCATTCCCTTTATCATTTCACGGTGATAATTTTGTTTAAATACGGAAATTATGCCTTGGTCAAGTGGCTGGATTTTTGACGTAGTGTTTTTCGGGAGGTACGAAACTTTGATCTTGCCATCACTGCTGACAAGATTTTCCGAATAAATAAGAAGCCCATGTCGGCTATTGTTTGAGCAACGACTGTATACAGAATTCATGGAAGACAATCACAAAGATGATTTACTGGCTTTACTCATGGATCCGTAATAAGTAACACTTCCGATAATGTTTACTTTGGCTTAACAATTCAAAAACCTAATGAAACCAGTTTTCTCTTCTAGAGTAGAATACGGAGCTTCACCACAACCTGTTCAAATTGATAAATTTCAGAAGCCAAGCGTTGTACACACTATTTCTCGTACGTTATATATATCATATTATTTTAGAATTCATACACGATCACTTCTCCAAAATCACTTAAAGAACCTGGATAAATTGTTAAGTTCCGATTGTTTATTATTAAAAGTCATACGCGAATTCTTCCACCAAATTATAATAAACGTTTTACACACTATTTCTTGTACGTTAAACAAATATTTTCACGGTCCGATAAAAATACACGTAAATGAATTTCAAATTTCAGGAACCATGCCACGATCATATTATTTTAAAAGTCACAACTAATCTCATGCCCAAAATGAAGTTAATTTCTTGTTTTGTTTTTTTTTTCACTTTTCTCCAAATTTTTTTTCTCCATGTGTGAATGAATATACGAAATTTCGGGAGCCATGCTACGACCGCGTTATATCCGAATTCGCGTTATGGCGGGGCGCGTTATAGCGGGGTTCCACTGTAATTGAAATAAATTTGTTAAATCTCAAAATACTGTTATAAAACTTACATGAATAGAATGCAAATCTTTTAGTAGCTATATTTATAATTTATAAGTTGATTTTACCTCAGTGTGCCTTGTTCAAAATAGTAAATTTTGGTAGCAGCATATAGGAGAGACTGCCAGGTTGACCATCGTCCAGCAAAAATTATTGGGCAGAATATCATCTGCTAGTGACCTTATTGGGAAGCATCTGTTGAGCATGGAGGCGCGTAAGACATAAAATAGCATGAAAAAGCTAATAAACATCAGCTTGCTGCTTCATCATCAACAAAACAGCCTGAATTTACCATATATATTAATACCAGAGAAATTCTTGATGTAATTTAATTGAAAGTTCATTTTACTAAATTTCTCTCCGCAATGAGCCATCCACTTTCATTTATTAGTGTTACTGGCAATTTATTTCACACACTTTTTCCAGACAGTAAAATCGCAAAGAATTATTCATGTGCTTGAACGAAAATAGTTGAATAAAAGAAATCACAGAATTCAGATCATCATTGAAAGATGGTACATTGGAATCGATAATGACTAAAATAACAAGGTGTGGAAAAAGCTTCTCTAAACAGCCTGTGTCTGAGTGTTACTGTGTTGCAATCTTCCACCTTCTGAATTTGCACCCGAATGGATATTAAAAAATTAACTTATTGTCCTACTTCACTGATGGTTGTAGATGTTGTAAATAGTATGCATTAAAGTTTTAACTATCATTTGTTCCTGAAAATCAGTATTTTTGCCTTAAACTGTCAGTAGTTTTGTACTCTGGGGTTGGCATCTATGTGTCTTGAAAATCTTGTTTCTGCTGCCCATCCTGAATGGATTGTCATATCAACATGGGGTTTTCACTACAAGACATTTTATGTCTACATCATAAGTACTAAACGAAAATCTAACATATCCACTACTATAGCTATCTTGAAAACCTCATCATTGCTACTCGGTCTGAATGCTGGTTTCCCATGCTACCAGAGAAATTAAAAAATTTTTCCTGATCATGAAAAGTTCTTGAATTTTGCAAATACTGATGAAAATCAGGAAAAAGCTGGGAATTTTCTGCCACCACTTGATGCCCAAAACAATCACATAATTGAATATTAACTAAACTGATCATGAGTTAAATTTATAGAGTTCTAACCAGAATATTTGGAGGGTGCAGTATGGCTCATTTGGTTGCTTGCAATAAACATGTATACTGAGTCAATCCAAACACCCAGTGGATTAGATTCGTCTAGTAGACTTTTATTTTCAAAGTCAATTTGATATCCATATGTTTCCTTACAAAGACAAAATAAAACTACGTCGTTCATGAAATGTGACCTGGTACTTGCGATTTCCATTGCTAGTTGCATGAGTACACAAATCTAACAAACCACATTTTCAAATGTTGTAGAGAACAAAAACTTTTTTAAATAAAAGTTGTATCCTGGTTGTAATAAAAATACAAAAATGAAAGAACACAACATTCTCCATATTTATATATTCCGAGAACAACTTCTGGAGTTTTGTATCGCGTGACTACCACATTGACATGTGCTCTCTGCTTGATAAATCAGACTGGCCAGATTGCTGGGTTTTAAAAAAATTATCTGACTTTAATTTAATATAATTGAATTTCTGAGTTTGTTGTTGATATCATGTGACTATTAGACTTATGATTTCATCATTTGAGATTTGTGAAGTCATGTGACTAGTAATGCAAATGGCGAGTACTGGGTCAGGTTTCATCTGTGCCATAGTTTCGTATTGTCTGTCAGCAGATTAACAACATAATGATTACAATACTTGCCATTTCTGAGAAAATAAACCATTTTCCGATCGATTTCATGCAGGTATAAGTCGATATAACATAATTGTGAATTTCCTAGGCCTGCTGGTAAGCGACTACGATGTTGCTACCACACGGTGACGGCAAATTCCAAATTTTTATATGCAGTGCAATGACCCCACACCCCAATATAAATGTCTAAATATGAAAAATGGGGTGGGAATATTCAGAGGAAATTTGGATTAGAAAATGGACAACTATTCGTTTTAAGCTAAATTTGTAGGCCAAATTGTTGAATCTCAGAGCTGAAATGAGAAATTGTCGTCCCTTGTATTATATATTAAAAAACGATACAAGCCCCTGTATCAATACAGGTTTGGGGACTGGTTTAGCAAAGTACAAGAAAATAAGTTGATTTATAGAAACTTCAGTCCTTGTTTATACAACAGTCTATAATTTTGAAGGTCTTTTGTCAAAATTGAAATCAACCCTTTTGAAAATGTTTTTTAAATGATGGATTTTTAACCAGATCGTCTTAAGGAGATTAGGTTGTTTGAAAACTCTTCTTTGAGATTTTATTGGCACAGATAAATTCAGGGTTAAACTCTTTTTGTTACAAGACGAGATTCTAATTATTTGCATTTATTGTTTTTTCATCCTGTGATAGGAAATGTTACTTTCTATGAGATGCATATATTTATTACTTTAGAATTCTTTGGAATTAAAGGTTTGAAAGGAAACAAAACAAAATTTATGTTTATTATGCTGTCCCACCTAGCAAGATAATGCAGCAAAATAAAGTTAGAATTTGTATTCTATACATTGAAATGACTGCACATGCCAATTTATAGGAATATAATCGAACTTGTACATGATCATCTTTTCTGACTTCAGTCTTTTTGGAGAGCCTTGAAAGACAAACATCTTTATATTTAGAAAATGCATGTTTTATAATCTAAAATATTCTTTAATTCCATTCAGTAATGGTCATATGTGAACCTTGAACCTTGAAAAAAGGAATTTCGTCCTGGATAAACCCTAGAAATGACCTGGAAATTTGTCTTTAGAAAAGTGTGGGAACCATGTGAATGGAAAGTCATATTGTCATAAGGTTTTCATCAGATTTCTTATGATATCTAGTTGGTCCTAAATGAAAATGGTACTGCCTAGACATCTAATACAGTAAACAAAGTGGCCATCTTTAAAATCTTCTTGTTACGGATGGATGCATCAGAATGAAGTTTCTCCTAAAAGTCTTCTAATGGTGCTGATCTTGCATCCAATATGACTGTCACATTGGCTAATTTGAAAATCTTGTTACTTGACACATTAACCCTTCGAGGTGTTTGTCATTTTTGCCTGAAAATCGAGTGGGAAACACATTTTGAAAGCTATTTCTGAATAGATCCGAAAGCACCAAATCCCCGGTGATCATTCAATAATATACTGCCTAGTTGTGTTAGAAACATCGTTTTTCATTGGCTATTTGTCTCGTGCATGAGCAGAAGGGTAAAAGTTGGATATTTAAAAATTGTTTTTGCTAAACGAAGCCATTATTTTTATATTGAGACCACTCTTTATTCCAAATGCCCATCTTATCCTACTTTTTGCAAAGGTTCATCTGTCTGTTTGCAGTTCATACCGGTTTGCCTTAGATCTGAGACCAAAAAGTCTAAAATCCGGACACAAAATCGGATTCTGACCACAGGCAAATTTTCTGTAGTTTTTTAAATCTGTATTTTGTAGTGCAACTAGATATTCCAGATTATTTGGTATCATTATAGAGCTACATCTGTCTACCTTTCTATAATACTGTCCACTTTAGTGTATCATGACCACGACGCTACAGAGCTCGGCAGTAGGCTACTACCTCCTGCCCCGTTAAGTTGTCAATAGGGGTTAATGTGTTAAGAATAAAACAGATATTTTCAATTCTCAGCTGTTCAAAAGAGGAAATAGTCTTATCTTAAATTCCTGGAAATTCTTTTTAACCAGTAGAACATATCAGTTCCTTCTAGAGACTTTTGATTTGAAATGATGTCACCTGTTTTCTTGTCATGATACTCTGTAAAATGGTTAAGATTATATCATTGCAACCGATTGATGGACCTATAAGTCAAAGGTCAGTGTCATAAATTGCTTTTGCAGCCAAGAGAATTGATTTATTTATTCAATTTCAGGATATTCCTTCAACAGGAGTAGAGAAATGGTTCTCCCTGGAGGGTCGTAGTTCTCGCTCCAACATTACTGGTCAGATAAATTTACGACTGAGCCTGTCGACCAGAGAGGATCGTGGCATCCCTGAAGATGACAACTGGACAGACATGAGACAGCATGTGGACCTTATGTGTATATTCATTGAGCATGAAATCCACAAGTTTAATGCAAGTATAATCATATTTTTAAAATTAAAATTCTTGTAGGGTAAAAACTCTTGAGATTTACCTGGCTGACCTTGGCGCTATTGACGTCAGTAGTAGGTCAGATGTCTGCCACAAGCACTAACATTATCATTTAGAAGAGGAAAAAAAGGTAATCCAAGATAGTAAAATACCTCAATATTACCTCATCTGGCAGGAGTTGTGGTGGCTTAGTGGTTAGTGTGCCAGAATCATGACCAAAAAGATGCAGGTTGGAATCATCAGACCATCCTGGTTCAGTTGCCATAGTATGTCCTTGCCTTGGCACTAAATAACCTACTTTTGTTGCTGTGCCATAGAGTACCAAACCAAAACTTTATCTGGAGTATTTAGAATCCTGAGAAGATAAGAGGACTTTCAAGGCAGACCACAAGCTTATCACATGTTTGAATATGCAAGTAAAGATCAATGGTCACCTCCCATGGAGCAGCCACCACTCAGATATATTTAAGGTTTAAATTTTCCCATCATTTCATTATAGGAGTCTATTTCTCTCCATTCAACAGCCACCTCCCTTACATGGTTATAATTGATCTTCACTCGAGGCTATCTGGTTTACATATTCCAATAGTACTTCCATATCAGAGGTCTGCAGAATTCTTGAACTCATGTCCAACAATTGTCATTAACAGTTTTTATCAAATGGACATATACCCTCATAGCCATCACTTGAAATCTCATCTAAATTAAATTGAATATATCTCCGCAGTATATCTTTCTCGCATGTTTTTTTTTATTTTTATAAAGTCATTAGATAGTTATGGCATAACCAGTATGCTTTCATTCAGACACAGTATTAATTTTTCCAAAAATGTAGACCCAAACTTGCATTACTGATATATATATATATATATATATATATATATATATATATATATATATATATATATATATATATTAGACCAGTTGTCATTGTGATCCTGTGCTATGCTGCATCACTTTGAAAGTGGGGCCCTAGTTGGCCAGTGTTATAAGATGCTTGTCTTTACAGACCTCTGACATCAAACCTGTCTCAGGTTTGAGTCTTGGGGTCAGCCATCATGGGTGTGAAGGAAAGATTGCCGTTCGCATCCCATGGGTCATTGGTACTTCCCAGTGTTTTCCTGGGCTCTTCCTCCACCAAATATACAGACAGCCATGTATACCCAATCATGTACTGGAAAATGGTCTTAGAATGAAAACAACAACAGCAGCAACTTGGACATTAACTTTAGAGCCAATGCCATTCTGTTGTAGGAGTGAAAGGCTTTGCTTTTGCAATCAAGATTGCTGCTTTCTGTTTTTGCTGTATATTATAGTAAAGCTTGTCTCTCTGTTTTTTCTGTGCATTGGTACAAAGACATAATTATCAATATATTTTTCATTCTGTATAGAGCTTGTTTCATCTGTTCTTTCTGTCATTTAGAAATTGACTTAGCCATTTGTTCTTGATGTTTATTTGGCCATGAAATCAAATTATTTGCCCTGATAGAAGTAACATTGTACTGTTAACAGAAGTCTCTAGGCAGAATGCAGATCTACTGCTTTGTTATCATTTAAGGTCATTAATTGTGTATATTTATCAAAGCAGATCATGAATTTGTCATCAGAAATTCCCAATGTCTGGTTTAGATGTGTTATAGTTAGCCAAAAATCAGTCCTGTCAGACATGTTTGGTATATGTGAGTAGTTCCAAAGGACTGTTTTATATATATTACAGGATAGGGCCTACAAATGGAATGGGGAGCTTCCTAAGGCAGCCTTGACAATTCTTCATCAGCATGCAATACAGGGAGACCTCACAGAAATCCAGCAGGCCATGTGGTAAGCTCAGGACATTATTTAAGTTTACTAATTCAGCTATACCAGATATTTGCTGTGTAAATTGTGGCAAAATGATGTTGTGACCATAATTGTATTGGGTAGTATTATTAGGTGTAGTCAGGGTATGCAGTACCAGTTACAAACCTAACAGTATAGACCATTGTCTTGTGATGTGAGTACCAGACAATGGTGAAAGATAACCAGGGTACATTTTTCTGCTGCAGCTGTACTCTGTCCCACACTATTTGGTTTTTCAGGGGGTTGGGGACTGTTAAGGTAAGAAAATGCTTCTTCAGAGAGAATACATAATAAGGAGTCTGTGTATATTTGTCATCAGTATCATCGCCACCACCAGCATCATTGCAAATGTTTTTAAAGAACCTGTGAAATCCTAATGTATCTTTCTCAAATGTTCACTATGATATCTAGTTAGACCAGTGTTATTGGCTGCAATTCATTTTCTCATCCAATATATCTTGCCTGAACAGTTTTCTTACCTGGTTGAATGTTACAACAAATCATTATTTTCACTTTTACTTTCAGTCAGTGGTTGGCATACAGCAGGAAGCAACAGGAGCACCCCCTCAGTTACCAGTTGCTCTTGTCCTTCCTACAGAAATTTGACATGCTCTGGCAGCCAGGGGCCATATCCCGAGATGAGGTTGATTTAGTTTTCTCTTATTCTTTACTTTCTTATACATGTGTGTCAGAATATGCTTTTGTGAGAAAGTCATTTGAGATCTGATGAAAGCACACTCAACGACTTCTTACGGTGTCTTGACACTAAAATGACCTTTTTGTTAGTTTGACATTTATTTATTTTTTTTGGCAATCCTGAGACATTCACTAATGTAAGCCCCTGCTAATTTAGATTTCTAGTAATGGGTGTTTTAAAGTATTAGAAGTCAAGGTCAAACAGACAAGTTTTCTTGCAAATGAGACTAACTTTTATCCTCTATTAAATGCAATTTGAGTTTAAACAGAAAATAGATCTTTTACAATGGTTATTTTATTATTAATTTCTTAAAAATATTTCCCCTTTCCAATGAAATAAACCTTTTAAAAACTGTTGCCATATAAATTCCATGTTTGCATGATGTAGTCTAATTGATCAAATGATTTATCATGAATATAATTTGTACCCATGGATTTGTGCTCTTCATCATCCTCATAATAAAATCATAACATATTTTTGGTGACTTAAATAATTATTTATTTTCAAAGAAATGGACTTTTCATTTTTTTGTCTTGATAGTAAGTCTACCTTTATTTTGTTAAATGTCTGTAAATTTTTGTGGAATAATACTTTGTCCAGTTTTACAAAGCAGGCACCCTTGTGCTTAACATGAGAGAAATACTGGCAGTGCTAGTCTAGTCTGTTTAAACAGTTTTAGTACAGAAACAAAATTAATTTGGGAAAATGGTTTCCAAAGTAACTCAAACATGGTATTATTGATTACGTTTCTTCATTTAAGAAAAGAATGCTTAGTCTAAAATGTGTGTGTTGAGAATCTTATCCATTGCCACAAGTGTTTTTTTTATACCTGTAATGCTTGTTTAAACAGAGCAGATAAACCTTATCGATTCAGACAAACCATTTGTGTTCTTTAGACAAATATGTTAATGTTTATAAAATAAAATTATCTTGTTCACTGAAATACCCAATACCAAACATAGGAATTTCTTGATTGACGTTAGCACTAAATTATTACAAATGAGAAAACATGAAAGCAATATAAATGTCCCTGAGGCATTGTGCTGGTATATACTACTTTATTTTACAGTTCTGCATATTATCATTCTGCACAAAAAAATATGAATATGTGTACATGTAAAGACAGAATCCAAGTACAAGCTAGGAACACTGATGAAGTCTTAGAAAATTGAACTAGACTTGTTCATGCTCAAATGCTATGGCTTTATCTTCTATTATTTAGTATGATGTCAAGATGTTCTCCATTTGGAGACAGATATCTCACTGAAGTGATAAATAGCATTCTGAGTCCATTTTTTTCATATTAAAAACATTTTTGGAAAATTACAATTCTCATATGTTGAATTGACGAAATGGCTACAACTTGACAGACAAGTAGATGCTGGTTTGTAGGTAGGTTAACTTGGTAGGCAGAGAGAAAGAATGATGATTTTGTTGCTGACATTTGAAATGGATGTATCTTTATCCAGACACTAATGAAAGATTTTAATATTTGTTTGCTTTACAATTTGTTAAAAAGACAAACTCATATTCCTCAAATTTTGATCATTGGTATCAGGCAAAGTACTAAATTAAGATACCTGTGTCATATTATCTGCTGCATTTGTTGCAGCTGTGCAAACTATAATCACATATTACATGTCTTTTTGACAGGAAGAACACTTGGCAGAGTCTCTCAACGTGTTCATCGAATACAGCCTAAGTTTGATCAGGAAGCAGAGGGAAGTGTTCCCAATCAACAGTAAACTGGCACTTTCTAGGCTGGAAAATATGCTCAGGTATTGTCAGCAGTAACTCAGTGGTCAGCATGCCAGACTCACAATACATAGAAAAGGTTTCAATCATACTGTTGGAGCAGCTTGGGTCAGCAGCTGTATTATGTTTTTGTGTAAGGCACTTTATTCCATTGACCTGACACTAAATAACTTTTTGTGCCACAGTGCAATAAAGAAAGCAAACTAAACCAAACCTATTGTATGCCCTGGTCATATCTGTCAAGGAGGCATACATTGTTTCTGATCCATCCCATCCAGTCACATCATGTCAAAAAAAAATTTTCTTTTGCTCAATAACTTTTCCTGACTAATTTCAGATTTGGTCTGAGGCTTTACATTAGGATGACCGATGTCAGTTTTGGTTTTTACCTCTTTCTGGCACATTTTTATGAGAACTATAAGTATTTAATATTTTTTGAAGAACTTCATCGATGTTGCTCTTCATCAAGAAACCTAGATAAAGTTAGTATTTCATTTCACTTTCTGGCAAAATTTATATTGTTAATTCATGTATTAGGTTCTTCCCTTATCATTTTATGGTTTCAGTCCCGTTCGGTACGAAAAACAGAATCATCAAGTTGATTAAAATTGATATGGAACTAATGCTGTATGTTCAAGATTGAAATGAATAACTTTTATTTAGTTGATACAAAAATCAGCCTTTTTTTAAATGTGAAAAGAAGCATGGAAATTGCAGGTTGCAAGGGGATATAATAATAAAGTTGACACACTTGAGGTTTGTGATACATATAATGCACAAATTAAACTCAACAAGAAAAATGATGAACTTAAAATGATGAGATATTGTTGTGTGGGCACAGCCCAGGGTAACAGATATTGAATACCTGCTTATAGTATAGTGTTACTGTATATATGATGAAAATGTTACAACTTATAAATAAATTACAAAATTCATTTCTGAAACAATTGAAGGAAATAGACCCACTTTCAGTCATTGTTAATATATGTCAAAATATGAGGGTTGTATTCATGTTATATTTTGTGTTCATCATGAGATATTATTGTATCTCGAGTTATATAGGTTAAACTGACCAAATTTTTTGACATGTTGGTCATCACTGGCATTGTTTTCATGTATTGTATCAATAAGCAACCACTTGCCTATATTATCACATCTCTGGTTCATGTCTTCCAACTTTTTACTTCATAAATTATGGATTTCTGTCCAATTTGTTGCACCTCTTTGTTTTTTAATTGATCCATAAGTCAAGTGTGTACCTTCCTTGCTTAATTTTTAGCATGTGTTCACCACTCCTGATTATGATTGCTTTGATAGACTAGACATTTATAGATTTCTTTAATGTAGGTTGAATCATGTGTCAGGCAACTTCTTTCACTGATGATGGGATCATCTGTTTCCTTTCACCTTCCCACCATTCAGGATGATCTCACAGGCACATTCACAAAGTTAGAACTCCACTGCTTTGCTCATTTTGATATCACCTGTGTGGTTCCAATAATCATGGTTAAACAAACTTCTCAGTCTGCTGGTGAACCATCCCAAGAAATTACCCCTGGGGCACATGGGCCATCCTACAAAACAGTCTGCAGGTCATAGATGTGACAGAACCAGGATCTAAAACCAGCATATTTGAAACTTTTGTTCAGTCGATTGGCTTCTGCATGATTAGATTCTTTTATTGACATCAATTTTACATTACTCAAGAAGACTGAAAACAAAATAAGTGCACTTTGTGGCCATGATATATATTTTCTTCATGATATAATAAGACAGCAAATTTAGATCATAAATTGGATTGAGATCCTGATGATAAAATAATAATTATTATGAGTCACTATTTTGTCAATTAATGAAAAATGAGTTATTTATCTTATAGTTTCATGCAAAAAGGTTTTTTTTAAAATAATATCCAATAGCATTTTTAGTTTCCTTATAAAGATTTATATCTGGTGACCACTGATGACATTCATTGTGATTATTAAGCTTCAAAGGCTCTCAGTTCTCTGGACTCAATTTCCCTCCTACATTACATTGCATTTTGGAAAGAATTTATAATGTTCTCTCTGTATCATTATTAGAATGTAATGAAAGGACCACTATGCTCAGCTTGCAAAAAGAAATTTGAGCTTCATTTTCCTGTTGATGGGTTTGTAAGAATGCTGAGTGCTTTCCAATAGTCCATCAAGTTATGTTCAGTCCAAGGAGGAAGTTGTTGCCATGGACTAAAATTGCATTTATGAGTCTCTTCCTCCAGGACTTCCTTCTTTCATTGCTCAGATTCAAAAGTCTGTTGGCAGATTTTCATCACTGTAAATTTAAAAAATAAAAATAAAAATGATTTAGACTTTAAAAAAGCAATGAAAAATAATTTATGTATTTTTGCTTTTATGAGTAATTTATCCCGACTTTAAAATTATCTTGTAATGTTAATGATATATTTTATAGAGGGATTGAACTTAATTTGAAATACAAAAAGATGCATATCTTTGAGACACATATTGCAAACTCCGTAGCTTTGCTACTCACCAGCACATGCTTAAAACTCTGATGACGTCCATTCACTGTTGAACTTGTAATATTTCTTAGCTGTTGATTTCTTAGCATAGTGAGAAAGTTCACGTTTCAGTATTTTGCCATGAATTGAACAGACAAATGCAAGTGCTGCCCTTAAATATTCCTCTTAAAACATTTTGAACAATACAATAACTAATGAAGTTTACAAAAATCAAAATACTTTTTCTAGGGACTGCCAAAATAGTCTATTATGGAGGTCTCTCCTTCTTATCTCCCTTCTGGCAATGGTCAGCCAGTTTTCATTAAAGGCTAAGAAGACATGACCACCTTTCATTCCTTTATTAATTACAACACTTCAAAAGACATCCCACATTTGGACTTAAAGTCCCCATATACCAACAAGTAAGGTGATCAATTAACAGCTTGTTGTGTACTCATGTTAGCAGGGACATCATTTCAACTTTTTTGTGGGAAGTGGGGCAAAACTTGATTGGGAGGGGGCAAAACTTTACGGGCTTGTTAATTTTCGTATATAGGCTACAGCAGTTTTACAGCACATGCAAATTCAAGGGGAGGCAAATGCCCCCTCCCCACCAATGATGTCCCTGCATGTTAACTGTTCTTGAATAATTGATCTGCCATGCATCATTGATCATTGTACTGGTGGAACATTTTCAATCCCCAGTAGACTGGTTCTGGTTGGTTTCTATAATGTTTTAACAGAACATATAAAAAATACCATCTTTGGGATTTTCATGGAATTTTTTTTTAAATCTTGTAAATTTCGAAAGTAGTAGATTCAACTATAAAATGGCATGTGCAGTAGACAACCTTTAAAATGGTATCTATCTTTGGCCTACTACTGGTAGAATCACATGCATGCATTGTCCACTTTCGTGCTTTGCTCATCTCAAATGATCTCTCTGCCAAGACAAGTTTTCAAACAGTGTTGCTAAGTCCACCATTCAGTTCTGAAGACCATCTGCCTCTGAGGACAGTGATGCCAAATGGAGAATCCTTTTTGATTGTTGCAGTAGGAAACATGCCAGTAATGTCTGTCCCTCTATGAGCATATTGGATGATTTTCTTCTCTTTGCTCTGAAAAGAAACAAAGCTCAGTTTCTACAATCAAATGCTATAGGGCAGCCCTGTCTGACACTACCAGATCTACTAACATCTAGCCATCAAAAGAGACTCTCACTTTGCAGAGATGATCAGATATTTTGAGCTGCAATAACCACTGTCTTGCTCACTAATACCTGGATGAATCCTGTGTTTTGCGGTCTCTAAATAAAACCCTCATAAACCTTTGGGTGTAGCATTCTTCAAGAACCTTACCCTTTTTGACTGTTTTGTTGCTCTCCTTAATATGTGTCCTATCCTTAGAGCAAGACTTTATAAAGTTTAATGGAAATTATGAGTCAATTTCTCTCCTTTTTTAGCCAGAAACCAGATTCTATTGTTCCCAGTTGAGATCCCCAGTTTCGGTCATGTCTGTGTTGGGGATGATAAAGACAGACTTTTATATCCAGTGTGGATTTCATTTTTTTATTTAGTATGATCTTACGAGAGAAGAAAGGGTAGGAAAGTACTTTTCCTCCCCTTTAAGGGTGCAACTGATATTTAAGTTTCCACCATTTCAGGTGGTCTTTCGTAACAGGTTTGTGCAAGTTTATATCTTTACAGGTTTAGAATGCAGCAGGTTTAAGAAGGAAAGATATGCACAATGGCGATACATGCATTTTATTTGTTTTTCAGTTTTTGTCAAAATATAGCAATCAGATTTTGTATAGCGTTAAAGATACACATCTATCATTTACAATTATATTTATATGTTAGCATATGAATATAAAAATTAATAAGGTAATATTTATTTATCCTGGCCGTGAGTTAACTAGGCATGTCCACAAATATCAGACTCGCTTCACTACACAGTTAGTTATGATATCACTTATTCATTTATTCATCTTGTATATAACTAGTCGCTTTGATCAGGCTTTAGGTGAATATGGAATCAATATTTACCAGTGAATTAATTCAAAAGACGTAATAAACACATCCAGAAACAAAATACATTTACTAAGGTGAGAACCAAAAACGCTACATTTTTATATAAAAAATAATTTACCCATGACATAAGGATATTAACTCGATAATATGGGGCTTAAAAAAGCCTACACCACGTGACAACTTGGTGTGGGGTTTTAATAGCGTTAACATTAAAAAAATCAACTTTCAACTCAAAACTTTTACAATGACAGTCTAGTCTGGAAAACGATAATCACTTGTTAATGGCAAGGGCAAAGACCTAATTCACCCCAGGCGTTGCTGATTGACTCCAAAGTAAAAACAACATGACCGCTACAGTGAAGCCCTTTCAAAAGAGTTCTCATTGGGGGCATTATCAGGGTTTTGTGGTTTTTCACAAAAGAGGCAGTACAAACCTTTGAATTGTGAGAGCTCTTTTTAAAAAAGGCAATGGTTAATCATAATAGGGATTTACAGAACTTTGGCGCTACAGTGGCGGTTAGTGACGTACTATAGTCTGGTATATGGTCTTTAGCATACAATGGCTACGTGCATCACGTGTAAATTTTAGGAACAATCTGCACTTTGCAGGCACTCCTGAGACAGTTGACAGTGGTTACATGGATTAAATAAACATCAGCAGTGGTCATATGTGTTTGCAAAACAGTCATTCATAGCAGTGTTGAAATGCATTTTTTGCCAGATAATCATGACCACTGGTTGCATTCTGCAGGTGGTCACTGACAGCAGTGTGTTGCATAAAATTGATCCATGCATGATGATTGTAGTTGTAAATGACATAGCAGAGATCACTCAAGAAAGGTTTTATGGTAACTTCCAAAATAGCTTACTATCTAAAAATGGTGATAGATATAGAGTTATGAGTTTTCTTTTATTTTTACACACTGAAATATGAAATAAACTTGAAACCTCAACAGAGTAGCAATTTTCTACAAAAGCATGGAGTTTCACTGACTTTTTCAGGTTTTGTGTGTGACAGAGCTGCAGACCGGGTAGGGCAAAATTTAAGGGCCCACTGCCATTGTAATTTTCAATTCATAGGGGCCTACTTGAGAATTTTTCCAAGGGCCCACAAATCCTGCCTGCAGCCCTGATGTGTGAATTTTTGGCAGGAATCTTGTAAACTTAAACATAAAGCAGACATTAGAAAAAGTCATTAAACTGACACAGATGTTGATAAAAAAGCATGAAAATGCTAGTTTAAATTGTTTTATAATGCTTTTTGAACAGAACAAAGACAAGAGTTGATATTGTGCATAAGATATGAATGCTGCAATAGCTTAAAAGGGTAAGTGGCGCTGGTGAGGTCACCTCGAGAAACTTGAAGTCATCTTAGCTTTTTCTATGCATAATGGCAAAGTGACAGGCACTGGAGTGACTATTTCACCGGAATTGCCCCACACCATGGACCCTGCAAATTAGAATATGGAGTTTTGACATCCAGAAAGAATGTAAACTTCTTTTATATTTTGCAGATGCCTTGCTCAAATATATGAGATGAAAATATTCAGGAAGATATGTCCATTCCAGAAGGAATTACAGCCAGAAATCAATTCAGTTGTCAAGGTACCATCACAAGTAACTGTTCACAAAGAAAATCAGTCTTTTAACTTTTTCTCAGATCAGTTTTATTACAAATTTATTTTCAAAGTATATGTGATTCAGAGTGATGTAAAAAAAATAATTTTAAATTGATTTGACAGTTAACACATTAACCCCTGGAGGTTTTCGTCATTTTTGCCTGAAAATCGAGTAGGAAACACATTTTGAAAGCTATTTCTGAATAGATCCGAAAACACCAAATCCCTGGTGATCTTTCAATAACATACTGACTAGTTATATTAGTAACATCATTTTTCATTGGCTGTTTGACTCGCACATGAGCAGAAGGGTAAAAGTTGTTTTTTTTTTTTTTTTTGTTTTTTTTTTTTTTTTTTTTTTTACTAAACGGAGCCATTATTTTTGTATTGAGACCACTCTTTATTCCAAATGCCCATCTTATCCTACTTTTTGCAAAGGCTTATCTGTCTGTTTGCAGTTCATACTGGTTTGCCTTAGATTTGAGACCAAAAAGTCTCAAATCCTGACAAAAAATCAAATTCCGACCATGGGTAAAAAAAGTCAGGTCCAAAAACTGAGGTTTTTTTATATCTGTATTTTGTAGTGCAACTAGATATTCCAGATTATTTGGTATCATTGTAGAGCTACATCTGTCTACCTTTCTATAATACCACCCACTTTAGTGTATCATGCATGACCTTGACGCTACAGAGCTCGGCAGTATTCTACTACCTCCTGTCTTGTTAAGTCGTCGCTAGGGGTTAATGTGTTAAAGGTACAAGAAAAAGGAGGCTTATAACATAACACAAAGTATGAAAAGATCTAAAGATTTTATTTTACAGCAGAAGAAAAGACCACCTGTAGCAAGATAACCGAGTTGGATTTCGGATTTATAACAGAACACTTTAGATGGTGATACAAATACAATGTTTAATGATGAATTAGAAAAAGAATTATGATTAATACATGCGGGTATAAGATCCAAATATTGGACAAATTAACACAATCCACATGAACCTAATAATGCAACAAATGTAAATACAAGTAAATGACCTTAACATAGTACAAGGACAAAGGTGAATGATTCACAGTAATTTCGCACGATGAAAAGAATGATGTGTTTTACTCAAATAGTAAAATGATGAAAACAAAGTGACAGATATCGTACAGAATATCTTTAGAATCCCAAAACACAGGGTATTACAAACCCCAAAATTAGCCCACAGCTAGAGGATTACATGTATCGAGTTACTCACTTTGTCACTAGCACACTTGGATACCAGTCACACTGGTCAATCAAGCAACATTTCAGGTAGTCACCGATCACCATTCAATTCCTTGGTCAATCAAGCAATCAGTGCCCACCAATTGGTCAGTAATGCCTGATCACCTGCTGCTCAACCAGTAACACTGTTCACTCATCTGTATGGCTGCTATGATTCAGCTTGGTCAGTTGCTATGGTCAGTTTTTATGGTTAGCTCTACAGCTGGTACCATGTCAACTCCGATCAGCTGAAAATACATCTTACACCGTGTACTGTGCAAGACATGGGCATATACGATAACACATAATGATGTTATATATGGTAAGCAACACAAATTACATTATCGGCACGTCATTACAAGTAATACACATGTTCAGAAGTGAACCTACCTGTGTCCAATAAGAATCCTATGGTACTAAACATTTCTTAATAAAAGGCAATTTTATTTCTAATATAAATCTCTTGCTAAGTCACAAACAAGAATAGAAAATATTTGCATTATACTGTGTAAGCCGAAGCTACATAGAAAATATACAAAAATAAACGTGGTTGTACAATAGTTATAGACACAAGAAATTAATAAATAACTCACATACCTCTACAGCTGAAGATGTGCAAGTCCTTTAAGTAGACTGTTCACTGACAAGATGTTCCATAATGTGAAGATTTAGTCTTACTGTGAGGCATTTATACACAGATGATGCAGCCATACATTATGCGCTGGAAGTATTCAGTTTTTCCCATCAAAAGCACTTCGCATGTGCGTCATATGATGAACCGAACTCACTGTTTCGAAATAATTGTACAGTATACATAAATCACCCTCAGGCATCGTTGTACACAAAAAGAACGAAACCAGAGTACATGTATTTAATAAATAAAGGGATTTATACAAATCCGTGACACCACCAATGACTTGTTGCATCATTGGCATGCATTAATGCTTTTAAAAAAATTTATGAAGACAAGAATAATGGAAAGCTTAGTCATTCTGCTCATTATTTTATCTTGATAACAGTCTTATAGTCAGAGTCTGATGTCTGACTCTTCAAAATATGTCTTTTGCTTTCTGGACTGAGTGTTAGAGTCTTATGTTTGTCTCCTGCAGTCCAGGGATGGTATATGTCTTTTGATCATTCGAGATGGATGTTTGCTGCCTGTTGCCAGATGTTTGCCATCTGGTTTGTCTGATAACTTCTTGTTAGTCTAATGTTAAACTGTCTCCTGCAGTTAATCCATCTCCTTGTCAGTTGAGCCTTATGTTTGTCTGCTGGTACATGCTTGATGCTCGTCATCTGGTTATTCTTATGTTGTCTCTGCCAGACAGAGTTGGATTTTTCTCCTTTGTTCATTGAAGCTATAGTCTGAATATACCTCCCTGTTTGTTTGTACCCCCCTACCGCTTTAAAAAAACGAAAAGCAAAAATTAGATAAAAGACACAGAATTTAGTCAGTTCAATTTCATTGATTTATAATTTCAAACCTGATTATGACCAGGTGGGCCCTAACACCATTGTCATCTGCACATTCCATACTAAACAGAAGTTTTCAGTGTAAAAGACGACCTTGCTCACAATTTATTCCCATTTCCTGGACAAGTCCATTTTTAGTGAAGGGGTGGATGTACAACTACACACGTATGTATTTGGAAGGAAAATACTACATCATCTGCTTACAATATTTACAATGTTGAATCAAGCAAAAGAAAAAATTGACAACTTTAAATTGCCTTTCATTTGGATAAATACGAATAGATATTGTAATGACAACAAGAGAGCTTATGCACATGGGCGCCTGGGGGTGGGGGGTGGGCAAAGCAGTCAGTCACAGCCAGGAGAGTTAGTATAGGAAGCAGTCTGAAACTAAAGCTAATATTTACATAGGGTTTTTAACGGAATCATATGAGATATTTTCAGCTTCATTTGCATGATTAAACTTGTTGGAATTTATATATATATATTTGCAGTATGATGGGGGGGGGGGGTGCCAATGCTTCTGCCTTAATCATTGTATTTTCTCACCAACAGTTATTAATTTTTGTAAAAGCAAAATGGCAATACACTATTTTCAATCTTTATTGCAAACGTAAATCTTGTTAGAAGAAATTTTATGTCCAATAATTAAATGGATTTTTTTCAAAAAATACAAAGTGATATGTACAAAAAATTATGATACATTTAAATAATTAATAGTTTGATAACTGGATTGTGTAGGAAAAATTAAAGGGTACGAAAAAATGCATGAAATACAGTACATAACCAGGCTGCTCAAAGACCTATCTCTGTTGTGGAGACAGCAAGCCCTTCTTGCAAGCCTCTCAGTGTCAGACCAAATCAGCCTGCTCTTCCTCGAGTACTGTTGGCAGTGCTGGTCAGCTGGCTTTGTTTGATCCTAGCATGCTGAGAATGTGGTTCTACTGATCATGGCTCCATCCTCTGATGATTTTTGGTCATGGATCCTACTCAGTATTTTTAATTTTATTTTATCATTGCTCTTGAATTTTTCCATTTCAGTTGTAGGCTCGTAAGAATTAATTATCATGACATTTTCACATCATTAATTACCTAATTATTGTGCTTTTATGCACTAATCAACAGACTGTTTGATACACCCCTCAAGATAAGGCTCCTTTGCTTATATGTCACTTTTGTGGCTCCAAATTGAACAACCTCAAAAAAGAGAGACTACTGTATTTAACCAATGAAAGGCAGGCATTAATGATATTTACAGTACTATGACTGCCATCATGGAGTGTGTCTTTGAACCATAACTCCCATTGTTCAGTTAGACATGTTTCTTGTACAGCAGGATTATATGAGAACTGTCAGATGGGATTAAATCAAAGTTGGTAAAATTATTGATCATGATACATGGATGAATGGATTAGGTTCTGAAATTCGTTCATTACCAAATCCTGTAGTATTGCAGTAATAATAGTAATCACAGAAGGTATGCAGTTTCATGATGCAATTAGAAAATCAATAAACCATCACATCCAGTTGGTCTCACACCACAGTGAGGAGCTGCAGACAAGCTAGCAAGATTTTAACTGGAATGTTATGATGCAGATTATATAGGGGACAATCAAATTTTACATTGTATACTTCCAGACTGAATCGGTACATTATCTATAACTATACTGTATACATGGTAATGCACACTACATTTGTCTTTGTAGCCAGTTTTATGTAAACTTGCCTACATGTATGTGAACCGACTTACATATTAGACTTTTATTGCATTTTTTAAGTTATGTCCTTTGAGAGTCTATTGCTCATCTCATTTTGCTACAGTAGTGTTTAGCTTTCTAGGTGTTTTTAATATCGTTTGCTACAGTAGTGTTTAGCTTTCTAGGTGTTTTAATATCGTTTGGATACTTTAAGCATGTCTGCCTTCATTTACAGAAGAGTACACTAGAGTGGTATGAACGGATCCTAAATGTCTACAAAACAAAGATGAGGGTAAGTTTATTATTTAGGACATTCTGTTTTTATATACCAGTCAAAAGATTTCAGCATATTCTGTCATGATGTTGTCCACCCATCTATACATACGTCTATTACGTACTTATGTAATCTTGCATGGATCATCTGGTGTTCAGTACAGCTGTTCAGTTGCATTTCAGTATTTACTTGGGTGCCTTCTTTGATATGCGTGCATAGATATTCTCAGACTAAGTGAATCAGAATTTTATAAATCCCAGTTCGTTTTGTTTTTCATTTATACAGTAAAGCTAAAATATTTTAGAAAGTATAAAAAATGTGGTGTGTAATAAATAAAAAACCTCATTCATGTTTTGTTTCGATTCAGGGGAAAAACTTGTTTGATATGGCTTATGAAATTATATTGGCCTGACAGCCTCAACATATCTTTATGCCACATCAAACTTTTTTTTGCCGACTCAGAATACAAGTATCCAATTTTGTATGTGTATCCATCCCTCTCCAGACCTGCCAACTTTTATGATTTTGTCATAAGTCTTATGAAAATTACCCTTAAAATAATGTTACGTATATTTGATTTAATCCATATTTATTTTAATTTAACTGTTTGTCAGTTTTACATTTTTTATTCTATTATATGCTATGGTAATGTAAATTTATTCACTGGAGATGATATTTTTCCAGAATTTTAGTTGACCTGAATCATTCTTTTCATAAACACCAGGTGTTGGCCTGGATGCTGACCCTGATTCAAAATTAGTAAACAAAGTTCTATTTTTATTTTAAAATGATTGGTTGTTGTCAAGGTCATGATGGGGCTTTGGGTTTAAGATGTAAACAACTTTTTTTAAATTTCTTATTGAAAATTATTGGTCTAATCAAGGCCATATTCTGTGTACGTGATATAAACATGATCACATGACCCACCCCTTCTGATTTCGCAACTTGGGGGGAATTTCAAAAATGCATCTCATAATACAATATAACCTTTGTTTTAGAGAGAGAAATCTCAGTTTTGGGCTTTTCACACTGATGTCAAGTTAATATGTTGTAGCCAGATCTTGAGCTATAATTTTCTTCAGATCAGTTGGATTTCAAAAGGATTAATTCTTTTTTTTCTGGAAATATTTTGAGGAGTGCTCACACAGAAATTTTGGAAAGACATTGCTTACAAATTTAATTTGGATTTCCAACACTGGAGTGCCATTATTTGTATTTCTACAAGGAACTGTAGATAAGCACAGTACTGACTACAGCATATGTCATCGTCATCCATCTTGGATTTTCCATCAGGATTCGAACTTGAAATTATTAGAACATTTGTTACTAGGACTTTTGCAAAATAATTCATGGATTATTCTTAGTTTGATTTTGGATTTGATTCTTGAAAACGTAAGTTCTTCTCCTTTTTTCATTTTTACAGAATTTTTCCAGGAAAATAAATTATTTGTTAAATTTTAAAAAGCTTGTTGTTTTCACTATTTCTATGTTGCCATTTATTCGTGCCTAAACAAGTAACAATACAGGCTTACGGCATACTAGCAAGAACTATGGAAAAATGATTGTTGCTGAAAAATCTGGTTAATTGGTTCATCTGTGTTTTATTTGGATCCGGCTTTCATCTTGGAATTAGTGAAATTAGTCAGGGAACCAGACTAACTTTACAGCAGCACCCCAGACACTTTAAACTGCACCTATTTGTTCATGCGAAGCGTCTGCATGATCAAACTGTTGATTATAGAATTTTTTTAAAAATGTTATCCAGAAAGCAACACATGTTTAAGACAAAAGGGAAAATAAGCTTATAGAAAAGTGTTAATAATCAACACAGAAGAATAAAAAGGAGTATTCAGATTCTTGTGAATAAAAGCTGGGTAGGACAAAATTACATTTATTGGACATCACATGCCAATTTGAGTATGTCTCTTGGTGGGAGATATGATTGCCATCGTCATGTCAAATGGAAAAAATGGAAAAGAATTTCCAAGAATTATGTAAAGTTGAGAGATAACAACAAACCATTGAGCTGCATAGGGTCTGGAACTAGAGTTTGTGCAACTGTACTAATAAATAAAGTACTTTACAAACTTTTCAGTTGAACATAATGTATATCGTCGATGCATCTAACTTTTATTTACATTTTCCAGCTTTACAATAGCAGCTGTTGATATTTTGTTACACCTTACTGAAAACTGGTCAATCTTATGGGAAAAAATCAACTGCCTTACTGAGACAGACTCGTCAAGGTTGGCAGGTCTGCCTCTCTTTCCTATTTTGTTTGCACACAGTATCTAGTCCTTCACCATCTACCATTACCAAACTTTGTAAGTTGCTTGTGTTTGAGCTAATTGCAAGGAGCATGGACCCATATCTACCAGCATATAATGTGCAGGGAAATATGGGTTAGTTTCTTGGGACTTGTGATTAGAATAGACAGTATAGACCTGACCAGCTGTTGCATAATGCACTGGCTGATCTGGGTCTGTGTTGTGTGCAGTTTGACTTATACTGGAGTACATACGGTATATCATGGACAGGTGACAGATAAAACTGCTGCACATACCCTGATATATTATTATGTATTATTATTAATGTATTGATTGGGCAAAGGTGACCTTAATAAGCAAAGTTGAGGAAGTAACAAATTGCTGAAACCTATAGTGATCTTTGACTTAATGTTTGGTTTGAGTATTTGATAGTTTAATTTGAGTATTTGATAGTTTAATTTGAGTATTTGATAGTTTAATTTAATTTAAAGATTGCTTTGCATCAATTGAGTAAAAATAGTTCTTTTAATAATTCATATTCAGTTCAAAAATGTTTTGGGTCTTAAAAGGTAAATGTTTAATGAAATGGCTAAAAGAGACAACTGATGTCAAAGGATTTAATTTTTTCTTGCAGGTTGATCAAGATGAAGAAGTGTTGCAGGGTTTAATAGAGCTGACAAATGCACTAAACACTGACATGCATCATGCAGTTATGTTTTACACAAAATTGTATGAGGAGTAAGTAGTAGTAGAGCTGTTGTTTGTGTGTGTGTGCGGGTGTGTGTCTGTGGAATTATTTGACCTTTGCTGCAACCATCAAAAAGATCTTTGCACATCAAAATCATTGCACATACCAGAAAGTTTGGGGCCAAAAATCGATACACAACGTTTGAGCTCTGGACAGTACATTTTTAAAATCTGTCAAATGATGTATCCTATTAAAGATATATGGATATGTGATAATTTTTCTTTTATTCTTAAATTCTGCTCTGTAGTTTTCTATTTTTAATCAGTCAGATAATCATGAAATTCATTTATATATCCATTTCACATTGGCAATCATTGTAATAATGTCATCACTTTTTTTTACAACCTTTATGCTTAGAAGGTTAGAAAGGTTAATTCAGAATGAAGTCCGAACTCTTCTTGTGTTTTGAAAGATTCTCTAAGGTATTGAGGCCATACCAATCAAGTTGACAGAAAATATATTGCCACGATTTAACCTTTATGTAAGTCCAAATTTGAGAAATGTTATTTATCAGATGTCAGACACACATTTATTTAATCACAGTTGTGGATCCTAGAAATGAGGTTAAGTCAAGGAATAAGTTCAGCTTGTGAATCCCTGGACTGGTATAGTTCTTAGCTTTATCTGTCCATAAGGCACCAAGTGAGTTTATTGGAATGGTTCTTTGTCTGTTGAGCATCATCTATTCACGATTGTCATACATTTTCTCAACAAACTCTGCCTTACAGATTTGTGCATGATTTTACATTAAGCATTCTGGCATCAAGGCCTTCCAGATTTGTTCAGAGGATGATGATCCTTCATCTGGTATGGTCACTGATGCTAATCCTAAAAAGAATACTGTTAAAAAGACTTGATTTTTAAAAAAATATTCAACAGAATTTGACAAACTTGATGGAAAGTATCCTGGCATAAAGGTGTTTTACTGTTTGAACATCAGTCATGGCCTCCATTACTTAATCTGCAAAAATGTTTCAATGACTCCTTTTCGAAAACTGCTCAGCTGAATTTGACAGAAATCATAATAGCATAAAGCCTTTCTAATTTGTACAAATCATGCAGAGCTGCCATCACGATTTAAAAAATGTGATTAAAATCAGTAAGCCATGAAGGGCTTTTCAGTTTTGATCAAATGCTGCTGATTTTCCATCTGATAAGGCCACCATTGCTAAGTACAGATAAACCTTTAAGCAACTTCTATGAAAACAAACTGCTCAACAGAATTTTCACCATATTCAACAAACAGTATCATGGCATGAAGGGCTTTCTGCAGTCGATTATTAGGCAAATGACAAATGAGTGAACACAGACCAGTCTGAGCCTCTTGTTTAATTCAATGCTCAGTCTTCACCCTCAGTTACTTGACTGTATTGGCAGATTGCACTAATCAGTATGTAAGGTTGTTACATAGAACAATTGCAGTTGGCTATGTTGTAATACTGGTACAACAATAAACTAGAGCAACACCCATTTGTTCTTGCTTGGTTTTTCTTTTAAACTAGACAGTTTGCCACCAGTAGTAATTTGCAACCAGATATAAATCAACTGTGGAGGCTTAATTTCTGATGCAGGATAAAGTGATTTCAGTAATCATGTCAGACTGAAAATAATAACTTGCCAACATATAGTTTTATTTGTGCAAATTTTATTAATTTTTCTGTACTCGTTCATCAGTTATTTTATAGGCAAGAAATGAGAGAGCAGTTTGTCCCCTACTTTCAAAATGTACAAACCCAGAGACCTCTAATATTTTGAACTTTTGGGAATTATTAAAATCAATCTGTGAAATTCCACTTTCTGACTTATATTGACTGAATTCCAATAAAAATAAAATTTGTCAGGGCATGGGGGGGGATACAGTTTTTGAACATACTTTTTCTATGCAGATATAAGTAGGGAGAAAATTATCTTGTCATCAGTATAACAGACTGTTACATGGACTATAGTTTTTCAGTATAAAACACAGACTGTAAATAACAAGAAAATTAGACTCTAATTGATATAAAAAAAAATGGCTGCAGAAATGAAGAGAAAAGAAAAATGTGGATCATTTGCGACAAAACTAATGTTTATGGTTGTAGTTATGACTTTAGAAAATGTTAGAGAAATTCATGGTTCTGGAGTTGTAGGATTGGGTAAACCAATTATTTTCACAGGACCATAGTTGTTTATTACTATATACAGTCATGTGACTGCTTTCAGCCAGATGCATTATGATTACAAAGAAGTTTCCTACTTTTAATGAATCTGCTGTCCGTTTTGAATATTCTGCCTAGATTCTGAAAAATTAGCAGTGGGAATCCTGATTAGCATGATCATGTGTTCTCTGAATGATGGTTACTTGGGTATTGATGATATTCAGCTGAGTTGTACCTGAAAATGCATAATAGCATTTAAGATTATTTTTGGATTGCTTGTTGCTTTGGCTGTGTGAAAACAGGAATTTTTTAGAAAAGTTAACTACTTCCATGCCTCACAAGTGATTGTCCTTAAATAAGGTAGATACAATTCAGCATAGATTGGAGAAGGTACATGTTGATTCGACTCTTCTTTTTTTTTTTCTTTATAGACTTGTCAAAGTGCCATACTTCAAGAACTGCTACCTTCAGCTTGAAAAACTGGTAAGTTTAGTGATGTGAAATTTACTGCATTACAGAAAGAATGGATGTTAATAGTGCCACAAAGTGAATAACAGTGCAATATGACCCCACTATAGAATGCTCCAATATAACCCAAATTTGGATATAACACGGTTGTGGCGTGGCTCCCAAAATTTCATATACAGTGTACATGTACTTTTCTCATACACAAAATATTTTTTTTCTTTCTTGTAAGTACAAAAAGTAATGTTAAAAAAGTATATAATTTTTGGGGAAGAGATCGTGTATTAATTCTAATATAAGATGATTGTGGTGTGGCTCCTGCAATTTCATATACATGTATTTTTCTCTTACGTGAAAAGAGGTTTTTCATTCATAAAAGTACAAAAAATAACATGTAAAAAGTTTATTCAGGGATCATGCTGGGCTTCACTAATATCGCAAATTGAAATTTACATTCCATACTGGCAGCAAAATATATTATCTGGCAATTTTTTTCCCAACATTATTGACTGTTTAAATTTGTATATACAGCCTTGGTTTTGGAGTGAAGAAATTCAGAGGCATCATGAAAGGAAGCCACAAAATGTATATAAAATGCACGGGAATTTATCTATTGTTAGATAAATAAATTCTTTGTTTATATTGACAAACGATCACAACAGTGCATTGTTATATCATAATCCACTTAGTCTGACATCTGGCTGGATTACTTATGCCATGCGATCTTAACATTTTTATTTTTAAAAATCTGGTACCAGAGATCAACCGGATGAGGCCCTACATCATAATGGATCTTTCGGATGAAATAGTGTCCGATTATCGGCTGCTCGCTAGTAATTAATATATTTATTTTGACTGACCTCTGTATGTTGATGGTAAGTAAAATTCCTCTTCTTTCCACTCATAGAATTAAATCCATTGGAACACTCATATTTTCTGTAGTGATCCCTGTCAGAACAGAACATAACACCTGTGTATTCATCGTCTGTTGACCTTTCTGTAAACAAGTTATGATGCATGCGTGGAAGGAAGCATCACTCAGCCACCAGAAATGTCACAACAAAGAAAAAATCTATAAAAAAAAACAACAACTAAAACACAGAGATCTACTTCTTGGTCTATCTATGCTATCTGGACTAGCTAAAATCTACCAACTTTTGAAGGCAGGAAAAGTAACTGCTACAATAGACCAAACAAAGGCTAATTCTTTCTGTTTTTAAAATTTGCCCGGACAAAAATAGTCTTTTGAAAATCTTTTGAAACATTAGATATATGGCCATCAAGTTAATTGAAGATGGGGTATCTTGCAATGATGTTTATTAAACTTTTTAATTTGTTTAAGTTTTCATTTCCTTTTCAATAGTCTCATCCCCTGGGTAGCCTCGGCAAGATGATACTCTCTCCAGCTGACCAAAATTTAGGCCAGTTTAAGTACATTTAAATGTAGCGTAAACAGCTATAGCCTTGTGCTATTGTAGCGAATTGTTAAGTGACAGTTGGATATAGATCAAAACGAAGACTACCATTTTTTTTTATAGATATGTGTTATTGGTGTTTTCTAACAAGATGCGAGTCATTAATGAAGTTTATAACGTGATCTATACTCATATTCATGTATTTGTTATATACTTGTACGGTACTTAATGGAATATGGACTGTAATGCACTGTAAGTTATCAAATACATGTGTTTTTCAGACTAGTTTGACTTTATTTAATCAAAAGCATATATTTTTGCACCCGCTTTTATTTCCACACACCCCCAACCCACCCGCCATATTTTAGGCAAATGTATCATCTTCAGCTAACTGACTTGGTTGGTTATAACATGGTCAGGTTCTATAGACCCCAACCACCTTGTTATAGTGGGGTCACACTGTACATTGTTCCCTCCTTTTCCTACACCCAGTAACTTGTGAAGTTGCTTGTAGAGGCAGGTGTGGATCCCATATTTTCATACAGAAGAGACAAAATAATTACGCCACTGTTTGCTTAACATTTAAAGTTTGGTCAGTATATTGCCCATTCTGTCATTGAAAATGATGGTTTGTGCAGATTACTGTATATGCTCGTTCACAGCATAATGTGCCTGGAGTTTATGGTCTGTGTTGTTTGCTCTACTGATTACTCCAGACAAACTGCACTGTGAGACCAGATCTTCCAACGCATTATGCTTAGACAGATCTGGGTCTGTGCAGTTTGCATTTGGAATCATCTTATGAACAAATATGTACGGTAATATGGAAATGACGTGACGAAATTTGAAAATTTTAACACATTAACCCCAGGAGATTTTTGTTGTTTTCACCTGAAATTCAAGTAGGAAACACATTTTGAAAGCTGTTTTAGAATACATCCTAATACATCAACTTTCAGGTGATTTTCCAATAACCTAATGCCTAGTTGTGTTAGAAACATAGGTTTTCATTGGCTATTTGGCTCGCGCATGAGCAGAAGAGTGAAAGTTAGATTTATTTTTTTAATTTATTTTTTCCTTAACGGACACATTATTTTCGTATCATGACCACTCTTTATTCCATTTGCCCATCTTATCCTACTTTTTGCAAAGGTTCTTCTGTCTGTTTGCAGTTCATAATGGTCTTCCTTAGATCTGAGACCAAAAAGTCTAAAATCTGGACACAAAATCAGATTCCTACTATGGGTGCATTTTGGGTGGTGAAAAATCGGGTCCAAAAAATGAGGTTTTTCCCTCTGTATTTTGTAGTGCAACTAGAACTTCCAGATTATTTGGTATCATTATAGAGCTACATCTGTCTACCTTTCTAAAATACCACCCACTTTAGTGTATCATACATGACCTTGATGCTACAGAGCTCGCCAGTAGGCTACTACGTCCTGCCATGTAAACTTGTCACCTTGTTAATTAATACATTAACCCCTAATGTATTAATTAACAAGGATTTTATAATTTTTTTACAAATCGTCAAAGAATGGCTAAATTAGTAATGTATGTGCATGGTCGATGCAAAGTGATTAAATACGCAAGGAAAATTCAAATTTGGTGACGGAAAAAATGCACCCATTAACACATTAACCCCTGGAGGTTTTTGTCATTTTCGCCTGAAATTTGAGTAGGAAACACATTTTGAAAGCTATTTCTGAATACATCCTAATACATCAACTTCCAGGTGATTTTCCAATAACCTAATGCCTAGTTGCGTTAGAAACATCATTTTTCATTGTCTATTTGGCTTGTGCATGAGAAGAAGGGTAAAAGTTGTTCTTTCTTTTTTTTTTTTTTTTGCTTCCTTAACGGACCCATTATTTTAATATCGAGGCCACTCATTATTCCAAATGTCCATCTTATCCTACTTTTTGCAAAGGTTCATCTGTCTGTTTACAATTCATACTGGTCTGCCTTAGATCTGAGACCAAGAAGTCTAAAATCAGACACAAAATCGGATTCCGACCACGGGCAAATTTTGGGTGGAAAAAAATCAGGTCCAGAAATTGAGGTTTTTCCCTCTGTATTTTGTAGTGCAACTAGGACTTCCAGATTATTTGGTATTGTTGTAGAGCTACATCTGTCTACCTTTCTATAATGCCACCCACTTTAGTGTATCATACATGACCTTGATGCTACAGAGCTTGGCAGTAGGCTACTATCTCCTGCCACATTAACTCATCGCCAGGGGTTAATGTGTTAATAAGAAATCGTATATTTTGTAAGATTGTCTTTAACTCATTCAGCCCCAGCACTGTTATCAGTATCACTGCTGCTGTGCCCCAGCAGCACTAAGCCATGTCTAGCTGCTTGTGCCCCAGAGAGTTTTTACCTGTTTGGAAAATTTTGTAAACATTATGCACATGCATTCTCTCTTACCTTAATTTCTCTTCTTGTATCCAATAATTATCCACGAAATCTTCACAAGTTATTCCAAATGAATTTGTCTACACAGTGATATATTTTTTTCTATTTGTCCGTGTTTTTCACAACTTATTTATACACCATTTACAAAATTATGTGCAACTAAAATCATTGATTTGGACATGCCGAAGATGATTGCTCCAATCTGCTATATCTGCAAGATCTCTATCATCATCACTATCATCATTCTCTTCTTCTGACAATTCAGTCTCAGAAACTTATGTCTAAAGCTTAATCTCGCAAAATATCCAACTGCCGGACATATCTTTCTCTGCTTGCTCAATATTTTCTAGATCAAACTTGAGAAACTCCTCATTTTTGCTCTCATCATCATCAAAAATCACTCTCTTGTCTGCCATCATTTATGATTTTTCATGAACAGAACACATGTAGTGAAACTGCTCTCAATTAGTAGCCCTTGGCTTCTGAACAATACAAACTTGCACAAAGGAAAGTAAAATCATTTCTGATTGGTTTAATATTGGTCTGATTCTGGAAAAACCCTATTTGTAACCAATCAGAGACGTACCTAACACACATTCACCACAACTGGAGATGGGATCAGCCATTGAATGCAGTAAACAAACCACAACTACAGGTGGGATTGGCCATTGAATACAGAAACTGGATCATGCATACAGACGGGATCGGGACCGAAAGAGTTAATAATATTTTCTAAATAAAGAACAGTCAATGATGAATTTAATGAAAATGTTGGACTTTACCTACTGGTGCAGTGGCAACAATGTGAGAAATAAATACCAATTAAAGAAGTCTTTTAAAGTGTAATTCATATTTTAATTTTATTTATTGGTTTGGTTTCATTGTTATCATATAAATGGGACATGGATTGTTCTATTGAAATGTGAAGAGTCATTTGACTGTCATAGCTATTCCATGAAAACATAGCTAAGTGCTTATTCAATGGTTAAGATTTATTTTGACAACAGTAGCAAATACTTGATTTTCCTTTTTCATTATAAAACAAGCTATTTAGCAAATTATTTATCTCAGCCAGTCACAATATGTATGAAAGATGCCATCATCACCCTAACACCCTCGTGTCATGCTGAGCTTAATTTGTTAAAATCACATTGTAGACGACTCTGTAGTGGTTACCTTTGCTTTATCTGCAGTTTGTTCCTCAAACTTGACTGTGATACATTCGAACACAGACTTACAAGTTGCAATAAAACACACATCTTTTTCTCATTCCACATTCTTTTTGTTGATTTTTTGTGTGTGCTGACTTCAGTCTGGCATTTTAGGACAGTGCCAATGACATATGCTGTTTTGTTAGCACAAATGACAAAGGTTGTACACAGTTTAAGCCATGAACTACTGATGAAGTGACATTTAAAATTTCGATCTTTGAGGAATTATCCACTGCAAACATCAATGGATTTCACTCCATCAGTTCATTAGTATAATTCTAGCTATGAAGTTTGAAGTTTGCAGTGAATACACAAGGGAAGCAACTCTAATTTTACTGAGACACATTTGTGAGTACTGCATGTCAATTTTATTTCTATTAAAACTCTTCAATCAGTCAGTGACTGTGTACATGTCTTCATCTTATTTAATATCCTTAAATATTAAAATTCTTTAAATGAATATTTGTGTGGGACAATGGAGATTGTAATTCGCTTGCATAAACATTGCCACAGTAAGCTTTCATGGCCCTCCTCACTACTCATTGAGGGAGCTGTGTATGTGAATGGCACCTGAATTTACAGGCGGACTTTGAGAATTGTATTTACAAATACAATTATACCTACTTCAGCAACCAGCAGGATGTATAGACCATCTTTGTATTATAGGTCAAGTACCTATTGGGATACTATATGTACCGATCTGTAAAGATCATCGACCTTTGTTCAGAGGTTTTGTTGTTATTCAAATTGTATTTGTGGCTGTTGTGTTGTTGAAATAGAAGATTATTTCTGCATTTTTCTGATTCTTCTTTTTTGAATTGATCAGACTGCAGTAGACTCTGCTAATTCAAAAAAAAAATCAAGATTTATAATTGCAGCAAATGTTGACTAGTTCTAACTTACAGTGGAACGTGTTTTAAAATCGACTCCAATTAAGTTTTTTCTGGACTGCAAAGAACTGATTCAGGTCCAAATGCATTAAATCATGATTATTTTAATACTCTTTCATTTATAACCACATTTAGTTGTTTAACACATTCAGTTGTTTCATATATAAATATGGAACATGGCTAATTGGGATGCTACATATACCAGATACCTGCCTATTTTTGACACAGACATTTATAAATTGTCATACTGGGCTTGGCGCTTAAGGCTGCAGTTAGAGGTGCATCTATTAGTGATGGTTTTCATTTTCTGTCTTAAATGTTCTTACAGACTGCTGCATTTTGTCTTAATTATCTTCCTTAAAAAAAAATATGTCTGAAAAGTTCTGTCCATTTATATTTTTGTTTTGATCATTTGCAATGGTAAGAATTCCAGTGATGTTAAGTAAGGTTTCAGACTTTGTGTATTACTTTGATTGGAAGTAAATTTATTTGCACCAAGCACCCATGTTATTTAGCTTTCAAATTTATCATGGCTTGAATGAAATTTTGTCCTTAAGGTCAAGAAAGTCAGTTTTATTTTGTGCCCCACCAGAAATGATGTTGGGACATTTTGTGTTAGCCTTGTCCATCGATCTGTCTGTAAGGTTAAGTGCATGTAAGTCAGTTGTCAGGCACTGTGTCGGATCATTCTTGTTCTATGAGCACATTTCCAGTTGTTTTGTTTTTTCAACCCTTTCAATCATGGTGCTACATGTACAGGGTGCTGTGAATAAAACAACATGCCACCAGCTGACAGTATCCCACTATGGCTGGCAGGAAATAAAACAAAATGCCAGCAGCTGACAGAATCCAAACATGGCTGGCAGGGAATAAAACAACATGCCAGCAGTTAACAGTTTCCCAATATGGCTGGCAAGAAATAAAACAACATGCCATCTGAGCTAACAGTATCCCAATACAGCTGGCAGGGAATAAAACAACATGCCAGCAGTTAACAGTTTCCCAATATGGCTGGCAAGAAATAAAACAACATGCCAACTTAGCTAACAGTATCCCAATACAGCTGGCGGGGAATAAAACAACATGCCACCAGTTAACAGTATCTGAATATGGCTGGCAGGAAATAAAACAACATACCACCAACTGGCAGTATCCTGATATGGCTGGCTGGGAATAAAACAACATGCCATGCCACCAGCAGACAGTATCCCAATATGGCTGGCTGGGAATAAAACAACATGCCATGCCACCAGCTGACAGTATCCCAATATGGCTGGCTGAGAAAAAATGCAAATCAAGATCAGCATATTTAAAGCTTTCGATTCAGTATTTAGTTGTTCTTTATTTCTAAAGTATAAAATGATAAACATCAGCATTCTTGCTTATGTGAACACCAAGCAGCAAGTCCCAGTTTAGTGTGTGCTATAAATAGATTCCACTCACTGGTGTGATTCAGAATCAACAGTCACTGTTACTGCTGTGTAGGATTTTTGGGATTGTTTTCTTTTTTTTCTTATTCTTTATAATGGTATTTAATGATTACGAAAAAGGTCTTTCATTAAACTTAATCCTCAAATATTGACCTGGTGTATCCTTATTCTACTGCAGCAGTCATTTACATTTGTGGGGAAATTTTATGATGTCTTCTTTAACATGATTGGCACGTTAGGATTTATCTAATGCACTAATTTGTGCTATTCGAAACTACCAGAAAGTTCATTTAGTGTGAAGTAATATTCCCATCATAGCTGCTTAGAATTAGCCATACAAATGATGGTTGTTTACCCCAGGAGCATCAGGAAGTGCTTACAATGGACATATGGCACAGGCATTGAAAAGCACATACATTGATATGTGGTAGAGACATAACATTGCACTTGCATGAGCTGCTTTGTAGGAGATGTCATATTATATACAAGGTATTCTATGCATATTGAATAATGAAATGGGATCTTGATCAAATCTGCCTTCTAAGAGAGATGACTATATATCATAGCAAATTTTTGCTAGGGGAATACTGTATATTAGAAATGTACTGTGGCATGAAACATTTTCTAACCTTGAAGTCTGTTCAGAATTTGTATGCATCATTTTTTTTGTGTGGACTGTAATTGTGAGGCTTTGCAAAATTTTATGAAGACAGTGAGAGAATACAGTATAGCCCTAATCACCTGAGCATATTTTGTTTCTTCTTCCCGCCTCCCCTTCTCCTTTTCCTTTCCCTCTTAACTTCATGCATGATATTACATAGAAAATATGTCATTCTTGTAGATACTACGACACTAATTCATCCAATCCGCTGTGATTATAGTCTGTAATAAAATAAATAATACGTTTTCTCTTTTTTTCGGGAGATTTTCTAGCCAGTGAAGATTGTTATTTATATTCAGTAGAAGGCAGTGTTAAAACCTAAACAGAAAATAAAATGTTTATTTTATTTCAAGGGTCTCCTTGGTGGCCAAGGGGTCTGAGGTGCTTGCCTTTACAGATTGCTTGCATTTCACCTTGCTTAGCATGGGTTCTAGTCTAGGCTCAGCCAACGTTTGTATTTGAAAAAGCTTGCTAGTAGCTTCTCATAGGCTGGTGGTTCTTCCCAGATTATTCCTCCACCAAATATACTGACCACCATGTATATTATTATGTGCTATAAATGGCATTCAACCATCAAAGTCAGTTATTGAGTTCAGCCTCATGGCTGTTGCATTGGATGACAGACTGGTGTGGATATGATGGATGTATAAAGTTCATGTGCACTGAAGATTCCAGTCATTTCGTTGACAACTGTTTCCATAAATGCAACATAACCCATGCTAATTGTTTGATACATTGTGTTAAAGTTAGTACCTGACATGACTAATACATCAGTATGCATCAGAACCTTAACCAATGCCTTGTTTGTCATCAAAACAGGTTGAAAAAAATGAGAAAATACAAGGATTTTATTTAGTGCAGTGATGCCTTTTAGGTGTCCCAAACACAAGATTGTATGAGCTTGGCATATAGCCCTGTGTTGATAGTTGCTGATAGTACATTTGTCAACATTTGCTGGTAGCCAATTTGTAAGAGAGCATCTTGGCATCAGAACATTCAGTGTAGAAATGATGATGATCCACTATGAAATATGACCACCATTACTAAACAATAGAGGTAAAATATTTCAAATCACTTGTCTAAAGCAACTCAACCAGAAGAATCCAATCTTGCAGTTTGAAGACCTTTACATTTTGAGACATGTTAATCTGATATTAGATATGGCTACCATCAACCACAGGGTCAGTTTACACCAGTTTTAACCCAAGGATAATTGGCAGTATCAAAGCATTTCAACATTGTACTTTAGTCCACTTTTAATTTATATTACTGGAAGTAAAAAGAAAACACAATTTCTGCAGACTTTTCAAAAACTGCTTGACATTTCATCCAGATAAAGCAAAGGGCTTTTCAGCAAAAACATCTGTCTTTTAGAAATGTATTTAAAAACTATATATAATATTGCTGTCATTCCAAAAAATGTTTTTAAAAAAAGAAACTACATTCCAACCAAAAGCCAAATTAAATGAATGTTTCTAATCTGATTTGATGGGGAACATCCAGGGCAATATATCTTAAACCTCACCTAATAACTGCTATTACATATGACTTAGTCCCTTGTTTTGAAAAGGGTTGTGATAAGGAAATGCTCATTTTCATCACATTTGCTTCATATACAGTCTTGCAAAGCAATAAGTCATATTACTATTGTAAGAAGAATTTAAAATGTGTGTCTTACACAAAGATATTGTGACCTTCCTGTCATCCTTAAACAAATCGAAAGAGAAACATCCATTCTCTGTCAAATATTCATGATGGAAAATTTAATCAGTTTCTTCTTTAAAAAATACTTTTCATTTAGAAACAAATATTAAGATGGTCTACTAAAATTAGTTTCTTTTGATCAGCATGAAATGATTTGATTTTTATACTGATTTTAGTAATCACAATAAAATTGCTATGACAGAAAATGATGAAGTGAACAAAAAGTTTATAGGACCTTTGAAAAACTTGAGTAATTTATAACCAGTGCAACTGGAAACATATCATTGTGTTTCGCCTCATCTAGGTTACCTGCTCATGTGGACTGTTAATGAGTCTGCTGAAAATTGCATTTATTACAATGTCCATGTATCTAAATGAAACTAATTTGCCGATCACGTTGCCAACGTAGAACATATTAATGGAAATAAGAAACAAACACAGTCAAATAAAATCTCCGACAGTTACGATTACAGTGGCAATAGGAATAGCTGATTATCTGTTTAAGATGAAAATTAAATTTAATCAGGAAAGAGGGAGAGAGAGAATGTGATACAAAAAGAGAAAATTTATTCCTACACCCACTTGTCGCTAAGCAATCCCCACTATAACAGTATGTGAGTTGCCATAGAGACTTTCCAAGCTAACCATGCATGTTAAAAAGCTCATAATGTTCTGATCAAAGACATTGTGAAGACTAAGTTCTGCTTAATTAACTATTAATCCATGATCCATGGTGACTTAATGTGTAATACAGGTTTAGCACCTACTGGCACAGATAGGAATAGAAATCATGTAAGCTGAGTTTACCATGATCAAAGTGCATTGACACTTGTGTTCACATGTTCACTTTGGTCCTATTGAAGTTTCTTAATATTGTTTTACTTTTTCAGCTCTTAAACATGTCAAATTCCTGCAGAACATTCTTTTTTTTAAAATTACTAATAGATACACCATCAATGATTAACAAACAATCCAAATACTTCCATTCACTGTTTTGTATTTTTAACCAAATTAAACCCATATGACTGAGCAATGAAACAAAATCTGTCACCCAATGGACCTGGATATTTGACATTTTAGTGTACTCCAACATTTCACAAGTAATCGTCTGTAATTATAATGTATTTTGTTGCTCTTATTGACAGAAGTTTTTTCCCCTTGTAACTGTAGCCAATGTGATGCGAGCTTTATTCTTTTGTAATTTTCGGTAGCTATGACACTCTGCTTCTGCTTTCCTAAATCCTGCATTATTATCTCCCCTGGCAGCTGGCAGATGATATTAGAACAGGCCTGGAAAATGAGGTTGGTTGCATGCTGGAAGCTCTTCTTTTTAGTTCTTTCTTTTATTTTGTGGTTTGATTTTGCATCCATTTCTGTTAAATAATTGAGTTATATGTATGCAGGTATAGTGTTTAATGGCACATCATCAAAATTCAGCCATTTTCTTTTGTTTTATACAGATAATGTGATTTTAATTAGTCTCACTGCACTACATTGATAGAATGTTTTTGTTAATTGTAAAGATGTCACGCACTGTCAATTCACTTTTAAATAAAATTATTTAAAACAGCAAGTTTGCATACAAACTTTTAACTTCATGGAGGCATCAGATGCAGAGGCCAAAATTTTCACACATGAATTTGCCATAGCACTCTGTCAAACTATTTTTCAAAAGAATTTCGTTCCAGATCATGAAGGATTTGCACTTCCAGTTGGCAAGAGATGCATTGATTTATTGGTCAAAATGTTTAAGGTCGAAGTCACAGTGGCACAAAGATGAAAATGTTTCAGCTTAATACCTTAAGGTCTAGACCAGAATTCTTTACCAAACACTGTTGATTACAATTGGTTTTAGGAAGAAACATAATAATTCAGGGTATATTTTTATAAAGTTTAAAAGTCCAGGTACAGTGACTCAGATCAAGGACTTGCATATGTCATTTTGAGGGCAGAATTTCAGCCTCATTCCCAATCCATAAAATGTGTACATTTTCCCAATTTGATATGAAGATTCTCATTTAAAAGGAAGATTCAAATAAATGGTTACAAAATTGGTCTCCTATTCCATTATTTTTAAGCCAAAAATTAGAAACAAACAAAACATTTTTTTGAGCTAATGAAAAATCTGTATTTTATTGATGTTATTTTATAGGAAGGTAGATGTTTCATTTTTTATATGACATTGCTCAGTGAGTCATTAACTCCTTGCAACAATTTTGCCCACTTTATGCCAGCGTTTACCAACTGCTTTATGGCATTAAGATGCACTGTACTCTCACTAATATACATGCTGTCTTGTTTTCAATTTTTTGTTTTTCTTTATTCCGAAAATTCCCATTTACACACCAATCTGCATAATTCCATGGGGAACCCCAGTTGAGAAATGACACAAAAGTTTTTGCAAATAATTGGTGGTTTCATCTCAGTAGATTTGTTTGCATCGTAAACCTTGACCAAACTTTGGAGATGGCATCCACTTGGACCAGAAAAGAAACCTATTAATGTCAAAAAGTCAAAGCCATACCAGAGTAAAAAGTTTTTTTTATCATTGTTGTATGTAGCCACAAGTAAACATTAAAATAATTGGTTTTAGTTTTGCATTTTAGAGATTCTTAAATGAGGTACATTGTGTTTTTAGACCTAAAGCAAGATTTTCTTTGTCCAGATCTGGATCACCTCACAATATGTCATACTTTCAGAGTACTAGACTGTGGGATTTGATAAAATAATTTGTGAGATTTGAGTAAATGTTTGGTGAAATTCGATTTGGTTCAAGGTCGTCAGTATGCATCATTTGTTGGGTTTACTTTTTTATATACATTAATAATTTTTAGATTGTGTGGAATATGATTGATATTATCTTTTTTACATTCCGTCTACAAGTATATTCAAACATTCAACTTTGTATGAAACCACTTGCACTGTATGGTCTTTTATTTCAAAATAGCAGCAGGAAAAAAATAGCAGAAGAAGTTGATTATTCTTTTACACTGAGAGAGACGCTTTAAGATGAGATTTTATTCCCACATTGTGTGGTGTCAAACACATACTTTACCTCTCAAGAGTGGTCAACCTCCATTAAGAGGCCACCTTCCCAAAACCAGAGAATGGCATATTTGTACCATTTTGAGATGCTATAGCTTTTATAAAAGGCCATCTTTTGATTGCAGGGGTGTCCTTTTAAGAGGGGTACATTTTATTGTGTAAGACATTTCATCATTGTGACTCATACATAAAACTTCATTTTTTTCTCTTTTCAGATTTGTACTATTCACTTAGATTTTGAAATTGTCATTTTAGCCTATCCACCTTTCAGATCTTTTTTCTTGTGTTTGTTTTGTTTTCTTGTCTATGACAAACTTGAATTCTCAGCCTGCTTAAGTATAATTCTCAGCTATGACCAAATAAGTATCATTCTCAGCTATTGCCAGATAATTATAATTCTTAGCTATGACCAACTTAAGTATAATTTTCAGCTATGGCCAACTTAAGCATGATTCTAAGATATGGCCATCTTAAGTATAATTATAAGATATGGCCATCTTAAGTACAATTCTTAGCTAAGACAAAACCAAGTATAATTCTCACATATGCCCATCTTAATAATGATTATATGATATGCCCATCTGAAGTATAATTCTCAGCTATGCCCATCTTAAGTATAATTCCAAGATATGGCCAACTTAAGTACAATTCTACAATATGGCCAACTTAATTATAATTCTCAGACTGAGGTAATTTAATCCATACTCTAAGACAAAGGGTTCATTCAATTGCCATTTAACTGTGAAAGGGCAAGCAAGGCAGAAAATACTTGTACATGTTGTATGACTGGTCAAAGTAGCATGGACAAAAAAATTACAAATCCTTTTTAAGGGGTACAATTTTATTTAACTAGCCATTATACTTGATTCAGATAGTAACCTAATGGGGTTTAAAAGACAGAATTTCTACCTAAAGCAGTGTGCCTAATTGTGTTGCTTAATTTACCCTTTGTCAAATATGTCTGGAAAAACAGTTACCTCCTTTCGAGGGCCACCATCATAGGTCACACCAAATTAGTAATTTGTATGTATTACTGTTTGTTTTCCTATTGAGTGACTGCACAATTTATGCCACCATTTCGTTCAGAAGGAATTAGAGGGCAGGTACACTATAGGTTTAACCCTTTAAGCAAAGCTTGTAAATATGTTAATGTGTTATAATGACAAAATCTGATGGAATGATAAAAATTTGTGAAGAAGTCACATCCCATAATAAACTCAGAAATGTTGATCCCATTTTGGTGTCATAACCACTGATGATATGGTTTGTTTTCTTGCTTTATGGCACATCAACACACACAGGTTATTATATGCTGTGGCAATTGGAGTAGAGTGCCTTGCCCAAGGACATACCATTGTAGCCAAGTCTAAGTCAGATCCAGTGGTAGGATACATTCCTGCACCCTTTCAGTTCAGTCCAACACACTAAACAACGGGCATCTATAGCTCACACACTGCATGTTGAACACAGAATCACAGATCTACAATTCTTTCTGAACAGAATTTTCTTAAATTTATTTAAAAAATTCTTTGTAAAATTTGTGTTTTTCATTATGTAAAAATATTAGTGGTGGCTGTCCTATTGAAAGTAATTGTTTTTCTGCTCTTTGCTCTACTAAGTTTGCATTATTGTACTAGCCTCCATTAGTAGCCCAGAAATTTTCTTTATAAAACTGTGTTTCCATAAATGCAGACCAATTAAAATTCTGTATTTGATAATGATAATAAAGGCTGACAAAAGTTTATAAAATGGTTTTTTTTTTTTTTTAAATTGTGCAGTTTGGGGATGAGCTGTCAGTGTCCCTAAAAGAGACACTATCTAAACTGGATAAAGAAGGGGAGGGTGTCCCAGAGGAGCAATCTGTCATCATGACCATGGGTACCACACTGTTTGAGCTGTACCTGGCAATACAGGAATTCTGCAAGTTCAAAGAATATCTTCCAACTAGGTAAAAACTTGGATGTGTGGTGAGGGACAGTTTCTTGAGATGTAAAGCAACATTGTTTGTCACAGCCTTCTTTAAAGACTTCCATATACTGTGCCATGAAAGAGTTTTCACTTTTTTTCCAGTGATGCAGTGATCTCACAAGAACTTTGAAACAAAATATACAAGTCACTGTACTTCATGAATTATTGACGCTGAAAATGTTTGATCAAATTGGTCATCTTTAATATTTTTCAGCATATAACATGTGAGATTGACTTGTATTAGATCATTTTGAGTTCCAGTTTACCATCTGGATCGTATGTAATGAAATATTTTGTAACAAAATTTACGACAGGGTATTGAGGATCCTGGCAACATAGGATCTGCTGTTTTAATATGTATTAATAATATGGAAAAATATATTTCAGTATGAGGAAGAACCTTGGAATCTGTCAGTATTACAGCTGGTTCAAGTTTGCAGTCCACAAATGGTTGTACATTGCCAAGCATAAAGCTTATCAGAGGATACTCAAAGCAGTGGAGCTTGACAAGGTACTTGTATCAATCTATTCATAACCCACTCCTATTTATTCTTCTTTGCTTTCTTCTCTCATGGTGGTGTAATTATTTAATCAATAATCATTAATGTGTATGGTTTTTTTCAGCCAAATTAAAAAAAGAACAATTAAAGAAACATCTAGTTTTAAAAAAATGTTATTCAGTAAAATGTGTCATAGTTTGCCTTATGCACATAATGCTCAGAACATTCTTAATCTTTGTTTTATATATACTTTAATGTGAACATTTATGAGTTTGGAATGGTAAGGTCGCTTTCTCTCTCGCTCTCTCTCTGTCATAGTTTGGAATAGTCATCACTTTCAGCTTGATGGGTTATAAACAACTTCACATTTTTTAAGAATTGCTCAGAATTGCACTTTTCATATTTATTTTGGATTATAATGTCAAAGCATGTACTAGCAGAACCTAGACTAAATTGAGAAAGTCATATCTATAAAAACAACCTACTCTTTTTAAGATATATGCAGTGATATTGTCCATTGACAATATAATTTTTTCTGTTGACATGAAAATTAGTCTCCATTTGCTTATTGCTATGTCTGCAGATGAAATTATCACCCAGAAAAAGCTGTGCATATGTATCGTGTATCATTATGTGCATATGTATCGTGTTGAGCTCTGCTTACATCATAAAGATCTATTTCAGCATAGGACTGATTGAATATCTCATATTTTTATCCATATTGTTCCCTTCAAATTGCGATAAATAATTGGCTATATTACATTTTTACAATCACTAGATAGTTGATGTGGACAAAGGTGTCAAATACAGTACTTCGGCAGTGGATGTCTGTTGCTGCTTCTCCCAGGTAAGGGAAATTTTATTCTCACCCATGCGACAGTGAAATCTACCTGTTTTGCTAACCTTAATTTTCTTATCTCATTCTGGTTATCTCGGACCAGTCATCTCGGTCATGGTGTCCACATACAAGGGACTACTTTATCAAGGGATGCAACCATTGATGTCTTCTACTTGGCCTGATGGAGTTGTTTTCCCATCAAACAAATGCTGACACTTGAGGAAATTGACCAAAATTGTTTTTGGAGGAGTGAAAGAAATAATTTACAAAAAGAAGATTTTTTAAAAAACCCAATAAAGATAACAGAAAAAAAAAATAGACGACAAAGTAGGGAACATCTTGACTCTTAAAGGTAGGAGAGCAAATGTTTACCCCATCGTGTCCCAGTTGAATCAAACATGTACCTGCAATTATTCATGACAAATAATGCACTTATCAGTCAGAAGGAATCATTTATCCATCCAAACATTATTCCAGAAGCAGATTTCCCTGTAGTACATCCTTCCACTATTAATAGCTACACTTGCCATATTTCCAAGACAAAAAATATATTTTGCAAGAAACCAATTACTTGCAAGATCAGCACATGGTTATCCGTTATGGTCTGTATTTAGAGGGTCTTTCATGCATGGTTATAATTTTACAACCAATTACAACACTAGTATGTCACAAACAATACCACTTCGGTGGCCAGTAGTTAGGGTGTTCACCTTGTATGCAAGAGGTTGTGGGTTCAATACCCGGCGGAGTCATACCAAAGACTATAAAAAATGGTACTAACAGCTTCCTCTCTTGGTACTCAGCATTAAGAGGTTAGTGATAGGACTGGTCAACCTGGTGTCAGGATAATGTAACTGGGTGGGACATCATGATACATGTCTGTGGCAAAAATCCAAATCACATTCACACACACACATGTCACTAACAGTTTCATTTCCTCAAAAGAAAAGGAAAATTATATATGAAAGTGACACAGATTTCCAATTACCCATGAATAATCCAATTACGGTCACTCATGTTACATGTTACTCTTTGTTATGGCCTATACAGAGCTATGTACCCAGTATCGTTTCATTATTTACAATATAACTTTTCCAAATTGGAACTGATGAAAATGAAACATTTTCTTGTAATAAATGTTAATTATTTATTGTTAATTTCATATAGCATCCATTTATTAAATGTGATAATACTTCAATACTATCAAACATTTTATGTTATTTTTTGCTCATGCGTAAAACGTGTGTACTTTAGATGGAATGGTCATGACACAGCCCCCATTAACATGTTTCTATTATTGTGCCGCATGTAACTATTTGTGTGTGAACTATATTACAAAAATTAAGAGTTCTTTTCACTTAAAAAGGAAAATATTGGGTGAGAAAAATAATATACATTGGATTTTGCACTGAGACAATGAAATTCCAGCCATGGGGTTACATTATATGTCTCCCCATGAGGCAAGCCTCATGTGGAGACAAATAATGAACCCTTGGCTCGGATTTCTTTGTATTGGTACAAACTCCAGCATAGATTATATTATTCTCACTCCCCACCAGCTCAATTCAAAGCTTTTCAGAATTCAGATAACAAAATCAATGGCAGACAAAGTTTGTAGGGAATATAGCATTGTCCCCATTTGATTGTAGACAAAGTCTTATAGTGATCATGTTGAATGGTTGTCCAGTCATCCATCAACAGTTTGGTTTCCTTTAGACTCGTTTACTTGGTATTGTTAGTTTTCTATCAAATTTAGTATGCAACTTTACATTGATAAGACCGAGAATGAATTTGATTTCCAATATTTTGTGATGTATTTACTGGAAAAAACTGCTCCCCATCCTCCTGACTTTGGTTTCCACATGATAACATTACCATAGGTTGTTGGATTTCAGCCATGCTTAGTGTGTGGTTTTTAAATTGGTGAGCCCTTGATTGACTTCCATTTCCAACATTATGTGATATTTACAGGAATTTTCCTTCTAATTGCCAGTCCTACTGAACCTGGTTTCCATATCTTAATGTCACTGTCAAATTTGGTATGCTGCTTTATCTTGAAAAGAATGAATGAGTTTAATTTCAAGCATTCCATGAAATCATTTACAGGGTTTAATCCCCCTTATTGCCCATTATCTTGATTTTGGTTTCATCAGCATTTCTTTACCAAGGATTCTTGGATTTCAACCAAATTTGGCCAGCACTTTTATGCATAAAAGACCATGACTGAGTTAAATTTCATGCATTCCACATTAAATAGTTATGACACCCGATTGCCTGTTTTGCAAGTTTAAGGCCATGCTGGATTCAGTGTAGCATGCAAGGCCCATTGTGATGCACCTGTTACAAATAGCTCTAGGATTTTAAATTTTTTTTAACATGCCAAGTAGTTATTCTCTGAAGCAAGTTGGGCCATCCACTAATAGTTTTTTAATTTTCTGATTAAAGTTTAATAGAAATTCCACTGAATTGTATTCTAATCCCACAGTCATTCTGTTTTGAACAAAGGCATATAATTTCATCATACAGTTTTTTTTCTTGATAGTTTCATAAATAGCAAAGCATTGGAAGAAATGCTAAAATTTACAGGCATTATTTTATATTTTCTGAGTTGTTGTTACAGCTAAAAGGTTGTAATGGTAGTATAAACATTATTTTACATGTAATCTTAATGCTTTTGTCAAGATACATCTTGATTTAGTAATGCATTATATTTATTATGCTCATTGCTGCAGTGTACTTGAAGTTACAAACTTGGATACAGAAGTTCTAGATAGTAGCTTTTCTTTTGCTTGGCTTCATCACAGGAAAACTGGACTCAAAAACTACTTGTGATAATATGTGATCCTGTATAGTATTTAAAGTGAGGCATGAATCATGAAAATGTGTATCTTCTTTTTCATGACTCTGTGATATCAGTGGAGGGAGTATATACCATTACCCATATGTCTGCCCCATCCAGTCTGGTCACGTCCATAAAAAAAATTCCTGCTTGTAACTTTAAGGATTCCAGCAAAATTTGGTATGGAACTTTACTTTAAGAAGATGTATGTCAGTTTTTTTATTTTCCAACCTTCTGGCAAAATTTAATGAAGTTGAAGACTTTGAGCAGTTTCCTTCAATCACATTACATTGGCATGGGCATCCATTTACACTTGACAAATTTTAATGTATATATTCAGATACTCAAAATATTTAAAGTCCGATTTTTATTTCAGTTTTTATGCTTAGACTGTTTTGTGACTCTGGGAATTTTTTTACAGTTACTCAGATCCTATGAGTTTTATTAATTACTCAGTTCCCATTACTTTTGTCTTATCTAGAGTTGCATCTAAATCTGGGAACTTATTACATTTACTCAGTTCCCATGACTTTTTCTCATCTCACAGTTTTATGTTAATGAAAAATTCATAGAATAGAAAGAACCAACTACGAGTACAATATGTTAAACAAAAGTTCTCTTATATGAACACTGCCTGTTATGAGTCCTCAGTTATCCATAGTTAGATAAATAAGATAAATTCCTCTCTTTTCATTCTAGATAACAGAGTTCTGGAAACAACTGGATTGGCCAGACCTGGTTGGAGCCTATCCAATGGTGAAGAAGGTTACTGAGGTACCTATTTTGTGAATTGTATTTTAAGATTATGCCTAAAATCTCCATCCTGTGCTTTTCTTGAAAAAGTGTTTCAAAGACTAGTTACGTTATATCCAGCAGCAATCAATTTTGCAGCTACAGTGAAATCCCATCAATTTGGGACACATTGTCTTATCCGTTTCTGTATGAATCCAAACTTTCAGATGCATCAGATAATAATTCAATTTGGGAATCTTTTCTCAGGTATTGTTATTTTGGATATTAAAACATTTGGACAATAAGAATGCAGGTTAACAATGTTTCACTGTATTTAATGATTTTGATTTGCACAGAACCTTTGGTGCAAATGAAGTACAACTATGGGAGCATTGAGTTTGTTCAAAGCATAATGTGAACAGTTTTGTACTCGATTACTTTAAAGAAAAATTATGTAATATGCCTGCCTCGTACATTCTACTCACAGTGCATCACATAGTGTAATTTTTGCTTTAATTATTGAGCTTTTTTTATTTAATGTACAAGAGCTTACTTCATGGGGCCCCGAGTGGTCTAAAGCGCTGTCCATTATGGATCTCCGCCATCTCGCCACTGCCTGCGGTGGTCCGAGTCTCGGATTCAGCCATTGTGGGTATGTGAGAAAGCTAGTAGCTTCTCGTGGGTCGGTGGTTCTTTCCCGGGTTTTCCCGGGATCTTCCTCCACCATTAATACTGGCCGCCATGTATAGCCTATCGTGTGCTGAAATACGGTGTTAAACCACACAACAACAACAACAACAACTTACTTCATAATCTATGATCAATCATATCAGTGTTATGAGGTTGTATTTGAACTGTTTACGAAACAACATTTAGGGATTTGATGAAAAAATTGAAAATTGATCTATACATCTCTCCTTCAATAACTCGCGTACATCAGGTCCAAAAAACACAGACCAAACTATAAGTGAGGGTGCAAGTTACCAAGGTACCTCCAAAACATCCGCTAGATATCCAGAGAACCACAAGACTTGGGTAGGGAAACGGAGCTGTTTAATGACTGAATCCTTGTTTTATAATCACATCATGAATAATTATCAATAAAGTGCTTTTTCTGATGAAGTTGTTTGTTATTCTGTATAAGTTGCATTTATTTTCATAATGTCCAACATCTGCAAGATCGATAACATGATTCCAACTGATTTCAGCAACCAACATGGAACACGAATACATTTGTGTATTATGTCATGGCTTTTTGTTTTGTTGATTAGTCGGGTTCCTGGAGTGGTGTTTAATAGTATTTTGTGAAACAAGGAGTCTATGAAGCAGGGAACCAGACTAACTGTTGATACACTACCAAACAAGAGTCCTTTTTATATACAAAATGCAACATTCCGTGCAATATTCATCTACATCAAAACTCAATTTTTGAATTGTTCAATTAGTAAAATTTTTATGCCATGATTTCATTGCAAGTAACAGTGAAACTTCTTTTAATCCTTGAAGATATCTCTACGTGCAAATTCAGGAATTCTCAGAACCTCTACTTTCCCCTAAATGGTCCATATCTGTGAAATAAAGATCTTTATTTTATGAAGTACTCATTTCACCTGGTTGCTATCTTTAATCACAGTTGTGATTTATTAATTTGATTTAAGGTACAGTAGTCCCCGTCTTATAAGGCCACCCGTAATGCAGCAGGGAAGTGGCCTTATAATGAGGGTGGCCTTTCTAGAGGGGGATGACAAATGCGAATAGTAAATACATATGAAGTCACACGTACATTTAATTCTAAAACATTTAATATTTTCATTAAAAAATCACATGCATGTTGTGAAACAAACTGTTTAATCATTTTCAAAAGAATGTTATGAATAATCATTGATATAGTTTTAAAACTCTTTATAATTATGTTACAGATCACATCATCTGTCACTTTGTTGGTAACAGTCTAAAAAACAAACCAGTCTCATCACAATTAAAAATATCCTTGCTGTCATATACCCTGCATATATCATTTAGTCTTTTGTTCCAATCTTCAACAACTTCATTATTGACCTCAGCTGATTCTCCACTAAGGACGGAACACTTAGTATTGTGTTGCACTTGAAATCTGTGCAAGCATCCATTAGTTGCAGTAAAGTCATCATATCCCAATTCAACTGACAAAATTGTTTCTTTTTCTTGTCATTCAAATCAGGATACAAACATCTCCTGGCTCAAACAATCTTCCTTTCTCCATCCATTTCACCTGCCCACTTCTGCAGAACTGTTTCATTATCTTTTACGATATTGTTTTTCTGAGTCTTCCCGACATTAGTTTTCTGCAAGGATCCTCGACCACCCCCCACTCAGTCAGTTGAATTACTTTTACTTTCTCTTCTAAACTGAGATTTTTCTTTTCCTTGATGACATGTTGATCTTTTTGCAGTAAGTTATTCATGTTGCCAACTGCTATACTGATAAAACAATTTTGTATGCATTGAAACAAATTGCCATGTATTTTTAAAGGAAGTTATCTTGTCACGTGATTCGTTAGTCGCAGTCTGGTACCCTATTGTTTTTATACATTTCTTTACACTAAGTGAGAGAAGCCAAAACGGCTTCAGTATGTACCATTAACATCACGCAGATTTGACCTTGCAGCCGTTAGGATTTGTAATTTTGACAATTATTGTTAGTAGTAATAGCCACTAATTATCAAAGGGAACAAGCTCAACATCTTACTAAGGGAAGCCATAAACGCTGTCAAACCATTTTCCTGCTGACTTGGGTATTGTACATCGATACTGCCACTTCTCAGCTGTTACTACTGTTCAATAATTGTAATCTTAACAATTATCAGAGTGACTAAACCGGACATCTTATGATAACACAGCAGTAAGACTAATTGGATTACATGTACTTACCCTTTTGTATGGATTAAATTTTGAGTCTTTCTCGGTTTTTATGGAATAAATTTGGCTTCTCGTGAGGTGTAAATGATATAATATTAACCTTAGTGGTACACGTACTTTACTCAACACTTCTTTCAGTAACAAAAACCTGACATCGGGAAACAGAAATCAGATTACTTAACACACGTTATGAATAAAATACTGGTTCTGGATACATATTCAAATAAAATGCGGCCGCTTGTGTGGGGTAGATTTTATATTATTGCACTAATATGCTGGTCGCATTAGCTGGGTGGTTTTTTGTGAGGGGTACTTTTGAACACAAACTTGTTGGTGCCAATGGATTCTGGCCATACGGAGCGGGTGGCCGTTGGTCAGAGGGGACGTTCAAGAGGGGTACTACTGTAATATAATTTGATTATTTACACAGTAACGTTTATAACAGTGTTTGATTGAACAAATGAAATGAGTTACTCAACATATGACCGGGGCTGCTGGTTTTTAAGCACCTTTATTTGATTCAAAAGGCATAATTAACATGAAAATAGAAAATGAGACCAGCTTTTTATTTAGTGCAGCAGTACAACAAATGCTTCTACTAGTCTGATATCAAAACATGGTCAGCACTTGATAAGGTTCTCAGAGAAACGCTTGCAGACATGGCTGTTATGGTCGATTTACACATTTTACGTTTAATTACAAGAGGACACATTGAATTTATGATAATTGCACTTAAAAATAACTAAAAGATAGAACTTCATTAAAATATTATTTAATTGGTATTTATTAATTAAAGTACTCCCTCCACTAGGCGTAAGTAACATTTTCATTGGTTGAAATTTCCTTGAATATCGTTAATTGCTGTGTACTAAGAATGTCTTTTGGAAAGAAAATGTAACATATTTTATGGCTTCTTTGTAAAGTTGATATTTCCTAATGAGCAGCAGAGGGGGCGAATCGGACATTTTGTCCAATCGTTATTTTGCTTAATTATTACTTTCTGCAACTCAACGATCTAGTGTCGTCAGCGCCTGGTAAAAAAAAAACGACGACGTCGTTGGGGGATCGTTGCGTCGTCATTTGGTTTAATTAACACCTTCTGCGCGTCGATCCCCAGCGTCGTCAGCGTCCGGTAAGCACATCGACGACCGCGTCGATGTCATCGCCCCCTCTGCTGCTATGATCTTACAAACAGAGTGATCACTAACTCCTCCTCTTGCAGATCAATTAGGTTATTTGACTGATCGGTAAGTCTGAAATTAATTCTCGTTAAAAACCGATCATGGCATCGCATATAGACCGGATTAATCGGACTCTCAATGATCAAAAATCCCGGAGGGGCTGTTGGTGAAAACGAATAAAGGATATACCCCTGTTGAGCTTGATTTGATTGCTTGGTATCCACCTGATAACTCCCTTCGATAACATCACACACTAGATTGATCGCTATCACTGATGCGATATTTACGTTGTATGGAGCAATATGCCTACCACCATCTCCGTTATCGTGTCTGAGGATAGTTGATGGGGGGATGTCCGCGGGTGGATTCTCAGGCCATCCTAGTATGGTTCTTATTGAACTGTTATAAATATTAACCATATACCCCGGTGTGCTTATTTCAATCGTCGACGATAACGTCGGTTCATGAACCGTAATAGCGATTTTTGATTCCTTTCCTGTGATCGATTTTATCCTGCGTTGAAATTCTTTATTGATTTGCTCTATTTGGTATGACCCAGTTGGTATTGTAACCTCCTCCCAGTTTGGGGTCCCATCGGGTTTATTTGTCCGTGCAAAAACCAGCGAGTTATTAGGTTGTTGTCCATTAAATGCGTCCGCTCGGATATTAGGCCAACTGTGATATACTCGCAATTTTGCCAGCGCTATTTCCTTTACTGGAACCGGTGATGGGAAGTTCACACTGAATTCGGGTTTCGTTGATGTTATCGATATCATACTTGTTTGTACCGGAGTGGTGTTCTCCGCGATCCGCTGAAGTAATTGAGACCCTTCGGGGTTCAGCGACATTATTATTATTCGTTGTTTTTAGTGTCTAATTTTAACAACCAGGTGGTTTCGGCTTCCAGTTGAAAATCCTCGATTTTTGACATCGCGGAGCTATATAACTGGACCATCGTGGAGAATTCAACATCGGATACGAACAAATTATCAATCGATAACGAGATCAACCCGGATAATTTCGAGTATGCGTCGGATACTATTTGATGTTTTACTGTATACTCGTTGAGTTTTTTCTGAAAACACGATGATATCTTCCTAGTGATTGCGTTGGCAACTCCAGCAACTGTTGTCATTGCGGAGACAGCGATTGGAACAGCGATCGGGGTTATCGTGGTCACCGTGGATAAAATAACACCGGCGCCAGCTACTATACCCGACACCGAGTACACGACCGCGTCGATGGCGGTTATTTTACGACGGTATTTTTTTATTTTTACACGGTATTGTTCGGAAAGCGTTTTCAAGTTCGCGGAAAATTCTTTTGCGGTATCGAATCGATATTGATGTGACGTCGGTGATACCTCTGATTCAACTTCCTTGGTGGTCATTTTTATTTTAAAAGAGCTAGTGTTTTTAATTACTTAGATTCGCTGCAAATTCCACATACCATGTAATGTTTGCCCGGGCTAGATTTCCATCAACGGCATAAATTGTAAACTGTTCAGTTGCGTTCTTGTCTATAATTGTTGATATTGTATTGTTAAACCCGGATGAACTCGACGATAATATATTAAACTGCATCATTGAAACCAGTGTCAGTCGATAAATACCCTTAACAGTTGCGGTGATATTTACTGTATTCTGTGTAGGAGTCCAATCGAATGATCCATGCCGAATTGTGTATACTGTGTTGATGATGTTCTCATGAGGGGTTTTTATTTTTTCGAATTGCTCTGCTACTCTCGGTAGTCCGTCTTTAATCGTTTCAACATCAGTTCTGATTATTCCTACTTCCCGCCAATGCGCGTCTACATTATTTATGATCGTTACAACATTAGTTTTGATTGTTTCTATTTCCCGTGTATTCTCGGTCATACTTTTTTTGTTTGCTGCAACATCAAGTTTGATTGTTCCTATTTCATATGTATGAACGTCTATACCTTTTTTGTTCGCTGCAACATCAGTTTTGATTAATCCTATTCCCCGCCAATACGCGTCTATATTTTTTTTATTCGCTTCAATATCAGTTTTGATTGTTCCTATTTCCTGTGTATGCGTGTCCATATTATTTATGATCGTTGTAACATCAGTTTTGATTGTTTCTATTTTCCGTCCATGCGAGTCTACATTATTTATGATTGTTGCAACATTAGCGCCGATTATTTCTATTTCCCGTTCATGCGCGTCTACACTCTTTTTGTTTGTTGCAACATCAGTTTTGATTGTTTTTATTTCCTGTCCATACGCAGTGATATCATTTATAGTTATTGTAATCTCATCCGGCTTGGTATTTTTTTTACCAAAGAATTTATCAAAGTTGTCATCGATCCTGTTAACATTTTTTCGCAACAGGGGTAAATTGGCCGACATCGCCGTAAACTCCAAAATAGCATTTGTTATTGTTTTAAGATTTGGTTCGGCTATCATCGCGGTTCCAAAAAAACTATTGATAATGAATTGCATACCGGCGACAGATACTTGTACCCCCTCGAACTGAATTGCTTGTATGTTAAATTTATTATACAAATTTTTTAACGAATCCGACATGGTTATATAATTGTCGCCAAGTGTACTTATTTTTCCATTTATTATCGATATATCTTCACCCGGTTTGAGTCGTCCGTCGCTGGTATACAGCGCGATAGTGTCCTCGGCGGCATTACGCTGTCGTATTAAAACGTCATTCAGTGACACATTACCGGATTTCAATTTACCCTGGCGGTCTTGAAATACAACTATTTCGCCCGGGTCAACACTTGTTAGATTCAACATATCAGCGATTTCATCCTCAATTAGTTTTTTTATGTCGGCGGCGGCCGTTTCCGTGGATTCTTTCAGCGCCGAAACCGGTCGTCCCCAAATATCAATCATTATTATTGTAAATGTTATTCTCTAAAATCCGTTGAGCTTCTACAACCCCACTAGTGTATTCGTTTACAACCATATGAGGTGGTTTCCGCGATGATGAAATCGCCGCGAGTACGTTCAATACCTCACGGCCACATATCGGTGGGTCACTCAATTGCTGTGTTGGCAGCGTGGAATAAAAAACCCGGGCTGAACACGCCCGGGCTGAACACGCCCGGATATACCGCATGAACTCTTTCGGCGGGGCTAACCCGTATGAATCAAAATAGACGATCGCACGCGGATCAATCGCGTATGCAACCCAATGAGTTCCCGCTCCGGAGGACCCATCGAGGTTAATTATACCGGTTTCAGTATTCCTTGGGGCCGCCGGTAATTGATCCCTCATAAAAACACCTCTGAAGTTTTTTATCGCTAACGCGTTTGCGGCGTCTATTAAATCAAAATTAGACATGGGAGTCATTGACTCAGGAGTCATTGACTCAGGAGTCATAGACTCTTGCGTTAATAAACGGTTCCCGGTAGTCTTAGACCCTTTCCCGAGTACCATGAATACGGGGTTCCCGGTAGTCTTAGACCCTTTCCGGCTACGGGTCGTTTTTTTTTGTAGCCTTTCCCGGTTGCCTTCTTCAATGCCATCCCCGCCGCGGTACCAACGGCTCCTAACGCCGCCGCCTTAGCCACTGCTGGTGCGGCCGCGGCAATTAATGCCGGAATCGCAGCTAACAGCGGAAATATCCCACCGGTCCTTTCCATGTTTTTAATTGCTGCGGCTGAAAAATCTATTTGAACACCCTTTTTATTCTTCATCGCATCATTGAAATGTTTTATTTGACGCGCCGTCAACGATATCTTATGATTACCACCCGCCATCTGTGACGGCTTCAGCGTTATTGTGGTCCCGCATTGTTTAGCCGACTTTGATCGTAATTTCTTGACTTGACCATCAGTCAACTCTACACTGACGACACTATACGACATTTTATTGTAAACGCGTTTTGTGCTTTCAATTACATGTTTTCCACTGGCGCATCAACGATTCTCATTCGTCCACCAACACCTTCTAGCAGCATTGATTTATCGCTGAGAATGACAGCAACCGCTCTATAATTAACACCACCCGGGGCTATACGAGCTCGGAAGTGTATATCAACGACGGATTGTCTCGTTAAATCAAGATGTTCCAGCGAAAAATAATAAATCGGATACAGGTTTTTAAAATCAAGTTGTGATATTTGCAAACCAGTGTCGACGTTTTGATCACGACCCATATACGACAGCAATCGATGATACACACGTGCGATATGGTTATCGCCGTAATTAAGCTGTATATCCTCGGATGGTTCCTGTTGTCCGTTTATTCTCAGCGAAACATCCCTGACTCCTAATTGATCAAATATCATATAGCTGTGTTCTTGACTGCCCAATCGTTCCCTATTCTGTAGCGCTATGAATATATGACGCGGGGCTGAAACACCCTGTTTTGACGCCAGGTGCCATGTAAACGTATCGGCGACGTTATCCTCTTTAGCATCAGTTGTTACCGCTAGCCAACTCAACAACGATTTCCCTCCCTGTTCCATAAATGCTAACAATCGTGCTTCCGTGGTAACTGATGGAGTCAGCACCGGCATCCACAATGCCATTTTAGTTAAAATGACTTTACCGGCAGCGACGCCAGCAGCATGCCATATTGCATTGTTATCATCGCCCCTTCGCGTCAGCGCGATTGTATGCTTAGCCCCATAGATGACTTTTCTAACATTTCTGCAGAATCCAAATATGTGATGGAGTGGAATCGCGCATGAAAACTGTCGGCGTGGTCCTTGCAACATTCCTACTCGTGCTGCGAATCCTAGATTGTAATCATTGTTGGTGCTTTTTATAATATTGAAATTAGCGCCTGGTTTTGCTCTGCGATCTGGATTGGTTGCTTCAACCTGGTCAGTTGCGGTATCTCTTTCCACCAGCACGTTGATGTACTGAATATGGTCAGCGTTATTGGTGGTGTCCTTCGCAAACATCATAGATGGGCCCGCCGATCTTGTATAATCATCCGAGTATCTCGCCAACCCAATTATCGTTGTTGCAACATCAACCTCGCGTTCTATTGATTCAATTTCTCGCCCGTCAATAAGATATCTGGCGCTCTCAAATAACGCCATGATACCGTTGTTGACGAAGCCAACTCGAACACGATGGTCATTTGGGTATGGTGCATTATCGGCGGTATTTGTCACGAGTTCTCCCTCGATTTCGATAAACGCTTCACACGGCAGAAAGTATTTACTGGTATCTTGGACTTGAAGTTCAATTCGCGATCGTAGGTCGGGTTGCGCTGCATAATAAGAATAATATTGATAATCACGGACAGAATCATCCCTGCGTACTGGGGCGTCCATATCAAACGCGGGATCAGCGGTACGCGCAAACATTCTATTATTTATCATGTTGATGTTTTCAATTGCGATTTTTTCGTCGTAAATTCTTTGAATTTAAACCACTCCCCGCTATCGCGTTCATGAGCGCGTTGGTTGCCGCATCGGCGGATGGCGAAGTCGCCAACGACTGAGTCGTCGCCAACGACTCTAATTTTTCTTCCACGGCGTTATTTATTACTTTACTGACATTTGCAGGCATCACTGTCGTTGATGGCATTACCGGTGGTTTCTGTTTTTTTCTCCTGAATTTCACCAATGACATTAGTTTGTCCCGCGCGGCTGAAAACGCCCTTCCGGCAACATCTCCAATGGCACTAATACCCTTATCACGAATAACATCAATAGCCTTCATTCCTAATTGTTTGGCTAACGGCGCTACTTTTGGAGCCATTCTTGTAAATAACCCCGCAATGGTGCTACCGAGACCATCTCCATAGTACGCGCGGTAAACAGGCAATCGCGAGTTTACCACGTAGACGAGTACTGGTTTATCATGGTTGTAGTGTATGATCATCCTTATTAAAAACACCAGTTTTCCAATTAATCATCCACGAGTTCGTCTATGAGCGTTCGATATGCATTAATGTCCATAATACCGCCTGCAAATAACCGCTTGCAAATATCAGCAGCCTCATTGATTATTTCCGTAGAGTTATTTCCGGCTCGTTTTCCTCCAATTAGTACTTCCAGCCGTGATATATCACTGAGAACACTATTAGGGCAGGTAACGCCGTAGGATTCTTTACCAACAGGGTATCCTTTTCCTTTTTTTGGTGTTCTACTCTTAACTTTCTCGAGGAATTTATCGTAATCGGGATCACCACGATGTGGTAATGCTTCTCTATGTTTACTCGCTAAATACACTATTCTTGCCCAGTTCTCCGTCGAGGTTATTTTTTTCTTGTAACCTTCATTGATATACTCATCTCGAATGCTCTTAGTTGATGTTGTAGCAACAAAATTAACTAATTCTTCATCGTCGTCGATGTCTCTAATTTGATCTATTGCGGACTTTTTAAGAACATTACGGGGTATATTTCCCTCTTTCTTTTTTTCTTTCGATGTTTCTTCGGGTGTTTCTTCGGGTATTTCTTCTTCTGGTTCTTTCGCAGTAGCACCTAATTCTTCCTCGTCGGCCATTGTAACATAAGGTTCTTGTGGTTCGGTTATAGCGAGTGGTGGTGGCCTCCGTGTTGTAGCAGCCGCTATTTTTGCAGGGAGTGTTTCTAAAGACCTTTTTGTTTGTTTTGTCTCTGCCGCTATCTTTTCAAGCGCACCAAGAACGGGTACAGTTGCCGCTGTAACATCCTTAGTCGCTTTAGTTACCGGGGCAAAGAGTTGTTCGCTTCCAACAGTAAAATCGGTTTGCATTTGTTGTCGCGTTTGAAGTTTCTCTCTCACTCTGTCTCGTAACGGTATGAACTTTTTAAGCGCTGCTAGCCGCTCTCTGGCTAGCCGAGTAGTAAGTGATTCACCTACCATTATTGTAAATTGATCCGCAATTTTCTAATTTTCCGCCGAGTGTACCATCGGGGGCTCCACGGAGTTTTCGTCTATAATCCTTCTAATGTTTTTGATCTTACTAGAAATCTCCCGGCGTCGTTCATAAACACGTCCGAGTTTTTTTCGTATTATTTCAACGGCAGTAAATAGTCCAATGAATGCATTTGCGTCATTGTGGTACAAGTTTTCATTGATCGTATGTTGTAATCGTTTTATAAAAAAATACTCGCGGGCCAGGGTAAAACGCCCCCGTTTCGACTGTTCGTTAATAATCTCATAATCGGATAATATTTTTTCACTGTCGAGACCATCAGATAATTCAATTCCTTGATTTTTTAATTTTGAAATCTCAGTTAATATATTATTGATGTCTTCGATATTCATTATTCTTATAAAACATCTTATTTCTAATATCAAAAATTTTAATAAAATTATTGGGGCCATTTTTGACCCCGTTTTTTGTATGGACAGTACAATGCCGTAGATCTCCACTCGAGTGTTGTGGCAGATTACAGGCATACATGGACAGTACAATGCCGTAGATCTCCACTCGAGTGTTGTGGCAGATTACAGGCATACATGGACAGTACAATGCCGTAGATCTCCACTCGAGTGTTGTGGCAGATTGCAGGCATATACATATACTTAATTAAGGACATTCACATCTTGGAACCCCAAAGCATACATCTCCGGGAGGGAGGCCTAGGGTGACAAACGTCATCGTAGACCGCCCAGAAGATATGCTTGGGGGACATCACTACATGTACTTAATTAAGGATGAATATATTTACAATGAAATGATTGATGGATGATGGGACGGCACAAGACAGCACAAACATAAAACGGCGGGGCGGAACTCTACGGCCAATTCAACCAATCAAAAGCAACCCAATTAAATTAACCCGGTTGCATGATTGTGAACAAAAGACAACCACACGCCCGGGTCAAGAGCGTGGGTTAGTTTTGATTAGTTGAATTGGCTTTCGAAAGCCCCAGGCTTATAACGAGTCATCTTATATATAAAGTGACTAATACAGCGGCGTCAGTCACAAGGTGTGTGTTAATTTGAATTCCCTTGAATCGTTTGAATCCTTAAATACTTATTAATGGTGTTTCACGGCATTTAAATGAAACCAAATACTCAAATAAAACATTAAAAAAAAGAATACAGCTGTTAGATAATAGCGTGTATTTCATTAGTTTTCATCGTAAAATGATTAATTAATCGCAACATTAATTGGACTTCAAGGGACGCAACATTAATTAGACTTCAAGGGACGTAACTCTTGTCATGCGACGCTATCACAAAACGAGTTATCTCCCTTTGATGTTATATATGAAAATCGAATTCTATGACCCGTCTTTTTTGAGATCGCTGTTTTAGTTATATTCTCCGCAACATCTAGAACTGATTTACTACAAATATCGAAGTATTTACCAGCCGCATTCATAGAGCGAAATATTTTTTCCTCGTGCGTTATTGTATCAAATGACTTTACGGGTTTTGCCTTTCTCATCCCTCCTGTTTTTCCAAATTTGGAATTTTGACTCGGTGTAACAGCTCTTAGATTACACAGTCTGTTATTTTGAGGACATCCATCAATGTGATCAATAACGAGACCGTCGTTGATCAGTCCGTTAAACGCTTCATACACCATCCTGTGAATAAGACAGATTTTTTTCCCAGCATTAAATCGCAAGTATCCGTGATTATTTACGGTACCAACCGGCTTCTTCAGTCTGCGGTTTCTAACAATACCGTCGCGAGATGCCTCGTAATTAACAAACACAGGGTGAGGTCTGAACTCTTGGTCCATAATAATACCTACTTGTCTAGAGTTAACCCTTAGTTTGTTAATTATGAGATCTTGCAACGTAGTCTTGGGGGGTTTTGATGACGAAGTCGGCGGTGGGGTTGATGACGGCGTTTTTAATTCGCTTGTCATAATAGCGTTTTAGTTCCCTGTATCGCTTTCCGCCACAATTGATACACAACTGTGATTTTCCTCTTACACCGACGTGGCAAACCAAGCACGGGAGGGGGCCAAGAGAACCATTACGAACGCTTTGTAAATGATACCCGCAGAATTCACCTCTACATGATTTATTGCACGGGGTTGTCGACCCAATCATCAACCATTTGCAGTGATTCATTATACTATATTCTTTCATTTAAATACTTGTTTTAATTATATGGATGAGTTCGAGAGATTGGCAGCAATTAAACCCCGGAAAAATATTAGGTTTAATCTCGATAGAGTCCTCAAGGACACACCAAAAGCGTTAATAAACGATAAAACCCTGTTGAGTAAAATACGCGATTGTATCAATGAATTCAAGCGTGATGGCGCATCTCACAGTTGGTCAACATTTCGAATTGATGGCATTGTTGATGCTACCATGAACGACAACCGCGCAGCAATGATAATATCACAACTTGACGGTAAAAGGTATTTCTTCAGAGTAAAATTCATTGTCCGGGTGGAATCAGGCGATTGGATCATGCGTGATAAATTTGAACCAGTTCTCAGCGACAAGAAAACAGTCACTGTCAGCCGCGACTCCAAGCCGGGGTTGTTAACCGGAATTGACAAACCATACTATGAACGAGCGTATCCTGAAACAGCAGTTGTTTATGGAATATACCCGTTAAATAAGAAACCTGATATCGGAAAACTGAAACCGATGAAACAGTCAACTGGGATAAATTGTGTAGCAGAACGAATAATAGAGCATTTTACAAATGCATGTCGAGGAAACAAATTGACTGATTTACGACGTAGCAAAATCAACCAGTGGGAACTAACCGTAAAAGAGCGTGGAGCAACCATCAGCGACATAGCGAGATTAGAAACATCGCTGAGATTTCCAATAACCGTTACAACGATAACCGGTGAAGTATTATACGAATCAAAGTATAAATCGAAGGGAGCCCCAATCAAAATTATTGATCATAACGAACACGCATGGACGCCCGTGATCACAATATTTCCACGGGATAGAACAGTAAAGTATATACCCGAAGAATTCCTGGGAGAACAATTCTCCAAGGACGGTTTTCTCGCGGAGAGGAAACTATTTGATGCTATTGCCTACTTGTGTAAAAACGACCCTGTATCAATGTGGTTACTTCGCAGCGCTGAAAACGATGCGGATACCTTTGATCAGTTTGTAAGACCAAACGGCGAATTATATCGCACTGAAGCATTTCACAACAGGATGAAAAAAACCGCCATGGAATTTGAAGAGCATGATGAACAACTGCTAACAAATTGTTTTACGATTCCATCGGTTGTAGCTCATGTTGCAGCAAGGAAAAATGCGTGGAGACCAACGCGCAAGGAATTTCTACCGGATGTACAATCCAGTTGTTTGGAATACTATCACGGTGGACTATGGAACACTGAATACAACCGCGACGCTATGATCTCGGTTGATATGGTTGCCTGCTATCCAGCGAGTTTTCTCGGGTATGGATCCGCCGCTGAGTATTTCAAACGATTTGGACACCCCAGACATGAAATGACTCGTGTTGCTATTAATGGACCACTGCCTGATTTTGATTTAACCGGATTCGCTCGCATAGTATCATTTGAGTTCGCGGCAGGACTTCATCGCTGTTGCTATATTTGGATCGGTAGACACATGGCTGAAAAGAAGTGGTTGCCAATAGCGCTGCTACGGTATATGATTGATTGTAGCATGCTAGTTTCGTTGATTGTCAGTGACGCGATTATATCATACCGGGCGCAGACTGAAGTCTGGTTACCAGAACCGGAGCGTCTAGATAGCATAATTGACGAGTCCAGAAAAAACATTGATGCCGACGAGGAATATATCATCGAATGGTCCAGGAGGATATTTAACCAACGAAACAGAGAGGCAAAAGATCTCGGTAGAAGAATAATTGGTAAGTTTACACAAGGTGGAAAAAACCACGACTACAAACGATATTGCTCACGGCTGATTATAGATGACGCAGAATATGATTTCGTAATCAAGGACGCAGTGGCAAAAAATAGATACGTGAACTGCAAAACAGCTTTCTTGTCCAATGGAACAAGGTTGGGTACAGTTGTTACCTACAGCGACGGAGACAGCCCGGCGTATCCACATTTGAGGGCGTCTATGCTGGGTTATGCCGCTATCAATTTATTCTCGATGATAAATAGATTCCCCGATACCGCGGTTAGAGTAGCCGTTGATTCGTTTTATGTTGACGTAGCGTATAAGGAAAACGTAGCCGAGTTTACTAGTCCGGACGAGAGTTGGGGTACATGGAGAATTAAAAATGAAATACGACGCGATTATTTCCCGTCAGCAGATGTCACCGTTGAGAACAACTACTTACGCGGTGATAAATTGTCAGAATGGTCTAATGCACCATCGTGTTCTGATCCAATTTGTAGACACAAGACGGTTTATTTAAGCGGCTGTGGCGGGTCAGGAAAGACGACTCGGGCAATTGAATTATTTCGAACGCGGGCAAGTATAATCGTGCTTACACCGACCCATAGACTAGCGCGAGAGATAAAACAACGAAATATTGACGCCGTTACTTATCACAGCTTTTTTCGATACAGCGGCGGTGAGTGGACTCCTGATCGAATGGGTGAAAAATTTATTCCCGACATTATCATCTGGGATGAGATATGTACTGTTTCGTTAGATACTTTACAAATGTTTCTTGAGTGGTTGCTGCGCGCGAATACAGCGGTAATCATGTGTGGAGACCATGGCCAACCACCACCATTTGTCGGCGAGGGTCCACATGATTGGTTAAGGGGTTTTGTGGACTATTATGAAGAAACCGATACTGATTACCGAGCACTTGATGAACAACTGCGCGAGGTTAAGAAATTAATCAGATTACAGCCGGATAGAATTCAATGTGAAATAATTCGCGAGGTGATTCCGGAAACGCCGTTAAATGAATTCTGGGAAACATGGAGACCAAACGATTTGATTGTAGCGAGTAGAAAGATAGTCAGAGACACACTTCAGCGGAAGTTGTTTACGTTGCATAAGGAAAAGTTTCCAACGCGTCCAGTGCCGTTATGTTATAGACCCGCGGACACACGGCGGCAGAACATTGAAGTTGAAATTCCAGCCCCGACAGCGTCAGGGACAAAAAAACAAATTCTCGTGCTGAATGATATCGTGCTCGTTGATATCAGCGTCGTCGAGGACGCGCTACGTGCTGATAAATCCCCGTGGACGCTAGGATACGCAACAACAATACATTCCTCGCAGGGACTAACCATCACGGACACAATTGTTTGGATAGTTGATAATCGCATCGAATGGTCGAATCTAGTCTATCTTGCAGTGTCCAGAGTACGAAGGATAAATCAGCTTCGAAGAATTGTTATTGACGAAGCCACCGACGAAGCCGGCGACAAAGTCACCATCGATGCAAGCGTCATTGATAGAAAACTCTCGGGTTACCGCCAACAGGATAAAAAAAAACAGCGGCGTTTTGATATTGATGCCGAATTAATAATCTCGCTACGACAACAACAGAATAATCACTGCGCGAGTTGCAATTGTATAATGAGTTGGCGTTATTCGGATAAAGACACTCGCCAATTTACCGTGGATAGGATCGATAACAGTCTCGGTCATGTCAAAAACAATGTGAGGTTGACCTGTCTTGAGTGTAATAGACGCAACGGCGCTAGTTAAGACCACGCGGGGGTAATTGAGTATCGTTAGGTATCACTTGTAGTTGCTCGCGTGTAAATCCGCGCTGAGGAGCAGTTGAATCCAGTCTATAGATCGGTGGTCTACCAGTTGATCGTGTTATCGTTGATATGTTATGTGTGGTAACACTCCAAATAGGATCGGTAGCCCTTTTTTTACCGCCTTCAAGCTCTCCTGGTTCATATAGATATCTAACAGTGACATCGCCAAGAATCGGCTTAGAAACGCTATTTATTTTTAATTTTCCGGGTATATACTCGTATTTAATCGCGTCGCTGGGCTTCATGTTGATTACTCGGGTAATCTCGTTATTTAACGCTGCAATTACACCTGGCAACCTTTTAACCCATTCACGAGATCGTTTTTCTTGGATGAATTCCTTCGCGTATTGATATCCAAATAACCGTTCAGCGAGAGTCCGATTGAATCGTTCAACAATTGCCTGATCACGATGTAGCGCAGTATGACCTCGTCGTATCGCGACGCTATGATGTTTCAGCGTTGATAAAACAGCGCCGCGAAATTCACTACCAGGATCAACTTGTAATAGATTTGGCCAGCGCAGAGGACCTCTTCGATAAATCCGCTCAAACGCATCGGCTACTTCAGTTGCTGACTTTGTTTTCAATGGTTCCGCTTGTTTGTATCGACTCGCAACATCAACTACGGTTAGCGCGTATTTGTAACCGTTGTCATGCGGCAGAAATAGTATATCAGCCTGATGAACTTCATTAGGTACGCTGACATCAAAGCGCGAGAAGTTGATTTGTTTAGGCGGTGGTAGATAGATTTGCCATATAGCCTGTTTGGATAACCAATTAGCCGCAGTGGTTTTTGTTACCTTTGCAGCGCTTGCAAGCTTACCAATTGCGGCCTTCCCCTTCCAGTATCCTCTCGGAGAATAATAGATGGAATCCATCGTTTTTCTTGGATGATTGTTATTAATTACCAGCGCCAATCATTAATTTACCTTTCATAGCCGATTTTACCAACCATGAGGCCAATTTTTCTTTGACGGATTTATCAGGAATAGCATTTAGCGCGTGAATTAATTTTACATCCGCGATATGACGCTGTTGCAGATCGCTACTTTTGTAAGCAACATCATGAGCATGACACGCCTTATCGATAGCGTTTATTGGATACTCACCGGGTTTGGGCTGATTTTGATCATCGAGTCTAATATCTAATCGTGTTCCGGGGCCACAGTAGTTATATCCTGGGAGGTGTTTTTCTCCTGGATACTTTGCCCACGGTGTTCCGGGGAGTTTTGCCAATTTGGCTGCGATGTCACCTCCTCGCTTTTTTTTAAAACATCTCCGGGTCTAATAGAAATAAATCTAAATTTCTTTGTACCGCATTGTACACACTTACCAGTAAGCGCCGATCTGTTATTTCTTGTCGTAACGGTTGTCATATCATTTGTGCCAGTACGCACTCTACACTTCACACAATATAGATCCATAATTTATGTATAGAGATATGAATATAATTGATTTTTCGGCGACTAAAACAAGAGAACCAGTTAAGCATGTTGCAGCGTTACCAAACTCGATCCGGATGATTATCATCGGACCATCTGGATCCGGCAAGACGCAATTGTTACTCAATTTAATAATGAGATGGATGAAGTGGGATAAGTTGTATTTGGTTGCTCCTAGCGTAGATGATCAACGATGCTACGAGGTGTTGAAAGATTTCAACGAGAATGCATCAGCGATCGCTAAAAAGAATGTTATTGAGTTTATTACGGATATCAATGATGCACCGGGTATTGATGATATTGATGGCGACGTTAACAATCTAGTCGTGTACGATGATGTTATGTTAGACAATCAAAAGAACCCAGCTAGGATATTTTCCAGAGGCAGGCATAAAAACACTGACGTGATATATGTCACTCAACGATACACTCAGATTCCAAAAGTAATCAGAGATAACTGCAATATTCTTGCTGTATTCAACGGCGTTGATACACACACGCTACGAAATATCTGGCAAACTTGGTGTGGCGGTGACATGGACTTTAATGGTTTTCGAAACTTTTTTAGTCATGCTCAGTCGACCCCACATGGATTCGTAACGATAAATTTACATGATCCTCGGACACGATATCGTATCGGACTTGACCAAATATTCGGTTAGTTGTAAATAATTTTCATTGTAAATAACCACTTAGCAGCAGAGGGGGGCGATGACATCGACGCGGTCGTCGATGTGCTTACCGGACGCTGACGACGCTGGGGATCGACGCGCAGAAGGTGTTAATTAAACCAAATGACGACGCGACGATCCCCCAACGACGTCGTCGTTTTTTTTTTACCAGGCGCTGACGACACTAGATCGTTGAGTTGCAGAAAGTAATAATTAAGCAAAATAACGATTGGACAAAATGTCCGATTCGCCCCCTCTGCTGCTTAATGTTTATTAAAATTTCTGGATCCTATCTACCAATTTTGATGATAAAACGAGCAATAGATACAAATTTCCATTACCAATTTTGATCACGATTTTCTTCAAGTTCAACAAATAGGGATCAAACTTTTTTTGTATTTTCTGGTTTTAAAAATGGGATCCATGCCTGACCCTGCAGTATAAGTGGGTTTGCAGTTATTATCAGGGTGCAAGTTATCAAGGGTGTGTTGTACTTTGAAACAGATGGATTTGTAGGAAAATAACATTTTAAAAACAAGTTCCTTGTCATGTTTGAATCCTTGTGACATTAGTTGTTGGATGCTTTATGTACAATATATACTCACTTATAAGTCCGGTCACAATGCAAGTAACATAGACCCTGATCTGCTGTCACATAATGCACTGACAGATCAGGTCTGTGTTACATTGATTGCTCCCAACAAAATGCACAGACCAAGATCTGCTAATGCATTATGCATTGGCATATCTGGGCCTTTGCATTTAGATCTTACTTAATATAAGTTCTGTTCACTTGCACATCAATAATAAAACTGAAGTTTCTGTAATTTTTTTTATGGAGACTAAACATTTGTATACCTTACCATGTGGGTGTATAGAGATCATTATGTTCATCCTTCGTTCCACTGGGTTACACAATCTTGCAAATGCAGCTGGTCCTACAGTCTTGGTTTTGATTTCCAGGATTCTTTGTAATAAAATGGTCACTGCCAGAGAATGACCCTTTTCAACTGTAGTTGAATGCAGTGAATGACAAAATCTTGGGAATGCAACCAGTCTCACAAATGGATGCCTCACTGTAAAACTACGTGCTCATAATCCAAAGATGTGCATATGCACAAATCGCTACACTTTTTCAATATTCTTTTAAGTGTTGTTCCTCTCTTTGACTTGTAGCCGGATGGTGGTGAATGTCAAAATCTTGTGAACACAACTAATCTCACAGATATAATGGATCACCATAAAACAGGAAATATTATCATCATCATTGGATGTACATGTCAACAAATCACTGGGCTGTCTCTTGTTTTTTGTTATATTTGGCCCTTTATTGTCTTGTAGCTGACTGTAATGTACAACAGAATGTTCTCAATACAACTTCTTTGCAGTTTATTCATAGAGTGCTGTGAAACTTAGTACCTATTATGGCCATCATCAGAAAATGTGTGCGTTGACAAATTTTTGTTCTCCTATGATTTTTAATACAAGTATATTTGCAGTCTTTAGTGGATTGTTGAAGTTATGCAAGTTAACCCATTATTATACTCACATTTATCCAGAAAAGTTTTGACTATATGAACTATATAGACTTGTTGCCACCATAGGGTAGGAGTGGGATGTGGGACAGGAAGGGGCATGTTTACAAGAGGAAACTGCGCATTTCTTCTCTGGTTACAATTATTATTAATAATCAGTGTTTACTTTTTTTCCAGGATATTTGTAAGGGGGCAGTTTTATATGCAGACATCATTCATGAAAAACTCAAAGAAGCTGGCTACTATGATATTGAGGGGCAGTTTGATGTCAAGGAACAAGTACGTAATCATTATATATTCTAATTTTTGCTATTTTTCATATCAAACATGTGTTCTGGCTCAAAATGGTTTGCTGGTTCAGATCCTTCTTAGACCAGACCAGGTTGCTTGCCACTGGGTGTCTCTAGGCAGGGTACTTTATTCCCAGGTTGGTTGCCACTGGGTGTCTCTAGGCAGGGTACTTTATTCCCCTTGCCTAATCACTAAATAGACCATCATGTATTGTTGTGTCATAAAATATAAATCCGTGAGTCATAATGAACTTTAGAATTTTCATGTTAGCATGTGACATTTAGGTTAATTATTTTTTGCAGCCTGACCACAGGATTGTAAAGTTATGAAAATTATTCCAAGCGAATAATTTGTTTAAAAATAAATTTGTTAAGGAAATATGTTTAAAATAAATTTGTTAAGGAAATGTTTAAATCTATAAATGAAGCAGACACATAAGGACTAAAGAATGAGGTACCACATATATTTTGTGTTTTTCTTTATTCATCAAGAAAAATGGTTATAACATAAATTTTGCAATTATTTTGTTTTACAGAAATATTTAAAAATTCATTTCAGAGCATGAATGTTTTTTTAATTATTTTGGAGTACTGACTTTACATGAAAAAAAAATGGTTTGTACCCAAGATGTTCTACAAAACATGCAATACTTGCTCACCTTACAGTACTGACGTAAAAAATAAACATCCTATTTTTGTCTCATTTAGCTCGTGAATCTAATTGCAATGTAAGATAAAAGTACTAAAAACAACTTTAGTTATTGCAGGTATTAATGAGAGACAGAGATGCATTATTATGTAAGATCATGGGTATTCCAAGCACATTTTTCTTTGTAGATATTTTACGTGTTAACAATGGGATTGAGATGGTCAGTCACAGGGGCTTATATCATTGCTTATGATATGCGTCCTTGTTTTTGAAGTTACATGCAGCTTGTGTTCTTTCAACAACATTAATCTCATTATCAAAATACAAATAACTCAAAAAGACTATTGTTTTTAGTGAATTTTTGTGTGAGAGAGAAAATAAAAATAAATCATCATTGTATCAGTTTGTAAGACCATGATTTTTGAAAGCAGTATTTGTTTAGAGCTATTGGAGAGGGAGAAAGGGAGGTTGCAAGGCAGTTATAAATATTTGTTGTTCAGATACCTGATGATTGTGATATTTTTTTTATTTGTACAAGGTCATATATATTTAATTGTCAAATATTATACCTCTGAAAAAAGTTAATTATGGTTTGAATAGCAATACATATTGTCACAAGTACCACATTGTTTTGACATGATAGATAATTAAATATGCCTTGAGCATTGGTTAGCTAATTCTAGTCCAAGACTGACTTGGGACAAGATTCCCACAGCTGAGATCAAGTTGGTGATCCTGCCTATATGGAAATGAAAATGCATCTGAGCTGTACAAGTTAGTGTCCAAACAGAAGTAGATATTGTAATGACATGTGATCACACACATCACATTTTTTTTATGTTCTCACCAATACAGTTACTGAAATATCTATGTTTCTTATCTGGTTTGTTCTTGACAATCACACACCTTGATGATAAAATGATGCATTCTGCTAAATAGATGTTTCTTTTTCTGCTGATTTTCTGCTTCTTTCTCCAAACTAGCAGGTTCAAAATTGCTCCTTTCAACAGTGTTAGGATTAAATGAGTAAATACCTACTTTCCTGAAAGCTATGGGCAGCCGTTATCGCCAAAATTACATTACTCAAATAATGTTGTATGAAATCAACCCAGCAAATGAAACGATAATTCCAGATTCCAAATGATTTGCTGTTACATGAAGTGATTTAGAAAAACGAAACAAATGATGAATTTAGATTCCAAATGATGTGGTATTAAATGAAATGATGTAGTGTGAAATGAAATGATTTAAGAAAACAAATGGAATGATGAATTTGGATTCCAAGTGATGTTGTGTGATATGAAATTAAAGTTTGAACCCCAAAAATGAAATAATGAATTCAGATTCCAAATGATATGGTATTAAATAAAAGGACTTCTTCTGAAAATAAATGATTTAAAGAACAAAAGAGAATGATGATATCTGCTTATAAATGACGTGGTATTAAATAAAATGATGTCTAAAATGAAGTGATTTAACTCTACAAATGAAATCATGAATCTAAATTCCAAATGATCTGGTATTAAATAAAATGATTTAAATGACAAAAGGGAATGATGAATTCGGATTCCAAATGAAGTTTTATTAATTGAATTTACGTAGCATAAAATCAAATGATTTAACCCAATAAATGAAATGATGAATTCAGATTCCAAGTCACATGATATTAAATAAAATGATTTAAAGAAGAAAATGGAATGATGAGATCCGTTTCCAAATGACGTGGTATTAGATAAAATGATGTAGTCTAAAATGAAATGATTTAATCCAACATGATGAATTTAGATTCCAAATGATATGGTATTCAATAAAATGGGCAAAAGAACTGAACGGAACAATGCATTCAGATTCCAAACGATGTGGTATTAAATTAAATGTGTGGAAAGTAAACATTCTGATGTAAGGGGGGGGGGGCACTGTTGATCCAGTTGCAGCAAGTTCACTTGGAGGTTTACGTGTAGTTGACGGTCCATTCTCATCCACGTTGTAAATAGTCTCATACTTATCCATTAGATCATCAAGATTTTATGTAATATGAGATATTAGACATTGATAAATTTGTGCAGATCTTACTTTTGCATGTTGAATTTGAAGACTTCTTGGATTGACAATTTTGAGATCTGGCTGTCTTGACATGTATTTGTCCAACCAATGTAAGTTATGGCCATCTCTGCCCTAGGCAGGCTGCAATTCCGTAGCAATATTCAATACTTCACTCCTGGAAAATACGAATAAAAAATTGTCCATTGTTGAAATACATATTGCAATTTAATGTTAAAAATAAATATTAAATTATTTCATTCATTGAATTATCACTCTACAATGAATGCCGTTGTTTCCTCTATTTCATATCTTTAATATTCCTGACATGTGTTTGAATGGCAAAACTTAATAGTAGTAATACTTATAACACTTGTAATTCACCAGCTTTTTCCCACCCATGCAACAGAACTATACCTGTTTTGCTAACCGTACTTTTCCTATCGGAGTCTGATTATCTCAGACCAGAATAGGGACTACTTTATCAAGGGACACAACCATTGTTGTCTTCTGCTTGGCCTGATGGAGTTGTTTTCCAATAAAAATGTCATCACTTTGGGAAATTTACCAAAATAGTTTTTGGAGGAGAGAAACAAAATACTTTGCACTTTGGGTTATGGGGAGTGGGTGAAGAACACAGATAAATAAAGTGTGGAGACATGTCATTAAAGTAATGTAGTAAACATGTAGAGTTCAACAAGAGACAGATGAAGATGAGGACAGGGGAAGACGTATGAAACACAAGAAATGAAAAACCAAGAATGGACATTAACCCTCTATTTCCAGATAGATGTCCTTTAACTATCTACAAATGTTTTATGGGCAAATGTCCAAGTGATTTTTGTGACCCTGACAATCCATTTTACCTTGCCCCATGAAACTCGTGCGCATGTACCTAGTCCCAGTGAGCAATTGTTTTTATAGGAACCAGTTGGGGCCCTAAAGCTTAACTCACTAATGAAAAAAATGAGTATGAAAGCACATTTGCCAGATTTGAATTATAAACTCCAGCATAAGAAAACATCTACGTCAGAAACTAACAGAAAACAACATTCCAGACAAACAGGCTGTACACATCACTGGCCACAAGCATCTCTCTCAACAACTACAGAAAACTTAGTAACAGCCAGAAATGTGTTATGTCAAATCTGCTTTCTTTTAATTGTGTTAAACATTCCCATTGTGCCACAGTTGATTCAAACGTGCCTGCAACCATTAATGACATAATGCACTTACCAGTCAGAAGGAATCATTTATCCATCCACACATTATTCTGTGAGCAGATTTCCCTGTAGTACATCCTTCCACTATTAATAGCCACACTTGCCATATTTCTAAGACAGAAAATATATATTCCAAGAGACCGTGAACTTGAAAGTTCAGCACATGGTTATGCACTTCCGCTTGGGTCTGTATTGGAGGGTCTTTCATACACGGGAAATTTTACAATCAGTATTAATTACAACACCAGTATGTCATACACAGTTTCACATCCTCCAAAGAAAAGGAGAATTGCATATGATAGTGACACAGGTTTCTAATTATCTATGAATAATCCAAGCATGGTCACTCATACTACATTTTACTCTTTGTTATGGCCTATATAGAGCTGTGTACACAGTATCATTTCATTATTTACAGTATAACTTTTCTAAATTGGAACTGATGAAACTGAAATATTTTCTTGCAATAAATAGTAATTATTTGTTGTTAATTTCATATAACATCAATATATTAATTAAATATGATAATAACCTCAATACTGTCAAATGTTTTGTTATTTTTATGTTCACATGTAAATAGTGTTATTCAGTTGGAATAGTCACACCACAGCCCTCATTAACATATTTCTATTAATGTGCCACATGAAACCATTTGCGCATGAACTATAATATTGAAGAAGTGAAGAATTCTTTGTACCTTAAAGGAAAATATTGGGTGAGAAAAATAATCTACATTGAGGTTTGTACCAGGACAAGGAAATCCCAGTCACGGGGTTATATTAAATGTGTCCCCACTCAGCAGGCCTCATGTGGAAACAAATAATGTAACCCTTTGTGCAAACTCCAGCATAGATTCTATTAATCCACAGCCAATGCTTGCAGTAAACTTCATGTGCTTTGCTGGGTGGGTATCTTCTGTTTTAAGAGGATATGATGCCCATACCCGGATTCACATAACTGCTCAATGACAGTGAACCTATGGGCATGCCAATCTTGGGCAATTTTCCTCATTGGAGTACCTGTTTCAATGACTTTTCAGAAGGTGGAGTCCTTGGACCTCTGTTATTCATTCTATTTATCAACGATTTACCTCTTAAGAGTGGAACTTCAATTTCTTCCACTGACGTCTATGCAGATAATACTACACTGTCTGAGATGGGTAAAACCAAAAGAGTACTTGAAAAAAATAACTTACAAGATGCTCTCAACAGACTTCAAGTATGGTGCAAGGAAAACAGAATGATCATAAATACAGAAAAAAGGAAAGCCCTACTACTTACAACACAACAAAAACAAGCAAAGCTAGATAGCAACAAACTCCAGGTTCTATTTGACAATGTGAGCCTTAAAATGACCTCTCAGGATAGAATTCTTGGTGTATTCGTAGATAATAATCTTACTTGGTCTATTCACATTAAACTTGTTTCAAACAAGGTTAATTCTTATCTTTGGCTACTGAGGAAAATCAAAACATACATTCCTCTTCAGTATAGGGTCATCTTTTATAAAAGTTAGATCCAGCCATATCTGGACTACTGTAATGTAATTTGGGGTATACCTCTAATTCAAACATGACAACACTTTTAAGACTCCAAAAAAGGGCTTGCCATTTAATTCTAGATCAGTGTATAGACAATTTTCAGGATACAATGAAAAATATAAAGGTTTTAACAATACATGAAAGAATATTTCTTAGAAAGCCAAAGTGATGTATAAAGTATCCAGAAAAGCCATTCCTGTCTATCTAAGCAATATCTTTCACCAAAGAGATGCTGATGGTACTCCACATTTAAGGTCCATAAGAAGTAAAAATTACATTATACCAAGGCCAAAGAAGGAATTATTTTAAAATGTTTTCTGTATACTGGTCCACTGGTATGGAACAACATTCCCAGTGACATAAGGCAGGCTCCTAACATTTCTTCTTTTCATAATCAATGTCTTAAATGGATGAAATCATGAGAAATTTAACAGTTCTAGTACAAAAAATACCACCTGCTTTTCTGTAATTTTGCATCATTTTCATAGTTGAATTTTTCAATGCAGGATGATATTTTATGTTTTATATATGTTTATGTTTTCACAGATGCCTGTACATGTATTCCAGGCTTGATAATTTGAATTTTAAAATTACTTAATTATATTAGGGTCAAGCCAGATTCTTCACTTCGTGTTGTCTATACTGTATATATTGCGCATAACAGATAGAAGGTCTCAGGGAGATTAGTTCTTTAACTAATTGAGTTACCTTCTCTAAATAGAGTCTTTCTTATTATTATTATTATTATTATTATTATTACTCTTGGTAAATACAATCTGTATTCGGCTCCTGAAATTAAAACAATCAACTAAAACTAACAAATGGAAAAATGTTAGCAGAACCAGTAATGGTTTACAGTATGTGTACCAAAACTTAAAATAACAGATTGAACTACTGTCACATGACTTTCAAAGGAATTATAACAACAGCAGATGGGAATTTGATTTCCTCAATGGGCTGATCTTTTACAGGTTTAATTAAAGATTTAGAAAGTACAAAAAAATGTTAGTAACATTGTTTTTCCTTGATGACTATGTTTTCCACATAAATTACCTTTCTTCCCACACTTTTTTGTATTGGCAGGATTTCCCTTGACACCCACTAAACACAACAGGCTCATAAAATGCCAATAAAACTTGCGTGCACATGTCTTCATGGTTGTGTCAAAATGGCAAGCTCAGTGGTACTGTGGTACTTTGTGATAGTGCCATTCTTAGTAAAGAGTACTCAATAACCATAATGTTTAAGGACTGAAACCTCAAACTTTATAACTGACCATATAAAAAATTCAGACCCTCTTTGGTCTCAGTGGACATCACTTTCCAATGTACACCAACCATGAGAGATTAACATCAGTAACCAGAACTTTGATTACAAATTAAACCTAAATATTGTCTCCCAAATCAGAGTGTATTAGTCCTAGTAAAACTTAACTAGTACTACGATGTAATAATTTTGCCATCGATGATGCCAATCTGCCATTAAATATATCTGCCATCACGAACAATATTTGACCGCTCCAGTGGCCTAGTGGTGAGAGTGACCGCCATGGATGCAAGAGGTGGTGGGTTCGATCCCTGGCTGAGTCATACCAAAGACTTATAAAAATGGTACTCACAGCTGCCTTGCTTGGCACTCAGCATTAAGAGTTTAGTGTTAGGACTGCATGGTCGACCTGTCAGAATAATGTGACTGGATGGGACATCATGCTACATGTCTGCGGCATGATGCCTCAGTGCTAGACATCACTATAAACTGCCACACTGCAGACATTCTAGCGATATGACTGAAAAATTGTTGAAGCTATGTTAGAAATCCAAATCACACACACAACCACGATATCTTCGATGATTCCCATTACCTAAAAATCGGAGACACTTTCATGGCACATAACAGGCCCCATCTTATGCCAATATCTTTATGGGCAACTTGAATTGAAACCCCCGTAAAGCTTTTGCTTATTTAAGGTTTACACATGATATTTGTAAGATCCGGACTGGAACAAAAGTTGGAATTTAAAACATTCCATCAATGGTTTCATAAGCCCACAAAAGTAATAAGTTTATAACGAATTATTCTAGGAAAGAATCACATTCCTAGATACTACAGTAATTTGGAAAAATAAAATAATAATCGATTTATATTGTAAACCAACAGATAAACATAGTTATCTACATTATGATTCCTACCACCCCTTCCATTGCAAGAAATCAGACCCATCAGTTGTTACAAATTAAATGTTCTTTACTAAAGAGTCCGACCTGTGGGAAACATGGATTTAATCTCATCCAATTTTATGAGAAAAGAGTTTGAAGTAGGAAGTTTGAATTAAAGCAAGACATAAAGAACAAACAGATCTACTTAACCCTACTAGGAAGGTTAATAAATCTGGCTGTCTTTACATAAGACAAAGATAATTATATCCTCCAATGTGAAATTAACTCTCGATGGCCAGTTGTCAACCTGACTGCCAGATACATTCCAAAGTCAGTCCCATTTTTGCACACAGAATTGGTTTTAAATTAGGCAACTATTTAAAAGAGTTTTCAAGTAAGCACCCAGGTTTTTTTACTAGTCAGTTATCAACAAACAAGTTCTAGCTTGTGGAACAAATAATTGCACCATTTGTATGAAAATGGTTAAATCTAAAATATTAAGAAGCACATTTGCAACCTTTAAATATACTTCCAAGTTCATTGTACTACATGTAAGGTCTTTTACTTACTCACCTGTCACTACTGTGGCAAACAATACATAGGTGTAAAAGGGAATTCCAAATGAACATGGATTATAAAAGAACACCTTTTGGATATCAGAAATATGGAGACCCCAGAGTCTAAACACTTGAATCTACCTCAGATGACCACAACATAACTTGTGTTCAGTATCAGATAACAGAAATTATCCAGTCTGATGCAGCACTCACTAGTAGTATAAAATAGATAAAGAACTCGATTGGATACATCAATTACCTACTCTACATCAACATCTCTGTTTAAATGGGAGTTCAGGCATTTTTATTTTTAGGTCAAACAGACAAGGGTCCTGAAAAAGAATGTTGCTGATCAGACCTCTGTTGTGATGGTCGTGGCAGTCACCTTAAAAACCATCTTATTGCTCCTTCTTATGAAGGAATGGCCATATTGACATCCCGTTTTCATTATAACTCATGTCTCACATTTTGCAGATTTTTAAAAAACCCAGACCTGTTTGAGTTTGGAATTAGTTCAAGGTCGTTGTTGCTCTTTGTACTGCACTAAGCTTAGGAACACAGTGACAAGAGAATTTTGACCAGTCTTTGTATTTAGTTGCATTGCAGTGAACAATTTAAATTAAAAATATTCTCCTAATTCTTGTTTTTTTATGAAGAAAACACACCAAAACTTTCGGGGGTAATATAACACATAAACCCCTTTTTAAATGTAAGCCCACTGATGGGGGGAGGGGATTCCTTGAGGGTTAAGTACTAGCTAACATAGCCAGGAGCCTGAAGAGGGGCCCACAAGCAGTAAACAAGTTGATAGCACACAGATAATGATTTTAAGGTGAGCAGTTTTCACTCGAAATTCTACCTTATCTGGCTTATGAGCATACTAATATATTTATAGATAAATCTGACAAATACTTTGAATAATGTCACTTCAGCAACGTTTTTCCCCTAAGATAATATGACTAGATTTAACCCAGCTTGTGAGCCCATATATTGAGACTAGTTATGTGATTATCTATCCATGATATTAGGTTCAAGGTCAGAGGCAGTGACAAATAATTTTGTACTGTTCTTGCAGTTATCTTTTGAACATATTAGCTGATACATGTAACAAAATAAAATACTTTTTTTGGAGTTTCAGAAGAATATCACAGCTGATTTCAGGATTCTTCTGTTAAAAAGATTTAAAGGCTAGAAGAAATGGACTTGCATGGATTCCTAGAAAATCTTTTTGGCTTGCAAGAGTGTTAGTCTTTTCATTGGATTCTTGTTATGGTCAGATTACAGTTTTTTGTATGCCAGTTTCCATAAAATGAATTTCTTGTTTTGATATTTGCATGGCTCCATCCGTATGTCCATCTATCTGTTCATTATCTCCTTTCTGCACTATAACTTGAGTTCTCCACCATCTGCCATTGCTGAATTTTGTAGGTAGCTATTTGGTGAAGTAAGAAACTTCGATAATTGGAGCTGAACAGGCCAAAGGTCACAGTCACAGGGTCTTAATGAAGGAAAACCACACAATAACATGACTTGCCAGACATCTTTACCAGTCTTTACAAGTGCTCATAAATTTGTAGGGGAACAGTCATGGTCAAAGTGACCCTGAGAAGAATAACTTTTTATGTGATATCCTGAGCTTTTGTTGCATGAGTTGACTATAATTTAGATAGCTTGCATTTGAGACAAGAAAGACACCTATCAGTTTTGAAGTCAAAGGGTCAGAGGTCAGGATCAAATGGCCTGAGAAGAGGAAAAATGATTTCTACACAACTTCTTGAGCGTTGTAGCACATGCCACAGATACACTTTGTAGCCGACTTTCCTTTGAGACAAGGAAAACACTCCATTGATTCTTTTCTTTTCTTTTTTTTTTATTTTTTTTTTTTTTATTAACCCCGTAATAGGTTGACCAATGGGTCGGGGAACCATCCCAGGGTCACCTTACAATCAAACATTTCTGGTTATCAGATAATCTAGGGATAATAAATATAATCTACAGAGAAAGTAAAAAAGAAAAACACACACACACACACGCATATACACATGCATATGGCACACAATCTAGGTGACATGGCTTTTGTGATATTACAGTATTTTGTTCCTGTTTACCCTCAAGTCAGAGACAAGTTAAATGTTCATTGTTGAGGTCCATTTTTGAAGAAATTGGTCCTCTTTTTTTATTTACCTTAGCAGTGTATTTTTCAATGTTCTTATACATTGCAACTATTTGCTTAAAAGCAAAAATAGAAGGATTTTTCATATTGAATCTGCAAGTATAAATATAATATTTTGCCAAAATAAGCAGAAAATTACCCAAACTGTCCAGTTGTTCACTTCCTAAAAATGTTTCTTTTTTTGGACAGATGTACAATATTTGGGCAAAAAGGTGCAAAAACTTCAATAAAACGGTACCAAAACTGTGAAGTAATACTGCAGTCATAAAAGAGATGCTCAATACTTTCAGTTTCACTCTTACAGAAAGTACATTTGTTGTCATCAAATATGTTAATTCTTTTAAGAAAATCATTAGTAGCGATTATTCTATGGATTAATTTAAAGTTAAAAGAGATCAACTTGGTATCCTTGGTACAGCATTTTGCCTGGCTATATATATCAGACCACTCCTCACTACTTATATTTTTATTAAATACTTGCATCCAAGTTTCTTGCTTCGCAGTGTGTTGCCTTTTAGTTTCCTGTAAAAGATCTTTGTAAACAAACTTGAGTGAATCTTGTTTTCGCAAGTTCGTTATTTTATCCTCCTGCTTATCAAAATTATTATGTACTAGGTGGTTTTTTATGGCATCTTTCCATGCTTTAGGAATTCTGGATATTAAGGAGAAGTATTTCAAGAAATCATCGCTTCCAGTTTTTTGTTTTATTATCTCAAAAGGTATTAAATTACCGTGAACATCTACTAGATCGTTCAGAATTTCAAAACCAGCTTCTGTCCAGGATTTGTATTGATAGATCATTTTAGGGGGGACAAAATTTAAAACACTCATGGATAGATACTCGTTAGGACTTTACGGTTCTTCTTTCCATTTAGATACTGCCAAAATTACATCTCTCCAAAAACTGTTTTTAATGAACTTACAAAATCACTCCATTGATTCTGGGGTTCAAAAGGTCAGAAGGTTTCTACATAATAACTCCCAGTCCTATGACACAGCCATGACCTTGTGGATGTATTGCATTTGAGACAAGAAAAGGCATGTTAGCCACCAAGACTACAAGAAGAGAATTGTTTCCCCAAAGTAATGAAATGACAAGTGTATAATATTTATTTGTTGTCCTTTTGGTAATGCTTACTTTCCTGTTTCATGTTAGTAGTGGTTAACATCTCAGCAGTTCGAATTATTTATTAACACATTAACCCCTAGTGACAACTTAATGGGGCAGGAGGTAGTAGCCTACTGCCGAGCTCTGTAGCGTCATGGTCATGCATGATACACTAAAGTTGGTGGTATTATAGAAAGGTAGACAGATGTAGCTCTACAATGATACCAAATAATCTAGTTGCACTACAAAATACAGATAAAAAAACCTCATTTTTTGGACCCGACTTTTTTTACCCAAAATTCACTTGTGGTCAGAATCCGATTTTGTGTCCGGATTTTAGACTTTTTGGCCCTAGATCTAAGGCAAACCAGTATGAACTGCAAACAGACAGATGAGCCTTTGCAAAAAGTAGGATAAGATGGGCATTTGGAATAAAGAGTGGTCTCCATACAAAAATAATGTTTAGCAAAAACAAAAACAGAACTTCAACTTTTACCCTTCTGCTCATGCGCGAGTCAAATAGCCAATGAAAAATGATGTTTCTAACACAACTAGTCAATATGTTATTGAAAGATGACCGGGGATTTGGTGTTTTCAAGTCTATTCAGAAATAGCTTTCAAAATGTGTTTCCTACTCGATTTTCAGGCGAAAATGGCAAAAAGCTAAAGGGGTTAATGTGTTAAAGTTTTCAAAAATGAATCCATTCATTGGACAGTAAAGATTCTCCAACATTTGTAATTGCAATGATTTGCATCTAATTCCTACAAAATCTTTTTGGCTTGCAGGAGTGTCAGTCTTTTCAATGGATTCTTGTTATGGTCAGATTACAGTTTTTTGTGTGCCAGCTTCCAAAAAGTGAAGCTCATGTTTTGATGTTTGCATGGCTCCATCCGTATGTCCATCTATCTGTTCATTATCTATTTTCTGCACTATAACTTGAGTTCTCCACCATCTACCATTGCTAAATTTTGTAGGTAGCATTTTGGTGAAGTAAGAAACTTAAATACTTGGAGCTGAACAGGCCAAAGATCAAGGTCACCGGGACTGAATGAAGGAGAACCACACAATAACATTTTTTGCCAGACATCTTTACCAATCTTTACAAATGCACATTAATTTGTAGGTGAACAGTCAAGGTCAAAGTGACCCTAAGAAGAATAACTTTTTATGTGATATCGTGAGATTTTGTTGCATGAGTTGACTATAATTTGGATGACTTGCATTTGAGACAAAGAAGACACCTATCAATTTTGAAGTCAAAGGGTCAGAGGTCAAGAGCAAATGGACTGAGAGGAGGAAAAATGATTTCTACACAACTTCTTGAGCGTTGTAGCACATGCCACAGATACACTTTGTAGCCGACTTTCCTTTGAGACAAGAAAGACACTCCGTTGATTCTGGGGTTCAAAAGTTCAGAAGGTTTCTGCATAATAACTCCCAGTCCTATGACACAGCCATGACCTTGTGGATGTATTGCATTTGAGACAAGAAAAGGCATCTGTCAGTTTGGGATCAATAGGTGATATGTTAGTCTCCAAGACTACAAGAAGAGAATTGTTTCCCCAAAGTAATGACATGACAAGTGTATAATATTTATTTGTTGTCCTTTTGGTAATGCTTACTTTCCTGTTTCATGTTAGTAGTGGTTAACATCTCAGCAGTTCGAATTACTTATTAAAGTCTTCAAAAATTAATCCATTCATCAGACAGTAAAGATTCTCCAATGGCAGTGATTTGCATCTGATTCATTTGACATGACAATAAATTTGTTAATTATATAGGCATTTGATAGGGTCATTCATTGGACACTCTTTAAAAAGTTGATTGATATTAAAATACCTGTGTACATAGTTCATATTTTAGTTAACTGGTATGGCAAACAGTTGTTGTATTATGTGCGATGGGGAAGTGTAATATCCAGCGCTTTCCATGTAACCAATGGGATGAGGTGAGAGGCGTAATTTGTTCCCTTTGTTATTTAATATATATATATAGATGATTTAATATATATATATATATATATATATATATATATATATATATATATATATATATATATATATAGAGTTAAATCAAAACCTGGGTCAGTGTTACGTGGAGTTACATCTGCCACCAAATGTGTTGTTTCTCAACAATTTTAGTTTTTCTGTTGATATGTCATTGATAAGTCATTCTATCATGGTTTAAGAAAATTATTAAAGATATGTGAACAATACGCATTTGAGAATGATATCATTTATAATACAAAAAAAATCAGTACGCATGGTCTTTCAGCCAACTAAATATTTCAAATTACATCTCCTCCCCCTGTACATCTTAACGGCAATGCTCTTACATATGTCAACATTTATACATATTTGGGTCATATTTTGAAACTGAATCGGTCAGATAATGAAGATATGATGAGACATTACCAATTTTTATGTACTCTAACAAACATGCTTCTATGAAAATTAAAAATTGTTCACTGAATATCAAAATTAGATTATTCAAATCTTTTTGCTGCACTATGTATTGTGCTCTTCTGTGGACAAACTTTAATGAATGCATGAAAAGAAAAGTAGTTATTGGTTATTTGGTTATAATAATTGTCTTCATTTTCTGTTAGGTCTTCCTAGATGGAACAGTGCCTCCAACATGTTTGTAAATTATAATGTACTCAGTTTTGATGAAGTAATGAGAAAGTATGTATTCTCAGTGCTGACAAGAATATCTAGTAGTAAGAAATGGAACTATGACATTCATTTAATTTCTCAAATTAACAGCAGATGGAATAAATTACTCTTTAAATGTGCACTTAATTTAATTCTTAACAACGCAAGGGCATAGTTAATTGTGTAGATGTATCTGTATACTTGTACGTATGATATGTGTTCTTTTGTGTTTACAATGTTTTTACTTTATATCAGTATTTTAATTTAGATGTATGGACTATGTAGTCTGAAATAAAGAATTTGTATGTTATAGTTAAAAGTGAAATATAGAAAATTATTGGTGAAATATTTATTCATGTCCATATTTCAATTAAAAAATATATCCTTACAGGTTAACTTGTAAAAATCAAGATTTCCCATCATGACAAGCAAAGTTTTAATGTATTTTCCTGCAAGAATTATAACAGCAGCTTAAAAAAGATCATTTTACAACCTCAAGAAATAAATGGAAACTTCATCAACTTCTATAGGCAGGGAAGTTATTTTTTGTCCAAAATTTTTTACATGTCACTGTATTTTCTCACCAAAGTTGCACATTTTCAACAGTTTCAAAAGTGGTTTGTTGTTTGCTCAGTTTGATCTGCTGTTTGTTCCAGCAAAGTGAAAATTATATTTATAATCTGTTACATCCGTAATTTATTTCAATAGACATGGTGATCACAAACCTATCATCTTCTTTAATCTCATCACACAGTTTTTATGATGAGCCTTGTAATGTAATTCCAGTTGAGTGATCTTGTTTGGGGGGTGGGGGTGGGGGGACATTAAGCATCTAAGATTCAATTTCAGAATAAGATTGGTATATCATGTAACACCAAGCTGGCTTTTTTCTATTTTGTAATAATATGTGTTGTTCCTAGAATATAAATATTGATTGTATTATTCAAGATTTAACCACAGTAATGAAGCCATGTGTCAAGCATTGTTACATTTCAAGTTCCATCACTGAATTAAGATTTTTCCACTTTGTTATTCATTCTTAGTGATTGATAGACACATATCAAATGTAACTTACAAGTCCACTTCAAGTTATGTACATGTGTATTTTATCATAATTCTTTATTATTCCATGTATTGTGTATATCCACGTGTTTTCTACATGTATAACCATTCCGAGCAGCTATGTTAAACGCCTTCTGATTGTTTGCTTTGACATGCGAGTTTTGGCACCAACTGAATGATGTAATGGTTGCAGAGGTGCATGCCCTAATGCTATAAATACTGTTGCGTTTGGGGGTTTTGAGAGAGCTTCATGTAGGGATTGTATTGTAAAAATGTCTTATCAAATCCAGCCTCTCCACTCTGTAAAATTTGGTGAACTTAACCAGTTATGTCGGATGAACAGATGCACCAAATGCAACATAGTTCGGTATGCATAGTATGGTGTTGTTTCAACATACAATGATGCATTCACTTCAGCATTTGGCTCACCAAGTTATCTTGGAAAAGTTACAGAATTTTACCGAGTTCAACATGAACTTAACCCATTTTCACCAAAGCTTATTGGGACCCATGTTGGGATGCCTTTATTATTATTCCAGTCCATGTTTATTGCAGCATAGTTACTTTTTGTAGCTTTAACCCATTTAGGTTTCAGTGTATTGCAGTGGTAGGGAAATTCCGACATGACCCAGTTTTCCCCAGCTCTGTCATACATGTATATGGTGCAATACCGGTGTGTCCCAGTGATGAAGATGGAATCTCCATTCTATTGCTTAAACTTGCATATACTTTTACATAGATTGCTGTGGATTTGTAGGGATTTTTCCATATGTAGTAGAGGTCATACAGGCCATGTATGGGTTCAACAGTGATTATTTCATAAATGAGTGTCAACTTTTAAAATTTGACTATATGTACCTTAAACTGGCAAGTATTCACTTTATTTGGTTCATCATATAGCTATATTCATTTGGAAGGTCATTATTTACATGCCCTGAAAAGTACATTTGGGAAAATCAATGTTAATATACATGGCCATTTTTGGATGAGTTCAACCTACAAGTATGTTCCACTATAATCCGGATTGAATATCACACTGTGGTACTGTCATAATGAGAGCTATTAAACTGTGACAATTAGAATCAAAATGCAGTTTTCTTCTCCCAGTTTAATAGCTGGCACAATTATAAAAGTACATAACAAGCAATAATTTTCATATGTAAGTTTCATGGCGACAGTTAAGGTGGAGAGCATTCAATAATCAGTTGTACAAAATTAGTATTAAACTTGAAAACAATTTATATATAATTTAAGATGAGGACAAAATGTGCATACATGACCTGTATGACTATTTACTATAGTAAAATTGTTCTTTGCTATGTAATCTTCCACATATTGAAAATTCAAGTAAATCAGTCTAATTTGAATGAAATACATAAAGAAGTCATTTAAACTTATTTCACTCTTTCTCTTTATTAGTATCTCTCTAGCCCAATATTTAGTCGGTGTTATTGACTATTATTGTAGAGTCTTCTCTCAGGAAAGAGTTTTTGTGCTCTTTGAGTGCACTACAGTCATAAAACAAATTTTCTTTTATGGCATTAATACCAAATATGTCTCATCTTCTGGTAAAAAAACCTAACATAACTCCTGGTTTCACCTCTTGTTAAAATATCACTTTATGCCTTATGATGAAATATATTTTTAATAATATATGAGAGGAATATATTGTCTGTGTCTGTTGACATTACTTTCAGTTGTGTGTTACCATTAATAACATCGAGCAAGTACGACGTTCACTTCTGAGTCTGCCAGAAAGTCTTCAGTTTAATCAGATCCAGTTGGCTGTGGATAACAATAATGCTTCTTCTCCAATCAAAACAAGCCTTCCTGAAATCACTAAAGAGGCCAACAAAGAGATGGTGAGCAAAATTAAACAGGTGGTCGACCATGTTGCAGACAAGGTAAGTTTTCAGAAATACAAATTGTGATACTTGTCTAATCTTTTAATACTCAAAGATAAAAATGGAAATCTGCTAGGCTCATTTCATACGCCTGTCTTAAGACGGGTATTTTACGTTATGGTGTTGTCTATCTGTTAATATCTGTTTGTCCTGCCCATAACTTTGTAATGTTCAGATAGATTTTCATGAAACTTAGATAATTATATAATCGTGACTAGATGGTCTCGCGTATCATAGCTATGTCACCTGTCTCAAGCTCAAGGTAAGGGAGAGGAGAAAAAATAAAATTCTGTGGCTTGTATCCATGTCTGGGTATAACATTTGAACCACTAAAGATATTTTAATGAAACTTTAGCCTGTTATATCTTGGCATGACATTGTCTCATGTTTTCGTTTTTACCCCTTGCTCATAAGAGCAAGTTAACATCAAGGAATACTATGAGCTATAACCCATACAGATATTTGGATGGAATTTTACTTGGGGTCACACCTTATTTTAAAACAGTTAAGTCTATAAGTCAGAGTCATTGAGAGGGAAAAGATCACAAATACAGTCTTTATCAAGTGCCATTTGCAGAATTCTTGTCATCTCGGCTACAAAGTATAGATAAGAGAACAGTATCACATTTTTGCGTTACTTATTGTCGTCATGGTCATAGACATCTTACTCTCCCCATGAAACTCTTCCATATAGCACTAGACAGTGCTAGATCCCTTATGACTAGAACATGACACTAGTTACACCAAGCTTGAAGAAAGGGAAACCATTCTACACCTGCAAAACTATCAGCCATATCCCCAACTTTTATGTGCAAGAAACTGGAACATGTACACAGTTCTCTTGCATGTCACTTCAAACGTTAAAAACATACGAAACAACAACCAACATAGTTTATGGAAAAGAAGTTTATTTGATATACTATTGCCAGGATGGTTTTTTCGAAAGGAAGGTCATTTGATATGCAACTTCCAGTATGGTTTGTAGAAAAGAAGTTCATTTATACAACTGATTATCCTCTCCATACAAACCTAGCAAAGGGTTAGGATAAAACCGGGCAGATTGATTCTGTCCTTTCGGATTTCTCCAAGGCCTGTTTGCAGATTACTACATTATCGGCAATGCCTCTTGACGACATTTCATCACTGTGGTAAAGGGCCCAACAGTCTTAACTTGATTGAAGACTTTCTATCTAGCCATACATAAGACATGTTCTATATGATCAAGTCCACCTCTATGCCACAGTTTTTGGGTCTCCTATTCCAATCATGCATCATTAATCTGCTATTGTGTACAGCGTCTACAACCAGAATCTTCGTGGACAATTTTCACTTGTGAAGAATGTTCCAGTCCCCCATGGATTGTACTACCATTCAGAAGGATTATAACAGTCTCCAGGAGTAGAGTCCAGCTGGCACATGACCTAAATATAAACATTGCTGTCCAATTAAGAATAAGCTGACTTTTCATATGAACCATTAAAAAATTACTGGAAATTCAAAATTTGAATAAAAGAAAATAACGCACAGCTTGTTTGTTTGCATAATATACTTACACAAAATAACGATTGTTGTTAGATTTAGCATTGTTGAATATCATGACAGCACATGTACACACACGTGAAAACACGTAATCACAACCATGCAGACATAAAATAAAAAAACAACATGTTTCTGTCTTAAAATCCATTTACTGAGTGGAATACAGTCTTAATTAGATGCAGTCTTTAAAGTTCTCATTAGTTCATTTGTGTTCTCATTGGAGGCTGGATTGTACTTTTTTCTTCTTCAAATTTCCCTATGTGAAATGGTGGTTGTTTGTCTCAGATCACCTTACATATGCCTTTTAATTGCCTCGGTGACAATTAACTGTACATACTGCCCAAGGATAGTCTGACATGAGCTCTAAAGAGGACTGTTGACTGTTTTTAAATACTACATACTATTGCAGTATATTGATGTAGTTATGAAATCTTCGAGGGCACCCATACAAAATTTTCCACATGGAATGTATATGGAATCCATATGTACTTTTACAGAAATATCCATATGGACATTTCTGTTCTATAGTTGAAGCACTCTTATGGATTTCAGTGTATCCATATGGAAATGTTATGGACTCCGTACGTACTCTGAATGGAAAATCTCATGGAATATGCTAATTAGTCCATGAGATCTGTAGGTTGTCCATATGGAATAAAATTTAAATTCCATATGGAATTTGGCAATAATCCATATGGAATTTGTGAATAATCCATATGGAATTTGTGAATAATCCATCTGGAATTTGTGAATAGTCCATATGGAACTGGCAAATACACCATATGGAATTTGTAAATAGTTCATATGGAATTTGGTAATAGTTGATCCCGTACAAAATTCTCCAGGCATACTTAAGGCCGATTTCAGACAGGTTTTTTAAGCGCTTCCTGTCTAAACCATAAAAGAATCTGCTTCAGATTTTTATTAAACTGCCTAATGATTCTTTGACATTATTGGGAATCAATGATGAATATTCACCATAATTTTTAAAATGGATCATAAATTTTATTTGACAGACATTATCAAATAAGATTTAGGTTTTTCTTGTCCTCATTTTCTTTCTCGCATACAAAACGTAATCCATGATGGCATCACTTAAGTCTTTTTCATTTCATTGAAAAGTCTGGTGGGATTTCACAAATATTTGACTAAAATTTTTGTGAGATTTCACTACAGTTTTGATCATTATATAGTATTTTACTAAAGTTTCAGAAGTTTTTCATACATTTCAGAAGGTTTCAGATTACTAATGAATATGAATTAGACAGGACTTCATTAACCAAGGTGATATTAAGTTTGCATGAATTTTTTTTACAGATGTTGTAATTATATGACATCCAAGGCAAGAGATATGGGAGTTAATAATAATAATAAAAATAATAATAATAATGACTTTATTTAGAGAAATTAACTTAATTACAGAACTAATCTACCTTGAGGCCTTCTATCTGTTATGTACAATATTTACAGTATATACAACATGATGTGAAGAATCTGGCTTGACACCAAATAATTAAGTGATTTTAAAAATCAAAGTATCAAGCCTGGAATACATGCACAGGCATCTGTGAACACATAAACATATATAAAATATTAATCTGCATTGAAAAATTCAACTGTGAAAATAATGCAAAATTACAGAAAAGCATCCATTTGAGACATGAAAAGAAGAAATGCTAAAAGCCTGCCATGTCACTTGTACTGCAACTTGATTTTTGATTAATGTACAAACTATGATGCTGTTGTGGTCTCTTGAATTAGTCCTTGTTCCAGTAAGCAGCTGTGACAAACGTTTATCATGATATGAGTACTCTTATTTTACACTGAATTTCCAACACACCTAGAATATTTTGATAATATACACAATAATGCCTCATGATACTGAACGATGATTCTACATGTGGGCCAAGAAAATTGCGCAAAGATATGATGATCTTTGATAGACATGGGTATTTCGCTAGAATTCCCACCAGTGATCTATATGTTGTCCTCCTTAAATTCATCCTGGAAGTTAATCAGTTTTGAGTTATCAAAATCATCCTGGTTCAGTTCCTTGTCCTATTTAGCACGTTAGCCACTACTGTAGAGCTGTTTATGGCACAAAAAGCAAAATACTAGTACTGGCGTTTAGTTTTCATACAGACTGACTAATTACGCTCACATCGACTTTGCATTCAAGCTATTCTCTTTGCCGCACATTTTTCAAATGGTTATTCAAACTCGTATCCTGCTCGAATCGCCATGTTTAGCATTTCTGTCAGTTTCCGTTACGCAACAATTCATTGGGCAAGTACAAAATTTTTACGATCATCCTTTAAATAATAAACGGAACAAATACTTATCAGAAAGCCTGTTGCAGAATGGGACCGGATAGCGCATTATTTAAAAAAAGTTTCGGAGACTATATTTTAAAAAAAGATCTGTATCGAGGAAAATCAGATTCAGGTCAGGAGAAAAGCGAAATTCTGATTCAAAACAGAAAACAAGAAAACTTGTTTGAGGGCAGTTAAATCCAGTTAAAGTTTTAAAAAAATACAACAACAATAACAAAATTTGATAAAGAAATATAATACAGAAAGATGTGGAAAGAAGTTATTGTTCCCAAAATAAACATGTTTACAGCTATCAGAAACAGGGAACATAAATGCTGCTGAAAATCAATCAAATTATACAAGAAACAAAAATAAATTTTATTATATCTTATTGATATTTTTTTTTTACTAAAATGTCAGTGATATTACAATCACAAAATATCACTATATTTTTAGAATTTTTGACAAAGTCTCAGTGAAATTTCAATCACAAATTCCCACTGATATTTTCAGAAATATTGGCAGAGTCAGTGAAATTTCAATCACAAAATTTCACTGATATTTTCAGAAATTTTGGTAAAATCTCCTAAAATACCATAATTTTAGTGATAAAGGACATTTGAGTTAAGGTCAAGAAATGTTCATTGATTTTGCTGAAATTTAAGTCAGTTTTCATTAGGGTATGATTTTTTAAAAGCATATTTTAATAGGAAGCCAACAAAATTACTTTTCAGAATAAACATTAGATCAAGCCCAAGATCCACCTTGCATCAAATTTTCCAAGTCCAAAGTTTCATCTATGCTTGTACTACCAGATATTAATTTTCTGATCATGTTTACATTTTCCCTACTTTCTTGGTCATGTCTTTGTTTTTAAACATCTGTGGAAATAAATTAAAGAAAACTGACATACACGTGTTTCTTCAAATTTATATGAGTTCATCCTTCCATATCAGCTACACTGACATATACATGTACTCTATCTCCCATCAATATTTCTATTTTAATCAGATAGTTCAGGTTATTAATTCTTCAGAGAGTATTTTCCATGATGCTATAATACATGAGCCTGCTTTCCATATGGAAAAAAGTGCTTATGGATTAAAGTTGCAACTTTATTCCATATGGAATTTTCACTTGCTATGAAGTACTTATGGAATTGATATGGAATAAATTGTCTGATTCCATAAGTTTTTCAGTCCATATCTCTTCCATATGGATTCCATAAGTATTCCATACGGAATCCATGAGAAATTTCTGTATGGGCACAGTTTTAAATACCATCTGATCCAAACAACCTCATCTGTCCACAGAAACAGTTTCTTCCCTCACTGTCATCATGTGGAAAAGCCATCCAGGGAGCCCGATCAGCTAGACCAAATTGGAATCCTTGCAGGATAGTGCCATGAAACAAAATTCCCTATTTACCCAAGCCAGTTTCAGGGCTTAAACATTTAACTGGCCTGGATTGCTGTCAAAAAACAAAAGACAAATCTGCCAGTTATAAACAAAAGTAATCTCAGTAAAAGAGGCAATGATCATGACAAGCTACAATAATTATTTTCATTTCAGATTTAACAACATGCAATAATTATGTTCATTCTTGATTTAAGAAGATGCAGTAATTGTTTTCATTCCAGATTTAACAAGATGCAGTAATTATTTTCATTCCCAATTTCAGATGCGACCGGACATTAAGAAGGATGTGTTTCACCTGAATTGGGCTCCAGAGGCTGTGCCAGCAGATGATGTACTGTCAATTAGTAAATTATAATAAATATATAATTTTTTCCAATTTAGACAGAAAAGTATTATTGTGAAAATCTTCCTCATTCTAGAGAAAATGATTCAACTTGGTGTTGCATAATATATATGACTATTCATAAATGCTGTGTTTTGATTTTTTACATTGCTAGAAACTGTCATCACTAAAATATTTTACCACCTGCCTTTGTGTCTGCATGGGTGAGATATGATTCCACAGGCTGACCTGATAGTTTTGTCCAAGTCTCGGATATAACACTGTGACACCTAAATTGCTAAATTGGAGTGACTTAAGATTCTTGAACTGCTCATGGTTGTATGCAGGTGTTCAGTTTATGGTAAAAGTCAGATAGGTTATGTATGCATTCATCAATGAGTAATTCAGTAATAGGTGTCATTTTTTAGACTCTGATCCTATGTACCTTTAGATGGTAATTATTTGCTTTATTTGGATCCTCATACATTCATATTCCTAAATTGGAAGATCATTATTTACATGCCCAAGAAGTACATACGGCGAAATCAATGTTAAAGTACGTGAATATTTTTGGATGAGATCACCCTAAAGGTGTGATCCAGTACAATCCAGATTGAATGTTGCACAAAATGATAACACAGTAAAAGCTACGTGTGTTGATATAATATCCTATATTGTGCCTATTAGACTCGACGTGCTTTTTTCCTGACCCTGTTTAGTACCTGGCCATCATTGTAAAAGTGCTTAGTGATCCATAATTTTTATCTGGAAGTTTCTTGACAACAGTTAAGGTGCTGAGCGTTCAGTTATCAGGACAGAATAGACTTAAGTTAAACAAACTTGGTATTAAATTTTTAAACAACAGTTTATATTTAATGTAAGATGAGTAAATGCATGACATGCCTGACTTTTACTATAGATTAATACATTTTATATTTGAATATGCGTCAGTCATATTTACAAGTTATAAAATGCTTATTTCCAAGAGCCTGTCTGTTATCCATTGATCTCTCCTTCCATCTACCCCTTCTTTTATATTTTTACTGTTGTTCTAAATTAAAGTTTTAGCAGTGAAAATTATGAAGGAGTGGGGGAAATACAAGAACAAAAACTTTTTTTATTCATATAATATGATTCCAGTCTTTCAGCTCCTATATGCATCATTTGCAGCAAACTAAAAATATACTGTAATGTTACTATTGCTAACAATTTTGTTTCATATAAACTTCAAAAACTAAATAGAATGTTGTCCTAGTATTCAGGGAACCAGGATTTGATTAATGTTTGCGCTCTCTCGCTCTTTCTTTCTTGCAAAGAATCGGTTTTTATATGATCATCCATTGCAGCTACCTATATTAAGATGTTTGGAATTTGCTAAAGTGCTAAAATAGTCTTCCTGTATTAGAAGTACTTCCATTTTTCTAGGAGTCTGCCTTTTTCTTTACTTAACAATCCTCTCTATATTTTGAACTGTGACTATTTCAGGCTGTTGGGGACTTGCTGGAGTACTTGGACAGTAATTTTCTGACACTGAACAGCAATCTGTTGAAGACCAATTTTGACCGTATTCTGGAGTCCATCTGGGTTGAAGTCATTGAAGAGTTTACAGAAGTTTTGGACAGTGAAGAACCAGTCAGTTACTCATTTTCATCTTCTGCTCAACTCTTGAGTACTGTCATTTCACGCTTTTGGGATAGGGTAGAGGTAGTGGGTTACCAGTTTTCATGGTTACTACAGACTGGGACACACTGTGGGGTTTAGTTTCTGCTTTAAAACAACGACTTTTTGTTTTTACAGTGAAAGAATCTTATTTAATGAGAAGAATTTACAGAAACTACAGGTCATATATGGTCAAATTACCATTTGAACTGGACACGATTGAAGATTGTATTAATGTGGAGTTTATTTGAGTGTGACAGTTATTAAGACTGTAAAAATGCACTTTAATTATGACTGTAAAAAAATGCACTGTTTCCAGAAAAATAAGATTCTTAATGGTATTCCTATTTTGTTCACTTTGGGATTTTTTTGTAGTAATCATGAAAGCATTCTATTTGAAAACATGCTACCTTTGCATGAACATTTATTTTATTCTCATAGTTTGGGTGAAATTATATCCTTCTAAAAGAAAAATTGTGGGGGAAGAAATGATGGGTGTGGAGAGACAATGCTTATTTTGCAACTTTGTAATGTTACTACCCCTTCATACTAAATTCACAGCAACAAAGTATAGATTTAAAGATCCAATGAATAATGATCATTTTTGGAAAAACATATGACCACTTCCCAATCCTCAAATTTAAAAATGCTGCTGAAAATGGTATTTTTCACAAAACCTCTGTTACTGATCCCAGCACGAATAATTGGTTGTTTGTATTTGATAATGATTTTTAACTTTTCAGCTACATACAAATACAATAGCGAAAGCTAGCGCTTTCGCCCTCATGCTAAGGACTTCATCAGCAGACTGATGTGATCTCTACTGTCAGCATTGCTCAATGGAATGGTGAGCGATGTTAACAGATTGTCGCAGATATGCAGCAGGTTGAAACAGTCTCCATCCCTGTTCAGCATGGATTTGTGAGCACAGATGGAGTTCAATTCCTTAACCTCTAATCTTGGCACATCCACAGTGTTTGCCCTGGCCATATTATAACTTGGAACTTGGTAAAAATCCTAGATCAAGGGACAAGCCTGCTTCGAGCAGGGGTTGGTAATCAGTTGTTTGGTTTCTAACGGCACTTACAGCACTTTGTTTGGCTACGTCATGCCAAGGAAATGGGAACTAAGTGACTCTCACAAGGGCACAAAGGCAGCTTACAGGGCTGTATGGGCAGGGACTGAACCCATAACCATCTGATAACAAGTCCAACTCTCTGCTAGCTGACCTCAAATCCTCCCCAGTGCTTTATAAAACCTTGATGACTGGCAAGAAAGATATATATTGATTTAGGTTTCTGTAGGTCAGATCTCAGGGTCAAAGTGATTAAAAATAAAAATGTTTTATGCAAAATAATTTAATTTATATATTTCACATTATGTTTGAATTCATATGTGATCTCTTCCTCAAAATGATAATAAACTTTTCTCACATTATTTCTATTTAAAAAAAAGATTTGTGTATTTGAAAAACTAAATAAAATTTTGGGAGCCATGCCACGTGTTATATCTGAATTTGTGTTACAATGTGTTTTTTAATGACTACAGTTCCCTGAAGTTTTATTGAATTTTGTATTTTTTCATATTATGCAGTAGTTCTCCTTTAAAAAGAAGGTCACATTCAGCAAGTGATTATGTAAATCATAGACCTCTTACCTTTTTAACCCCCATAGATAATTTGATGACCCTTGGCCCAAGCCCACACCTTGTCATCCAGCAGACAAGTCCCTAGTCCAGAGGTCAAGGTCATTAATTGGGGAAAGGTCATGTGCTGTTGCAGCACTCTTGTACTTAGTGGACACATTTCTAATTTTAACTGTTAATCATTTCCACCCAAAATAAACATTTATATTTAAACATTTTTTGAGCAATTTAAGTGATAAGAAGATCCATTGACTTATTGGGTAACAAACTATCTAGTGTGAGGGAAATGTCACTGCTGATGAGTCCAGTATATACTCGTGTTTAAGCTGAGTCCCACTGCAAACAACATAGACCCAGATCTTTTTTCTGTTGGACTGGACTTAATAAAAGCATTAGCAGTACATTTTTTTAAATTCTAAAGCTTTTAGTAATTTCAAAATTAGACTTACACCATATTCAGTGTAATACCTACACTATGTGCCAATAAAATCTATTACTTGGCTATTTATTTGGGTTAATTTGATAAAGTTGGAGCTTATCATAATAAGCACACAACAGTGAAGTTATAAACAATGTGCCTCATGTGTACATACCTGCTTAATTCTTTTGAGCTCTACATTGAGGTGGATCAGTCTCCTGGTGTGGTTCCATTAAGGTCATGCTCCATAGTTTGTAGAATATTTATCTTTCTAACCTGCATATCATCTGCTCAAAGGGAAGTACTGTTTTTTGGTGAAAGATGGCAAAAATAGAGACTTTTTCCTCTTGTAAAATCCAAATTAAAATTTTGTTAGTGTAGCTGTTTTTTTTTTCTGGTTTGGTTTGGTGCCTTACAGTACATTAACACAAGTAGATTATTTAGTACTGAATCATCTGGAGTAAAGTACCTTGACCAAGGTTTCATTTTGTTTTTCTAAGATGGATTTCTCTGTCATTCACATCTATCTTATGAATTAGCATAAATGCTTCAACAATAGCTGAAATTCAGTAATTTTGCTCATATTCTGTTCCGATGAATGAATTTTCCTAGAGTCATATGGAGGTTGAAGTTTCTAAGCCTAATTTGCCTTTCTCCAATCAAACTTTGAAGAAAGTCTGACTAAACTTTTGTAATTTTATTCCTGGTACATGTTTTTGCCTTTGTAAACTGGGAGTTCACTCAGAATGCAGTCTTGCATTCAGACTCATTTGAAGTCAGACTGAGTCACTCAGAATGCAGTCTTGCATTCAGACTCATTTGAAGTCAGACTGAGTCACTCAGAATGCAGTCTTGCATTCAGACTCATTTGAAGTCAGACTGAGTCACTCAGAATGCAGTCTTGCATTCAGACTCATTTGAAGTCAGACTGAGTCACTCAGAATGCAGTCTTGCATTCAGACTCATTTGAAGTCAGACTGAGTCACTCAGAATGCAGTCTTGCATTCAGACTCATTTGAAGTCAGACTGAGTCACTCAGAATGCAGTCTTGCATTCAGACTCATTTGAAGTCAGACTGAGCTAGGTACTAACAGCATACGGTACATACTTACTAAATGCTTAAGTAAAACTGATTCACACAAATATAAGCATTGGTTTTTTTTAAATACATGTAATTTGTGGTCCCATAGGTCAGATGTAGGGACTCGTGGAAAATATAACCAGATACAAAATGCAGAACTCGTCCGTGGAACCAAAGTAAAGCCTAGTACGCTAATTTTTTTTAGATGGATTTAACCAACAAAGGCATATATGATGTCAAGTTCCAGGAAAATACCATATAAACTCACCTATAAGCCATGTACAATTGCAAACAACATAGACAAATGATCAAGTGTCAGATAAAGTGCAAACAGAGCAGGGTTGATCATGTTAGCTCAACTGATTAGTCCTAACAAACTGCATTGATCCAGATCTGTCTGTGTGTTATGCAATGGCAGATCTGGGTCTATTCATTTAGCACCTGGATCCAACTTATAAGCAAGCATATATAGTAATTATATTATAAGGAGATTTTAGCAGCTGCGAACCCATTGCTTAAGGTGATCTTGAGATATGTGCATTTAACATGAAATATTTTTGTGAGTTTCACAAACAATGTGGGATCTAAGCTTCTTGAGACATTTGCCAATATTATGTTGAATATGGTATATGATTATTATCCAGTTTTCACTGTAATTCACTTGAGGGAACAATATTGGAGTTTATGGGTTTTTTTCTATTATAGAAGCAGCCTTCATTCTACCAGAGAATGTATGATGCCTTAGGATTGTTAGTGGAGTTTTTTAATGCCAACGACAAAGGCTTGACCATGCAAGCAATATTGTCTCCCCCGTTCAAGGTGAGATTCGTTTCTGATTATATAATTTTTCTTACAGTGCAGTGTCAAATGATATGCAGTGTTTCTTAATATTTCATGTTGTCACTGACATCAAAGTGTCATGTGTTATGCAGTGTTTCCTAATGTTTCACGGTGTCACTGACATCAAAGTGTCATGTGATATGCAGTGTTTCTTAATGTGTCATGGTGTCACTGACATCAAACTGTCATGCAGCTGAAATTGCATTTATAAAGCTCAAAATTCTAAATTGCGGCTTTTGGGGAAACAATACGAAAAAAGCTTTACAAACCAGTTAACCTGTCACATTGATCTCTGCTTCGCATTGGTCAATATGACTCTTACAATTAATGACACTACATATTCACCTCCTTGAAGGTCTATACTGGTATAGTGTTCCATATAACCTTTGCAGATATCAACTTGACAGTTTTCACAAGGTGACTTCCCTAATAATTGTTAATTCCTCAGCAACTGGGGGTGTCTATTTTCTACTTTCTTGAGAAAGACTGAGCAGATAGTCAGACTTTGTGTAATTGTTAAATCATTTGGTTTGAAAATTTTGTTCATGCTGGCTCTTCTACCAATAGTACAGTTTCCTTAGCAGCCAATTTTCAACTTTTTCTCTAGAATTACTGAGCCAGTTTCAATTAGACTTGATTATAATGCTTCTTAGTACATGATTTATGTAATTTGTTCAGTGTGTATCCCTACAACAGTGTGGTTTCCATAGCAACCATATGAAATATCTTTTTGACATTTTTTAGAATGACTAAGTCAGTTTCAGCTTGGTTGGAATGTTTATTAGAATAGGCTGTATGAAAATTTAGACGGATTTTCTCCTATATATCAGGTGTGGCTTCTTTTGCAACCAAATGAAAAATCTACTTTTGGACTTTTTCTCTGGAATGACACTGTAAATTTTGGTCCAGACTTGGTAGGGATGTTCCTAAGGCAGAGCTGATGTCCATGGTGGCTCCCTAGGCATGGTATAGCTGTCATAGCAACTATATGGAATACCTATTTTCAGCTTCTTCAGTTTCAAACCTGACATAGGAGGAATGTTTGTTTAGAACATGCTGTATCAAAGTTGTATTTGAGGTGGCTCCCTTAGCAGCTGGGTGGAAAACCAATTTTCATTTTCTTGTCCTGAATGGGTGAGCCAGTTTAATAAAACATTTTAGGAATATTTCTTAGGACATGCTTTGTCAAGGTATTGTTTGCAGTGGCTCCCATGGCAGTAATGTGGTTTCCATAGCAGCCATGTGGAAACCTGTTGTTAACTACTTCTCCAGAATGACTGAGCCAGTTTTGATGAATCTTGGTAGGAATATTTGAGGAAATTCTTTACCAAACATTTGTTCATGTTTGTTCCCCTAACTGCTTCTCTAGAATGCCTGAGCCAGTTTCAATCAAACTGTGTCTATTTTTACAGCATAATCTATAATGTGTCAGAGCTTGTTCCATTGTGAGTAGTGTGGGTAACATATTTTCAACAAATTACTCAGAATGTCCCAACCAGTTTTGATCAAACTTTATATGAATATTAATTAGGATGTGATCTGTCAGAGTTGTGTTGGGATGACTCCCCTAGCAGTGGTGTGGCTTCCATAGCAGCTGGGTGAAAAATCTTCAAATGATACTTATATCCTATCAAGTATGGCTAGGTAGTACATATTTTTTATTAAAAGAATCCTATAATGACTTTTTCCCCAACACTGCTATATCCTACCAGACCAGATGTAGTAGGTAGAGTCCTAGCATGAACACCTTTAACATTCATATAAAAGATGCCAGTGCAACATCAAATTCATTTGAAGTTACTCAAAGTAGAAACAAGTACCAGCATGACAAATACCATGTATTTTGCCACAAAACAAGAAATTATGTAAATATGGGTGTGTCTCATTCCAAAATGCATGCCATACTACATGTCTGCCTTTTAGACCAATGTATGACAATTGAGCAATATCAGACCCACTTGTGCCTGTTGTTTAAAATAAAGCTCAATATTCAGATGATTTACTTTCTATCTAAGTAAAAGCCAGGCTCATCAGAAATGAAGTTGCTTCTTGTGCTAAGTAAGTTTGTTGTTTCATGGTATTTTCCAATAAATTTTGGAAGTAATAAGGTCTAGTTAGCATATGGTATGGCCATGTATTGTCAATCAATCAAAAGTTCCTTTTTACCACTTTGGAAGCCATATATTTTATCTGATTTTGATCAGACTTGGAACATAGCTAATATAAATATTTTGGACAAGTTCAGATATGAGCAAGATTAAAGTGTATTAAGGAGGTGATCTTGCATTTGATTGGCTGAGTTTGTTACTACTCTGGAGGCTTGTTACCACATTGGAGTCCATTTTTCTGATCCAATTTTGATCAAACTTGGAATTTATAATTATATTATCAAGATCTTAAACAAATTTGATAATGAGTGAGAATGTGCATAATAATGTAGTTATGTTACATGTGATCGACTGGACTTGTTTTACCCACCAGAGACTGCATTTTTATCATGTTTGTAATGATAGTTGGATAAAAATACAAAATTGTTATGAGCAAGATCTTCACATATTAATGAAACTCAACACAAAAATAGTTCTCAGATCATATGCAATTCTATTTCCCTCTCTCGCTCTCTCTCTCTCCCTCTCTCTCTCTCTCTCACTCTCTCTCTCTCCAATAAGATTTTTTGCTAAAAACCATGACTAAATCTAGAAGATATAAATACATTGTTTGTTTTTTTTTCTCTCACAGTGACGTAGATGATGGGTTTTACTGACTTAGATTAAGCATTTATCTTAGGCTCATGACCACAGATTTTTGCATTCTATATACATATTAGCCTGCTTCAAAGGCTCTTTCTGACAATTGCAATTGAAAGTTGGAATTATTATCTATATTCATTTGTAAACTGACCATATTAACAACTCTACAGACCAAACTTTGGGTTACTCTCAACATATATACTTTTTATGGTACAAATGAATGAGCAGGCAGTAGTATGGTAATGGGGTGCATGCTTTATAAGAGGCCTCAGTTCTAGTGGCTAATCAAGGTACTTAACAATACATGAACCATGCTTATAATGTTCATATTGGCTGTCCAGGATTCCTCAAAACATGCTACTTCCACCAGGTAAAATCTAGCTTCTGTTCGACGTTTCAGCACATTTTATGACATCTAATATTTAAAACAAAATTAATCTCATTCAAGTCAACTTACTGTAGTACCTCTCCTTTGATATTATGGAGAGAAAAAAATTTATATCGCCATTTTATGGCTTTTATGCCCTGTTACATAGGTCAGCATGTCCAAAGTCAAAGGTTGCTTCATATGACTTTATTTTTCACATGATGATTAATGTTTGCAGTGGCAGCAGGAGTCTGCTGAAAGCTTTGCAGAGGTCAGCTGTTTAATCATTGATTACATTCTGGTATTCTTTTGATTTTATGTTATATAGGAGCTGAAAGCCAGACTTAATCTTCACAAATTGGACACCAAATCCCTGATCGAGAAATTTTATGAGGAGAAGCTGGAGGAACAGGTATTCATGTATTTTGCAATTTTGTCTTCTAAGCCACAACTATACTGGAAAGAAGAGGTTCTTTCTGGGCCTTTCATCAGAGAGACATGATATGTACACTTGTTATTTATGTAACACTTCCCCATCCCTGGGTTAGCCAGGTATCATACTTGTTTGGTTAATAAATATTATGCAGTATTACCCAGTTAACCACCTTTACTGTATCAGGTAAAAGAAAAGGACTATTTCTTGAAGTACAGATTAGTACAATGTAGCTTTCTACTTCTACTACTATTACCATATTTACCATATATTTTGGGACACGATAAAATAACTTTTTTCTGTCCCAGAACTTACTGTGAAACTTTTTTATATATTTTGGTCATATGTCCCAAGACTTGAGAAATGAACTAAATTTGTGTTGAATTTTTGCCCCCCTCCCCCACTGCAATAAAATAGATAAAACGCTTATTTTATAATAAAATCAAAGAAATGAACCTTATATTGTTATCATTTATTCCTTTTTTCATTATGACCATTAATGAATGAAATATATCCATGAACTCCGTACATGTAGCATAGGCATCCATACTGTAGCATGTATCAATTTTGTCCGAAAACACAAGAAACATTGTTCATTGACATAAACATTGAGAAACAAATCATGATTGGTTGTACTCAAAAGTTTGAATATGTTATCTGACTGTATCAAATAAGATTGCATACAAGAGGGAAATAATCAACTAGTTGCCTGAAGACAACTGCCATTCAAGGATGACACAGTGTTAGGTGCAAAATAACCAAGACTGAATTATATCTAGGTCAACTATATGACAGTATCCCGCAAATAAAAATCATTATTTGAAAATACCTTGAGTGCAAGTGACACTCTTTTTGCTAGCATGGGTTACAAACAGTAATTTTAAAGCAAGTTATTGTTGTGTATACTATTTTACCTGCAGACATCAATGCTTATTTGTATTAATTATAACTACAGATGACAAGCAAATAGAAGCACGGGTGGTAGATAAACACAATTGGCAGCAATCAGTAAACTCATTGTTTGAACTTACTGATAGGACATCAAAGACAAAGGTTATTTTTGTTAAAAAGCATGCTAACCTCAGAAGCCAATTTTGGATACTTTTAAGCTGATTTGTTTTAAGGATATCAATACAAAGATTATTTTATTACAAAGCTTGCCAAATTCGGAAGCCAACTTTGGATTCTTTTAAGTGTTCAGATTTTGGTTTTCTTGATTTTGGGTGGGAATATAAAAAGTTGGCAGAGCTATGGAAGTTAACTTTGGTTCCTTTTCACCAGTATTCACAGGAATTTTGAAAATTAATTGAAACAATGAAACAATTTTAAAGTGACACAATATAGTGCTTCCTGCCTGGACATCAATGACCGAGTGTCACCAAGAAGATTTGGAGAAAATAAAATTAGTTGATGAATTTGTGAAGGCTTGTAGAGAAGAAGATGATTTTCACCGACAATATGATCATTAACATGGATAAAATTCTAATGTTCTTTGATATCATTCCTGGACAGACTGTCAATATAATGGGGGTTAAAAGTCAGAGAATTAGCATGACTGGTGCAGATTTTTAAAATTCTGACTTTCGTCCTTGCAATTTCATCTTCAGGAGACATGTCTCCAATGATAATTTTTCATCACATGAGAAAGCTAAAAAAAATATTCATGCACCGAAAGAATGGATTGTACATGTGCAGGAGAAGGGTTGTGTTGACGACATGATGCTACAGTGGATTGAAGTTTTATCTCAAGTACACAGTATTATATTTTTTTTAAATAAAATTTCAGTTGAAGTGCATTTTCTGACATGTAATCTTTGAATGATTTCAAAGGTGTCCCACAACATATGACTCGAAAAATCTGTGCCCCAGAACATACATGTTAAATACAGCACTTGGTTGTAATAGTAGTAGTTTACATGTCTTGCCACAATTTAGGTAAAATGTATAAACCTATTTCAGTAAATAGCTATTAGGAAGTCATGAAACACACTATTGCTAATAATTGGGGGGGGGGGGGCGCAGTGTAAACTTAGGGGCTAGACATGTCAGCCTTTACTTCTTTGCATAATGAAGGAAAGTGACAATTCAGCTGATCAGCCTGTACCTAATGTAGACCCTGAGGTTTATTAATGAAACGGAACTTCATAGTAGAATCAGACCTTCCAACTCTTACGATTTTGCCATAAGTCTTACGAAATTTTCCCCTTAAATTACAGACTTACGGCATACAAGCAAAAACTATGGACAAATGATCATCACCGAAAAATCCAGAAAATTTGTTCATCCGTGTTTGATTTTGATCCGGGTTTCATATTAGAAGTAGTGAAATTGGTCAGAGAACAAGACTAACTTTACAGCAGCACGTCAGACACTGCACATATTTATTCATGCCAAGTATCTGCATGATCAAACTGTTGATCATGGAATTATTTTTTTAATGGAGTCCAGCAAGCAATGCATATTTAAGACAAAAGGGTAAATAAGCCTCTTGAAAAGTGTTAATAATCAACACAGAAAAATAATGGAAATAAAAAAAAAAAAATCAACTGCCTTACTGAGACGGACTCATCAGGGTTGGCAGGTCTGTAGACCTACTACTGTATAAGTGAGTTATAGATCTTGTATATCAACTTTGACCAGCAGAAGGATTTATCATTTTATCTACCTTTTTCTGGAGTAAACATTCCATAATTCATTAGTTTTAAATGACATTTTGCACTGGAGAGGAATTTTTTAATGACCTTTTAGCGTAGTTTTCGTTTTTAATAATAAAGATACATTTTCTGTCTATTTTCATTATTTAATATGTCTCAGTCAGGATCTGGTTTTGAGCAATTTAAGAACAGCTTCCAATATTTTGCTATTCTGTGGATCGAGCTTCCACTGCATGTAAATTCTGCAGAAAATATCACAGTATTTAAGAAGAATTATCATGGGTATATTTGTGTTATTAATAGATATTAAAAAGTAAGCAACACCAATAGCTACAAATTATTTATAATTTAATTTTATAAATAACAAAAATATTGAAAACTTTTTATAATAATTATACAAAGGGATGTAATTGAATAATAATTCTTTAAATGAACATATTTTCGGGGAAAAAATATATTTGATTCAACATTTGGATACTGGCAGGCATATATAAACAGTCAGAATCTAAAGTTATTTATAATCTTCATTACTTTAAAAATTCATAATATGTAATAAATAATAAATTATTTGCATTTAAAGGGAAGTAAAACTATTTCTGTTTCTTAATGTATGTTCTACTGTAATAGACTGTAATATAATTTAGTATTTATAATACTAAAGTCCTGTTTAAAAAAGCAGTAATTACTATATTTTGCATTATGTACATTGTTTTACTTTCTTCTTAAGAGGGCCTCAAGGAAGAATAGTCCTTGACTGAATGAGCCATCCTCATTTTAAAAAAATTAGTGTTGTTATTATTATTATTATTATTATTATTGGTGGTGGTGGTGGTGTTGTTTTATAAATATTTTATTATTATTATTACCCAGGATATGTAATTACATGGCATTGAATAACATGTAATTACCCCAAAAGGTCAAGACCCTTAAATTTTCTGGACACCATATTTTAAAAATGGGTAATAATTTTAAATAGTACAAAATGTATATCCAGAATCCAAAGAATCTTTTAAGCAAAAAAGTAAAGGAATGTTTTACCAGTACTGAAATGCGTGTCTGAATAATCAACTGTCAACTTGATTCTTACACTCCTTGTTGAGAAGTACAGTCAGTTATAGCAATGGCGCGTACAAAGCAAACCACAGTTTAGAAGCACTGGATCCCCCCACAGGACTATCTGAACTGTCCACTACGGACTCCGAAGCTCAAAAAGAGTAAGAAGAATCATATTACACAAATTAATTAATCCAAAAGAAAATAATCAACAAACAAATGGAAAACAACATGGAAAAACGTGACATCGAAAACAGAATGCGAGAAACACGAGGCAATATGGCGACGAGAAAAGAAATCAAATACCTGGAGAAATTCTTCAAGCTGGAAAGAATAGTGATGCATGACAAAAGCTACCTACAATGTAAATACAGGGAAGGAACGCAAGAAATAGACATGAGGCACATACAAAGGGAAAACATACCTTGTCTAACCACAGTAATGATAGCCATGAAAATAGCCCATCCAGAATGTATGGAGAGAGTATACTCCATAAACCCTAATGGATACAAAGGCTACATAATAAGACCAAAAGGGAAAAAACCAATCTTACCATATGGGGAAATACATATTGGGAAAGAAAGAGTGACAATAAAGGAACCAGAACCATTGCTAAGAGAGATAAAAAAACGATCAGGAGAATTACATGTTACAGACATCCCGCTGGAAATTCCAATAGAAGAAATAGTTAAGCGCTTTGAGGAAAAATTCAGTATCCCGGTTATCTCAGCAAGGAATAGAACAATAGAAACAACATCGATTTTAGATGGAACACGGATATTAGAAATAGAAAGCAGTAACTTGAAGAAAGTAAAGAGAGCCTTTTACATATTCGGATTCTTAGCAAAGACGTGGTACAAAGGATGCATTTTTGACAGAACATGCAATAGATGTGGGAATACAGGTCACACACCATTCAAATGTCCCCAGAACGCGGAAAATATAGGACCAACAATGACATCTACAAAAACAATCAGCAGACAAATAGGAAATATGCAGCCACAACAACAACAACAACAAAGAACACAAGATGAGCAGCAGCAACAACAACAGCAGCAGTTACAAGAACAGGGAAAACAAATACAAGAACAGGAAATACCGAAACAAGCAGCAGAAAAGATAGAACAAATACAACAACAAAGAGATGAGCAGCAGCAACAACAACAACAACAGCAGTTACAAGAACAAGGACAACAAAAACAAAAACAAGAACAGGAAATACAGAAACAAGTAGGAGAAAAGCAAAGGATAGAACAAACACAACAACAACAACAACAAGAGAGAGAAACTATACTACAGAAAGAAATTGAAAACAATAAAAAAGGGCCAAAAGTCCTACTGCAGCAACCCAAACAGACAAGAGGAAATGAACAACAACGGTAACAACAACAAACAAAGCAACAACAGGTGATGGAAAATAGACAAGAAGAACAACAAAAGGAAATAAAATCACAACAGCAACAAGAAAACTTAGAACTACAAGGGTCAACAACAACGACAACAATACCAACAGATCAGCCTCCAGAAAACGAATCACAGGGATGTAAACAACAACAACATCAAATACAAATGCAAATACAAGAAAGTCAACAAGAAAATAACAAGCTAATCCAACAAGATATTGAACCTGGGCAACAACTAGAAAGCATACTACACCCAAAGCAAACAAAACGAAGTCTACAAGAAAAAGAAGGGATACCAGTACAGCCATTATTACAAGAAAATGACTCAGAAGTTACAGCTTTCAAATTACAACAGATTCAGAAAACACAAACACCTAGATTATTAGAAACACCCCAAACAAACAGGATACCGCAGCAAAATTCAAATGAAGATCCAGAATTGTCACAACGAATGGAAACAAGCCTAGATTTAAGGAAAGCACTTCGAAATAAGACAAAAATGAAAAGACAAGAAAGGAGAAAAAGTCAAAAAGAGACAGAAGAAAAACCTATGTTCAGCTACGATGAATACATTGAAAGAAAGTATGGAATTTAAAAAAAAAAATAAAATAAAATAAAAAAAAAAAAAATAAAAAAAAAAAAAACTTTTAAAAAAATTATACTTTAAAAAAAAAAGCAATAACACAATAGCTAAACATACAGAATACCAAACATAACATGTAGGGCAGGAGGGCCTCCCTAACTGGTCTGTGAAGATCAAAAAGGAGAGTGAACCCTCCAAAAAAAAAAAAAAAAAGAATAATCAACTGTCAAGCCGTGAAGCAGCTTGGACTGCCCTAATTATCACATGGATTAATTGAGGGTGTTGTCAGTATGCAGCACTATGAAATGTATAGTGATCAAGCAGGTCCTTAAATAACGCAGGCATGATCTTTCTAAAGGTAAGGATAAAGAAAATTACCATTCATCTCAAGACTATGGGTGGAATTAATTAATGAATCACTTACAATAACTGTAAAATCAATGGTCAGCAACACTACATCAAGCTGATATATGACTGAAGATGTTTACTTTTTACCACTCTGAAGAGTGTATAAAGGGAGAAAAAGCTGTTATGAACATCAAATCTACCACAAAATGTTTTTAAAACTTTATTTAGAAATTGTTAACAGATTATTCTGTATTCCCATAAACCAGATGGTCACCATGTCTGAGAAGGGTTTCACATGTTCTTTTGACTTGCTTTTATTCAGTGACAGATTTTTTTTGTTAAACTAAGTTTGGATGTTGTCACTTTACACCTATAATAGCATTGCATATAATGGTACTATGCAGTATAGACTTGCATATAATGGTACTATGCAGTATAGACTTGCATATAATGGTACTATACAGTGTAGACTTGCATATAATGGTACTATGCAGTATAGACTTGCATATAATGGTACTATGCAGCATAGACTATCTTTCAGATTTTCCATTGTAAAACAATATGAATAGATGTTTATTACTTAAGTGATATATTCTGTTGTCAAGAACAGTTCATTACATATGAAACAATATTGGTATAAAATGATATCATGGTCTTATAAAGATTGTTACTTATATCTAGCAGCGGTGCTTGCACATGGTGAACATAACATTACAAAACAAAAATGGACGCTTGAAATGCAGTCAGACTTCTTTAGCTTTAAAAGAAAACACTGAAACATTGTCATAGAAGTGTTCTTTATTTGCAGGCAAAGATAATGCAACCTAGTTCATCTACCTAAACCAATTCCAACCAGCACTGAATTTACTTAGTCATCAATACACAATCCTATGGTCTTAAGATATCTGTCTGAGAGCTTCATTGGCCTAAATTTTGTCAGAGCTTGGAGCATTCTCTAGTATATTGATCTATTTTTATAAAGGTTAATGTGATGGGTTGATTTATAACATTTCATCATGCTGGTTTTTTTAATCCTCTTTTGATAGAAAAACTGTACAAGTACAGAATTTGGTATCCTGAACATCAGAACATGGTACAGAAGCGATACAAGTACACTTTTGGTAGAAGGTAAGTCTAGATGTTTTTTTTTTCTTTCTCACCTGGCTTAATACCTATGCCCACGATTCCAGACAGTACAATTTAAACATCTGACTCAGTTTCAAAATTCTGGTGTCTGCTTGGTTAGTGATTTGTCTAGAGCAAATCAGTTGTCTGAAATTTGAAGTGCAGGAAGAGAAGATTTCTGAAATGCCAAGAAAGGTATCCCCTGTCTGACTCTTCTTGTAACTTTTAGGTATTACTTGACAGTTCTTTTTTGTGAATTTTCATCCAACAATGACCTATTGCAGAAAAATGTGAATATTTTTACTTTAAAGATAACAAACAAAATTAATGTTTTTTTGTAGAAAGCATGCTTGTAAGATTTTGACTGAGATATTCAAGCAAGTTCCTTATGCAAATGGTGGCTGCAGTAGTACCAAACCAACACTACCACCAACCCCTCTTTTTTTTACAGACTTACGTAAATATGTAAGCCAAGTCAGCAGTTCCTTAGCAACCCAAGTTGTGCATTTGATCTCCAATTCTAGTGTAACTGTGACACTCTGAGATAGTCACCAAACAAACCAACCCATTTTCAATCATAAGTAAATGTAAACCACATTACAACATAAGCTTCTGTGTGAATTTATAAATGCTTGGCTTATGATAATTAGGTTCATGCATTCTACCTTAAAAATTAGGGAGTGTCAAAATACGAAACTATCCAGTGAGACCTTAACAAAATAGATATTCATTATGACAAGGCGATAGTGATATTGATGGCAAAATGTGAGACTTCCTGAAGTACTGACATATTAACTCCAGATCAATATAGCGATAATATTCTGATGTTTTTATGACTTGTATAATATGCTGCACAGAATGCTGAAGACCGATGTTTGGTCAAGTGCCAAGGCCAAGATTATAGGTCATGGAAAATTCTTGTTGTCTGTACACTGATGCTGAAAACAGCAGTTTATGTACTTTTCTATTCCAGTAAATTGGAAATGGATTTACATGGATGGAAGGTTGTATCTCAGATCTATAATATATGACTGATTTGTATAGTTTGCCAATATTGTTGCACTTGAAATTAAAGGACATTATATTTCAGTGGCAATGTATGCTACATCACTGAGGCCAAAATAGATAAATAGATAATGTCTTTCCTATTGCACTGGTTTTAAAATTAGGGTAGGTATTTTTTTTTTCTTCATCAACATTATATATTATAATGTGATATATATATATATATATATATATATATATATATATATATATATATATATATATATATATATATAAAATCTTCTAAAGGCTTTAGGTGATGGGCAAAACTGATTTAATTAGATGCACAAATCAGTTTGAGGATTTTTTTAAATCCTGTGTAAAAATATACTATGGTCAGCAACAAAAAAAAGGGATGGTTGGCTGACAAATAATTTGATCAGGTGGGCCTGATAGTGATATTCTATTTATTAATGTTATGTTTAGTGTTATTTTACATTTGTCTTGCCTGGTAGTTAATTGAGCTCGAGCATTTTGCAGTCTCCATTATTGATCAGACACCACTTGAAAAGAAGGATTGTATGGGGGGGGGGGGCTTGAAAACTAATAGAAGCACATGAGGTAGTGATGTCATTACCACCCAAGAGAAAACTTGGATGTTCAGGCTATTGTCCAGTGGAATTACAGAAATTCAGAAAATGTCTATATTTGTAGTATTGGTACCTAGTGAGCGCACGTTACGAACATGAAAGGTTTTTGCAAATCAGTTAGTTCACAGATTTTTGTCACAAAAAGCTTTTTTTTCTAGAGATGTTTTGATGAAACTTGGAATTTTGGTTAAGATTTTTGGTGAGTTCGTTTTTGTTCAGCATCTGTAGATGTAATCTCGTGTCTAAGATGTTGAAGATGCTATCACCATTTATTAATTTCTGAACAGAGATTGATTAAACTTGATTCTCAGTTCAGTAAAGAAATTCTCTGGCAGCTACCTGGCCAGTTGTCGTGCAAACTGATGTAATCCAGGTGAGCAATATCAGGCTGATATACCTCTTGTTCTTTGTAATACGAAACTTATTAATCTAGTCACCCATGGAGTAAAAAGATATTTATGGAACAGTCAGTGACTTACAGTAGAGCAGGTCACTTTATGTGATAAGCCCATAATTGATGATAACCTTACACCCACTTTTAAAAAGTTCTAGCAAACAGGAGGAGGGGGTATCCAAAAATAAACTCACCACACACTTCATTCCCCGCATGTAAAAGTGTGATGAGTGCAAATTCATCAGTCTCCAAATTCAGAAGTGTGTCAATAGTCTAGTGTCTTTTTTTAGAAAGAATTGTTTTACAGTCATTTGTTTTAGTAATGTAAATTTTGGCACTGTTTGTAATGGTTTTTTTTTGTTTGTCTTTTCTAAAGTCTATTCAGTAATAAACACCTTTTATTTTAAAACAAAGAATGTGTTTGTTGTTTTTAAATGTATACATTCTTTTTAAGGAAATAGATGCTGAGTTTAATACCTGCATTGTTTTAAAAAAAAACATTGTCATCCCAGTAAAAGGCAATGTCCACCCCTCTTGCTTTCTCTGAATTCACTTTCTGTCCACCTGAAGCATCAAACAACCTTAACACATTAACCCCTGGAGGTTTTTGACATTTTTGCCTAAAATCGAGTAGGAAACACATTTTGGAAGCTTTTTATGAATAGATACGAAAACACCAAATTCCTGGTGATCTTTCAATAACACACTGCCTAGTTGTGTTAGAAACATCATTTTTCATTGGCTATTTGACTCATGCATGAGCAGAAGGATAAAAGTTGGAGTTCTTTTTTTTTGTTTTTTTTAAAATTATTTTTTTGCTAAACGGAGCCATTTTTTATGTCTCAAGACCACTCTTTATTCCAAATGCCCATCTTATCCTACTTTTTGCAAAGGCTCATCTGTCTGTTTGCAGTTCATACCGGTTTGCCTTAGATGTGAGACCGAAAAGTCTAAAATCCAGACACAAAATCAGATTCTGACCACGGGTGAATTTTGGGTAGAAAAAAGTCGGGTCCAAAAAATTATGATTTTTTTTAGCTGTATTTTGTAGTGCAACTAGATATTCCAGATCATTTGGTATCATTGTAGAGCTACATCTGTCTACCTTTATATAATACCACTCACTTTAGTGTATCATGCATGGCCATGACGCCACAGAGCTCAGCAGTAGGCTACTACCTCCTGCCCCGTTAAGTCGTCACTAGGGGTTAATATGTTAAAAAGCAGCATAGTCACAAAATTCAACAGGATGCGCTGCACAGATGAACAAAGAAGTATTCACTTGAGCAGTTGCTTAATTTTTTCATGGAATACACAGTTTTGTAAGTTTTTTCTACATGTTTAAGGATGTATACATACCATGATAAATTCAGCTCAGCTGAATAGGGATACTCTTTAATGGTCAAGGTCATAGCCCAGTATTTTACATTTTCATCACACTTTCACTTCAAACCCTTTAGCATGTGTGATGCATACCATATTGTGGGTTGCAATTTCAATATCAAGGTCACAGCACAATATTTTCATTGCTCCATTAAACTTTTCATTCTACCTTATAGCTTTAAGGAGATGCTGATTAGTATATTTGTTCGTCACTGCAAGAATGTGTCACCATCTTAAAGATCAAGGTCACGGCTCAGTATTTTAAGTTTTCCATCACCCTTTCCCCTTCCATTCCTTAACTTGTAAGGCCATTTGAGATTAAGGAATAAAGCTTGGTATACAGGTGATACTCAGATTATGATAATTCAATTTACATGCTTTTATATGAATGCCATTTGTAATGAAGACATAACATTCAGTTTGCACCACTGTCCTCATTTTTATGACATCACTGTCTCCATGAACTGTGACTTCATGGATTTTCTTTTGTTTGCAATTGATTACTATGTGTATTAATTTGTTTGAAAATTATGGATAAATAAGTATTACTTGATCAAGTAGAGATATAATTTGCCTAAGAACTTCCTTAATTTGTATGTATTCTATGGGAAAGTTACTTTTGATTTATGCCAAAACTTCAGGAATGCATCATTGGCATAAATCAAGCATCATCTGTACTTGTAAATGATCTATAGATGGTAGGTCACATACAACATTGGGAGTGATTTCTTCAAGATAGAGGCCACAGGTCAATACTTTATTTTTTCATCAAACTTTCCCTTTTCTATCATTTTAAAACTGTTTAATCAATGAAACTTGGTAGAATGGTAAATCATCCCTAGAAATAGTGTTGGCACTATCTTCAAGTTCAAGGTCAGAATTCAGAATTGTCAATTTCCATCTATAATTTTTAATACATTTTAGATTAAAGGATGAAACTTGAAATGCATGTATATATCATAACTAGGTGTGTTGCATACAACATGGGAATTACTATCTTCAAGGTCGAGGTCATAGTTCATTTTCAATCAACCTTTCCCTTCTGCTTTTTAGTTTTAAAACTCTGAAGATTAGGAAATTAAACTTGGTATCCAGATTAATATTTTACGTTTTCATCATATTTTCCCTTCCACTGTATATTTTATAACTTCTGAGATTAAGGGATGATGACTTCACTTTGGTATGTGGTAGTGAAATGCTGATTGAATTTACATGTTCACTAAAATATCAAAATTTACAACCTTTCCTTACCATTATTATTTTATGCACTATTTGTTTTTCCTGTCTCTTTAGTCTGATTTTCTTCTACTAGTTGTCGTAATTGACAGTAATTTGGAGAAGCCAGGGTTCTAGGTTGAAATGTTACACTAGTTACACTAGTAGCAGGAACCAGTCTGAATATTTTTATTTTCATGATATCATCTGCTGAATGAAGATTGTGCAAAGTAAAGTGTATGCCAAACAAAATATTTGCTTTTTTGGAAACAGGTTTTTCCAGTCTGTTTTGAAGGGATCTTTTGTGGTGGGATGATAGTTCAGGAGATACGTTATAATTTTTAAAAATCCCAGAAAACATGGTATCACTATCAATCCATTGTCCATCCATCCATCATAGTTTGTTTGTTACCAGTCCATGGGACCGCTCTAGTGGCCTAGTGGTTAGAGCATCTGCCTCGGATGCGAGAGGTTGTGGGTTCAATCCCTGGTCGAGTCATACCAAAGACTTACAAAAATTGTACTAACAGCTACATTGCTTTTCGCTCAACTTTAAGAGGTTATTGTTACGACTGGTCTTCCTGGTGTCAGGATAATGTGACTGGGTGGGACATCGTGCTACATGTCTGTGGCATGATGCCCCAATGCTAGACATCACTATAAACTGCCACACTGCAGACATCGTAATGATATGACTGAAAAATTGTTAAAGCTACATTAGAAATCCAAATCACACAGACACCATTCCATGGGTCATATTTCTGAACTGATATCAAACTAGGTTTATATCATGAAGATTTCAATCTAGTTTGGTAATGAGTCAGATCCATACATATTAACAGGGCAATCTTGCTTCTCATTGACTGAGCTGTTACCACTCTGAGGCTGTTATCTCGGAACCAATTTGATCAAACTTGGAAAATTGGCTTATGTAATCAAGATCTTGCATGAGCTTGAAATTTGCATCTGATTGGTTGAGCTTGTTACCACCCTGAAAGCCATCATTTCTGATATAATTTTATTTCTGATCTGATTTTTGGTTAAAATTCACCCATAAAAATAACATGTATAAACGTATTGGTAATCACGACTGCAGAGTTATTGCATTTTTGATAATGTGCAACCACCTTGCATAATAAGTTGAACTTGGATTTGATTGTGTGCACTTGTTACCACTTTGCTGGCCATATTTCAGCTCTGATTTTGATCAAACTTGGAACATAGTGTTATATTATCATGATTTTGCACAAGTTTGATAATGAACAAGTCCCACACATATTAATGAACAAGTCCCACACATATTAATGAGGTGATTTAGCCGCAGAATGGATGTGCTTTGTTGCCACTCTAGATGCCATTGGTTTAATCTTATTTTGATGGGACATGTAATAGAGGTTTACATCATGTTTTGACCATGATCATTTTGGATCAGAATGATGTTATTTTTTATCCGATTGGTTGTACCTGTTTCCACTTAGGAGGCCACATTTGATCAGACTTGAAATAAGGACTTGTATGACCAAGATTTCACATATGTTCTAATGAGCTAGATCTACAGGCAATACAGCACACGCAATTTTTGAAACTTTATACTCTCAGCTTTCACTCCATGAGGGCGGCATAAATACCTACAAATCAACATGCACTCCAATGGCAATTCCACCATGAAGGGGCTTGTTGACATCACTAATTGACATTTGAACAGCCATTGAATGAAGATTACCCATGAAACAACTGAGACAACAAGAGTTATTTGTAATCAGATACCATTTCAAGAATTGATGATCTTTATTTTGATGATGTATCTGGACAATAAAAAAATAATTTTAGAAGACTTGTATATTCAGTACATATATATACAGGATTCTTATGATCTTTGAAGGTCTTTGACAGTTGGGGAAAAATGAGGTAGCATTTTCAACGCCTTGAAAGTTTGGGAATATTGAGCAGATTACCTTGGGTCTTTAAAAGTCTTTGAAAATTGAAATAAACACAATTTTAAAAAAAGCAAATATAATAATGCATTCAAAGCAGTGCTGATGTCAGTTCAGAGAACAATTTATTTTGTATTAAATTTAATGCATACGTTACATATTTCTGAAAAAAACAATGAATGTTAACCTATCTTCCAGATCATTATAAAGCAATTTTAGGAAATGAATTATAGTTTGAATTTCATCATTAAACAATATTGTATTATTTTGCATTTGTTGTTTTCTCATATAACATAACTCAAGGTCTTTGAAAGTTTGGGAAAAATCTTTGAATTTATCATCCAGATTTCTGTATGAACCCTGATATATTTAGAAAAGATTGATTCAATGTTTTGTGCCATAATTTTATGCTTTTAGTTTATTCAAAGAAATCTCAACAAACCTATGCACTGTCTTGATGAGAGGCACCCCTTGTTGAGATTCTCTTGAACATTGTAAATTTATCTTACTGTTTAAACATGAAAAGTAACCTGCTGAGATATAGACCATGAAATTCAAGGTGACAATCACTTCTTTTTTTAAAAAAAGAACTGAAAACACTCATTTTATCAATTTACAGTTATATTTGAACCACATATTATATGGCCATTTAATTAATGGGGTTCGACCATGATATTATTTGTTCTTTTCCATCACTGGATAAATTTGTTTTATACCACAAGTCAGAGCAAGGAAATGGTCTACATGTACTCCCCCTTTTCAAAACTTAAATGGTATCTCCCTAATAAAGACTTAATCAGCAGATGTTTTATACCACAAGTCAGAGCAAGGAAATGGTCTACATGTACTCCCCCTTTTCAAAACTTAAATGGTATCTCCCTAATAAAGACTTAATCAGCAGATGTTCTGCAGAAATCAAGGTATTGAGTACTGTCAACACTTATGAAATATTAACATTAGAAGACGATATAAATTTCTATCATTCGAAGCCATTTGACTTGGTGTGTTGTACTAAAGTGATGGTCTTGCCATTAACATTAAAAGACGATATAAATTTCTCTCATTCGAAGCCATTTGACTTGGTGTGTTGTACTAAAGTGATGGTCTTGCCATTAACATTAGAAGACAATATAAATTTCTATCATTCGAAGCCATTTGACTTGGTGTGTTGTACTAAAGTGATGGTCTTGCCATTAACATTAGAAGACGATATAAATTTCTATCATTCGAAGCCATTTGACTTGGTTTGTTGTACTAAAGTGATGGTCTTGCCATTAACATTAGAAGACGATATAAATTTCTATCATTCGAAGCCATTTGACTTGGTGTGTTGTACTAAAGTGATGGTCTTGCCATTAACATTAGAAGACGATATAAATTTCTATCATTCGAAGCCATTTGACTTGGTTTGTTGTACTAAAGTGATGGTCTTGCCATTAACATTAGAAGACGATATAAATTTCTATCATTCGAAGCCATTTGACTTGGTGTGTTGTACTAAAGTGATGGTCTTGCCATTAACATTAGAAGACGATATAAATTTCTATCATTCGAAGCCATTTGACTTGGTGTGTTGTACTAAAGTGATGGTCTTGCCATTAACATTAGAAGACGATATAAATTTCTATCATTCGAAGCCATTTGACTTGGTGTGTTGTACTAAAGTGATGGTCTTGCCATTAACATTAGAAGACGATATAAATTTCTATCATTCGAAGCCATTTGACTTGGTGTGTTGTACTAAAGTGATGGTCTTGCCATTAACATTAGAAGACGATATAAATTTCTATCATTCGAAGCCATTTGACTTGGTGTGTTGTACTAAAGTGATGGTCTTGCCATTAACATTCAAAATGCAAGTTTGACAATTGTTTGTAATTATACTAACCTCACATTATTGCTGAAATGAATAATAATGTGCAAATTTGTTGAACCTAAGATGTTCACAAGATTGTCCAGGAGTGTTTTGATTTTTGACCCCATCTTCTGATCCACTAAAAACAAAAGGAAATAAAAAATTTAGCTGAGCATAGGTATTTCAAGTTACAGAAATGTCTTGTGATCCCATGATTTGGGCAAAATTTATACAAATTGATACACTTGGAAAGTGGTCATGCGCAAGATCTCCCTCAAATTAGGGTTAAGTTATGCACATGAAAATGTACTCTGTACAGTAAAACATTTTATTCAGCCATTCAGTTCACCCATAAGGTGCTTGATGCAACATAAGCTGGTAGAAATATTGTAGTGCTTGTTGTGATGTATATTTTCACAACTGTTTGTACATCAGGTTTCTTTGGATTGACATTAGGTTTTTAAATTAAATTTAATTAGCATATTGGGTTTATTAACAAGCATTCTGATGTAGTTTGAACCTTGCACCAAGGAAATTTTATAATGCATTTATAATATTGGCTGATTCCCATCGTGGTTCATCTTCAGATGATGATTTCATTCGGCAGATACTGGCTGATCTTAGTAATGAACGCAGTTTATTTCTTAAGTGAAGTATATCAGATTATAGGAGCTGGAAAATTGTTAATGGAGATAACAGTGAGTAATTTTGTACATGTAAATGGCATTAATATAGGTTCAGTGTACATGATGGATAGACAAAAATTAACAGCTTGCCGGTAAGTCCCGAATATCAGTGATATTTTGAAATTAAATGTAGAAAAGGCCAACAAACATGCCAAATTAAATACACACAATTTAAAAGTAGAGTGCACTTTTTGTTCTTGTCACAATTTAGCACTACAACAACACTTTCCAGCTGGCTAAGCTGGCTATGTATATGCCCCTTCAGACAGCCGATTGTGAATTCCCCATTCTCAGTACAGAGCAATATTCATACTCCTACAAGGAACAGATGAAGCTAAGAAAAAATCAACAGGCTAATGCTTGTACAACTACAGTCAACATCTTTTAAAGATTTTGATTGCATCAGGAGTCTTACAAAGTGGGGGAGGCAGCTGTTAGTACCATTTTTGTAAGTCTTTGGTATGAATTGGCAAGGGATCGAACCCACAACCTCCTGCATCTGAGGTGGACGCTCTAACCACTAGGCCATCTTATAGATTTGGTGTAAACGATGAAGCCACAAACTGGAGAAAGCTTGGCAGTCGGTGAATAAATGCTGTTACAGAAGCATGAAACGAAAAATATTTTGTATGTTTATTTGTAATAACATGTGTAGTAGTGATTTGGATTTCATATTTATAGAGAGAAAAAGAGAGAGAGACTTCACTAAAAAAAAGTTTATGATCCGAAGATGCTTCAGAATAGGTTCTTCTCATTTTTCTGTATCATGTGAAGTATACAGTAGGTAACACAAACAGAAAAATGAAAAAGTAAAACATTAATTTCATCTGATGCTCAAGTTTACTTTGTGATATTCTAAGATATGCAAGTACCATATATACTTGTGTATAAGCCAAATAATTTAGGAAATAACAAAAGCCTGGAAGAAGAGGGTTGGCTTATCCATGGGCCAGTATCTAAGCTTGGCAGTTTTTAGGTCTTTTTGTTGACTTCTTTAATGGCTGTAAATCTTCGGACATGAAACAATATTTTTTCCATGTCCTAAGACACAAGCATGTAAAAAAATGTTACTTTCAGCGACCCGACAATTATTAAACTGTTATAAAGTACTGTGATTGATTTTTTTATTATTTAACATGTGTATATTTTCCGATTTCTCCAACACAAAGTTAAATAAAGATAAATACAGACTTCATTATTCGCAGGCCGGATGAGTTTACCAGGGAAACCGTGCTGAACTATAATGTACAGTACTTACACAGTGCAAAGCGTGCATAGCGTCACTTAAATCCTTATTTATTCCCAAACATATTAGATGCAGATTTTGTTTTATTCATTGTTTTGACCAAAGTGGATTCTTCCATATAGCATTTCAGCTAGTCGTTAATAGCTGTTTCATTTACATTGAATCATGCGCTCACAAGTTACTCATTTTCAATGATATAATCAGTCATACAAATTGAGGTAATATTTTTAAAAAGGTACACATGCTTAATTGTACAAGGCACATAACCATCATAATTTACATGTTCACGAAGAGTGGTAATAATAAAGGCTAAAATTCTCATATAGATCAACTAAGATCAACACCACTTAATTTTAGTTACGTGTTTTAGCTGAACAAGCATCATAACTTCCCACACAATGTTGATAGTTGGCGAATTTGTCGTTTTGCAACAGCAGTACAGGCCAGTTAATCATTAAAACCCTGAAACTGGCTTGTGATAAGAGGGAATTTTGACTGGTACCTATACCAGTACATTGATGTGTAATTGCCTTTTATTCCGTAATATTAGCACAGTTACCATAGTTTTGTAAAACGGGGTGTAAGGCATACCTATGAACTTTTCAAAAGCCAAGTAGGGAGACTGAATAAAAAAAATGGAGATTGGGACCTAAAATTGGGAGGTTTTCGTGGTATTTTTAAAGCCTTGTTTTCACAAAATATTGATATTTTCATATTCTGGTCAGCTGTAGTCAAACTGCACAATAGCTAAAGATTAGTCTTAAATAAACAAGCAAGAAAGCCAGTGCGACTAATTAAAAGTTAATCCTTATCCATGCAATTATTGTGTGAAAATGATTGGCCCTCCGCTGTAGTTCAAAGAAACTATGTTCTACACTATTGATAGCCTTACGCCCTTGACACCTCTAATTTTAGATGGGCCCATCCTGTATTCTTTGTGAGCTCCCCATCAGGCTTGTTGAAAAAAAATTATTTGCCTGAAGAAACTTGGATCATGCTGATTAAATGTGTAAATGTAGTTTCAAGATGTTGACATACCTGCCATAACATGGCGCAATCTAAATAGATCACCACTGTCCTACATGGAATTGAGATCAAATTTTAATCAGATTGTAGCATGGCGTGTCATGCTAAAAATACAATTTTGTACTCCCAAACCTCCTGACTCAGTCCTGTTTTGAGAAAACACAATTTTCAGTAATCTTCAAAAAGAAAAGAAAAAAACACTTTCAGTGTATGCTTGTTATATGTAGTGTGTAGAAACGATACACAGTCATGATTTTTGCGTATGTAAAACTATCCCTTTGGGCAGATTAAATAGCAGCAATTAAAGGCAAAGAGGTCAGGTATAAACCACCATTTCACATATTACTGAATTGACTGACAATAGCTAGTGAGATGTGTTTGAAGGCTGCAGTGGGTGAGTCCATTGTGCTAATTTGCCCAGGGCCTGTGTCTACAAAACATTTTCTTTAAGCACTGCGGCCCGCCAAAGGTTTTCATGCGGCCTAGGAACAAGTCATCATTCGCACTGACTCTGTTTATGTTACTCTGTTTATCAAATAAATGTGCTTCTTTTGAAGTTTAAGTTTAAGTTTTCAAATATTAACAACATATTAACAACTGAAAATTAATTAGATGTTATTTAGAAAAACCTTTTATTTTTGCTACTTGAAATATTAATTATTTTACTTAATGAACTATGCGGCCCACGACAGGGTGTAAATTTGTGTATGCAGCACTTGCACTGGAAAGTTTGCCCACCTCTGATCTACACAGTATTGAAGTTTGCCCTCTATCAGTGGCTATTCATGCAACAAAGTGAATTTATGAAAAAGTTAACCATCTTCATTGTTCTTTTCATGAATCTACCATGAAGCATGAGCTGAGAAGCAGCTGTTTTAATTTGAAGTCTGCCACTACGCTTATTGGCAATGGCTGGTCAGGAAGGTGTTGAGCCTCAATGTTTTTTTTTTTGCACCGATGTTTCAAAAGAAACATTTTCTGAATGGAGATGTTTTATGGTGATTGTGTAAAAACAAATTTTGAACTTGTATGGACTGAGAAATGCTATGTCTTTCAGTTATGACAATTTCGTGTATTAGTCCCCTTTATTATTTCTTACCATCTATTATCAGATCTGGTCATAATTAACCAGAATGTTCATTGCTACAATAATTAGAGTGAATACAATGCCAATATTCGTAATGAGTGTAGAATACATATGAATTTCAAGATAAACAGGAAATGATAGAGATTTACATCCACTGAAGCCAATACTTTCTCCATCTCTAGTTTGGAGTGCTGGTATATATAGTTCACAAAGTTCTACCAGGGATATCTGTTTAATTAACCATTGTCACATTTGCTCAGTCCAGTTCGTAAGTCGTGTATAAACTAAGGTATTAGTACAAGCTATGTTTGATGTCTGAACATAGCTGCAGGCTAGAGTTAATCTCTTACACAAGGTTACCGTGACCAGAGAGAAGATGCGGCATCTTGAATTGGCATAGGTGTTAGATCGAGCGACTTCCCACCTAGGTGTTACAGCTTTGTCCTAAGATCGGAGGAACCGCGAGGGACCAGGGCATGTTCTAAATTCGTCCCCACGTGGACAGACAGCAAGAAGGACATTGTCAGCTAAGTTTGATTGGATCGAATCAAAGCGACATCCAATTGGAATTGAGACGGAGGGTGTGATAACAATTTTGATCCGAATTATAACTTCTAACTAGCAAACAAAAATTTAGTCTTGCCAAGGAAGATTGCTGAGCAATATAGGGTTACTCTGAGAGAACCACTCGTAATTTAGTGGTAAAATTTTTAGAAGAGATTCTAAGGAAAGACAAAGCTTCATGAAAGTCAGTAGGTTATTTGCTTGATTTTTGCAGAATATTATGGCATTGTAATTGTAATTACGTGTAGTATATGTACTTAATTACTAGGATTGCTTAGTACTTAGAATTCCCTTTGTAGTGTTTAATTTATATGCGTGTTTGAGTATTTTGTAGAGAATTATGTAGATTGTTAGCTTGTGGTCAGAATTAATTTTGTAATGCACTATTAGGTTACTTCGTAGTAACCTATTTTATTTATTCATGTGATATGTTTCATTTGCACATGCTTGAGTCATGAATTTGGAAACTGGTTGAAAAAAGTGTGTAAGATTAGTTAATTTGTGTACTTTGTATGAGTTGTAATGTAAAGAAATGCATCTGACTGCTGTGATATTGTTTAGTATAATGGGATTAGGAATATGTACTGATGTGATGCAATGTATTGATGTATGTATGTGAAGTAATTGATACCATGCTTTTATTATAACGTTTTACCATACAAGGACATACAAGTATTTCGATGTGAATGAATGCGTGACTGAAGAAATTGAATAACCGTTATCTGATGATAGGCTGGGTGTAGTGTTTGATGAGAGGGCATAGGAAAATATTGTACTGTCTTTATGTTTTGACAAGAAGCTTTTTGGGGGACAGAACTTCCGGCTTAGTTAAGTCTCAAGTCTCTAAGAAGGGAGATGGAAGTGAGACTAGCAGAGCAGTCAGAGTCAGCAAGCCTAGTCGGTGAAGAGAGTTGAGGAAGAGGAGGAAATAATTTGAGGTGGAGAAGGAGGAGGAATATACAGAAGTCAAGGAGGAGAATGAATTTGGAGAAAGTTGGGAGGAAGAGAAGGCATTGGAGGAATAGGAGAGAAGAATCCACAGATGAGTACAATACAAGGACAGGGGGAAAGCTGTCTCACACTACAAATCAAATGGTGCAATAGGCTCTCACAGGGTCGCGCAGAAGGAGAATACTTGGGAACTTTTAATCATTTGATTATTGAATTGTCATTAAATTGTTATTAGTTGAATTTCACTTTTTTATATTCATTTATTTAACTGTCGGCATTGCTGACTGGGGGCTCGGAGCTTTACATCTGTCTTTCACTAATTTAACTTCCAACCAAAATCGAGCCTGGGTGGTGCTTCTATAATAATATAAATAAATATTGGAAGCACCCTACCCCACACCTACCACAGTGATAGCATAACATCCTGTCATGCCATAGCCATGACAATCAAGAAGTCCTATTAGCAATCAGTGCAGTTAGAGATAACCTTTTCCATCTTCAGTTTGAAGTACAGGTATTTCACAAAGTTCTGCCAGGGAATGTTTAAAGCCCTGACAAATAAGAAGCCCTATTATGAAAGCAATCAGTGCAGTTAGAGATAGGTTTTATGGTATCACGGTACCAATTGTTTTTCCATATACCTCAATGCTAATGTTTTGTGAAATAAATATACTTTCTGTCCTACTTGGGCATGCATGTCACACGCTGTCATATAGAACAATGCTAGATTGTCAATTTGACAATGACATAACCAGGTACTCCATTGCATTTAAGAGAGATAACTCTACTGGAACTAGACAGGGGTAAGAGTTATCTAGTCACAACAAGCACATTTTCAGTCATGTGTACCATATTTTAAAAAAATCATAAAAAATACAAAATATGATCTAGATAGAAATTAACACAAACTCACATGTTGCCAAGAGGCTCAACTTTTTTTTAAGCCAAACAGAAAGTACAAGTCTTACATAATGCACCAATCACAGCTAGTTTTGTTCTTTAATTCTGAATACAATGTTCCATACACCTTAAGCTCCGCCCACCTGGACTTGCGCAATTGGTACCGTTATACCTATAGCAAACCTTAATTTTTCCAATAATCTGTGAAATAGTTCGGGACTGTATAAGTAACAAATATACGTAGTCTCACTTGTGAAAAACAATTTGATGAGGTACTAACCTATGTCTTATATGAATGTGTATAGAAATGTCATTGAGCTGTTTGAACTATTGTTTTCATACTTTTGCTTCACCATCAAAATCATCTTTTGAAATAAAATGAATTCTTTCAACTATGAGTTGTATCTTATTCATATCAGCAATTATTGAACTTCACATAGGTGATATGGGATAAATCACATTATATCATATTATGTAATAACTAGGTCAAAGGTCAATGTACCAAATAGTATGCACCTGTCCTACTTCAAAATGTACAATTCACCTAAAAGAAAGGAATTTATATTTGTTTGGTAGGTGCAGAACTTAACATCAGAGACAGGTGGACATGACCCAATCTTATTATAAAGTATAAGCTTTGACCACTTTACACTATCTACAGATACAAGAGGTCACTAACCACCAGTCCTCACACAAAGGTCCACCTACCCATCCTCTTTGTAACACAAATAGTAAGCTTTCCTCCTTTGTAATGTGAATAAAATTGTTTCAATAAGCCAGTCAGTCACCAAATATAGTAAATCGCAGCTTCTAAGTGGTTATGTTTGGATTGGGAGGTGAAATTAGGGGAATAAAATACAGAAAAATGCCAAATATAAACACTAAGTATAGCACATCAAATGGAGTTAAAAACAGGAGGAAAGTGTTTATCTAAAAGGGAGAGGTAGCTTATGATAAAGGAATTAAAGGTGGCAAAATCAGCAATGCGAAAAATGAGAAGTGAAAGTTTGATGACCTTACCTTGGACAAATATATGGGGCAGGGCCCAACAGGTCCAAGGACAGCCCAAAGGCAACTGTGCTATAACATCCCTTACAGGACCCAAATTTCAAGTGAAGTTGTGTTCATTTCCATCTAATATAAAAGGGTGAATAATTTAGATAATATAGATACATATAAAGTATATTTCTTCTACATAAGAATTTAATAATAATTGGCATAAGATAGAGAGAAACTTATCTCAGAGCCAAGCAGAACATACCTTATCAGTTTTTAAACTTGTAAACTTTACTGTGAGAAATTATCAAATTGCTTCTACTTACATTTGCATCAAGATTGAGGGCTAATATAATACTTCACAAATCTTCTCTTTATTTTCATAATCAGTCACTGAAAATGTGAGATTTTATTTCCTTGAAATGTTATGACTGGTGTAAGGGAGATAACTGAATGATATACATAAGGTGTGGTAACCTTGAATACATTATCCATGTAATATAGATGAGTTCATCAACAACCTGTATTAACTTCATTGCAATTAAATTATCTCAAAATACATTACTGACAAAGTGAGAACCTAACATTTAGACTCCTATGTTTAGTGGAGACCTCAAGAGTCATGTAATTTTAATTTCTAAGATGACGCAGCTCTTTCATATCACATAGTTCATATTTTCTACAATGCCGGCATGTAGAGTGCAGCCTTCCATAACCATGCAGATATCATCTCATGCCAATTTGGATTCTTGCGATGGGATGCAAAGTTTCAAGAACAGTGTGGATTTGAATGGAATGAATATGCACTGTGTGACTAAAATGGTTATCATTCTGTAATGTTGGACCAAACATGGAAATTCCACAGGAGCAGCTTGACAGAAAGAAATAGGATTAATTGAAAGTCAATAGTAGATTATAATTGGGCTTATACAAGTGCCAATGGGAAATGCTGACTTAAGGAAACTGTTCTTGTTTGTTGGTATTCACTGCTACTTCAACAAAAGGGAATGCAAGAGAACTGAACTAACTACATGAACAATTTCAAAGCAGGAGAGTGTAAAAAAAAAAGGGGACAATTAGAGCAGGACAATTCAAATCAAAATGGGAAGGAATACCAAATCCTTAATAAATTACCTAAAAATTACTCATGCCAGAACATCCCACATGGTACAAGTGATCTATCTACAAGTGTACTTAGAATGTTCTCTATCCTGGTTTATGGCATGCCTTACAAGAACAAGATAGTTGTTTTTGTACACATGATTTTTCATCTTTTGCAGGTACAATAGCCAATATTTGGCCAAAATCAACTATATTATGTTTACATAACTTATTTTGTTGCATGCATTCCAATCTAGGAGGTAACAGCACATACATAAAGGCATCAGGTAACACAAGTCTATATCTATCATAGCTATAGTTATCAAAAGTCCCCATCCAAAGCCATCTTGTGCTATTTTCTAAAGATTTCATACATTTTATTCTTAAAGAACTTTCAATATTTGACCAAAAGTGTTCAGCATACATTTGTTTTCCTACATCAAACTAGTATAGTTCATAAATGCCGCCCACATGTATGCGTTTCTATGGAAACACTGTGAGGCTATTCTTTCCTTTAGGTATCACGGTACCAATTGTTTTTCCATATACCTCAATGCTAATGTTTTGTGAAATAAATATACTTTCTGTCCTACTTGGGCATGCATGTCACACGCTGTCATATAGAACAATGCTAGATTGTCAATTTGACAATGACATAACCAGGTACTCCATTGCATTTAAGAGAGATAACTCTACTGGAACTAGACAGGGGTAAGAGTTATCTAGTCACAACAAGCACATTTTCAGTCATGTGTACCATATTTTAAAAAAATCATAAAAAATACAAAATATGATCTAGATAGAAATTAACACAAACTCACATGTTGCCAAGAGGCTCAACTTTTTTTTAAGCCAAACAGAAAGTACAAGTCTTACATAATGCACCAATCACAGCTAGTTTTGTTCTTTAATTCTGAATACAATGTTCCATACACCTTAAGCTCCGCCCACCTGGACTTGCGCAATTGGTACCGTTATACCTTATAGCCTTGACAAACGCATTGTTTAGCCATTTCAGGCGACCTACAGTGCATTATTGATAGACGTGTTCATTTTATGCCTAATACCATACAAGTTAAACCACAGGGTGGAGGGATGGGGCTGGCAAGAACCAATGTACAGAACTGAGGGTTATTTTTAACTGTATATCAGATACAATTGTATCTACTGTACATACCGATTTTAGAACAAAATTTGCATAATAAGTAAGCATTTATGCTGAATTCAAAAAGATGATATGATAGATGTATGGAAAAAATTACCTGCTGTTGTGACAGAGGGAAAAAGGTGGAGGGATTTTTTGTCACATAAGCACATACTAAATTGCCCCACCCATTTACCTTCATTTATTATTGCTTTTGGTTGTACTAGTACAAAATTTGTTCATGTGACTCAAAACACAATTTTATTTAAATTCTATTAATTTCACATTGTTTGTCTAATTGCTAAACCCTCTATAAATGCACACTTGGATCCACATTCTTTGGTGACTGAATGTTTTATTTGTATTCTTGTATTCTTCTTAAAAAGAATAATTAGATCAATTTGTAACAGATTTGTAATTAAACTGATAAACAATATTTGTATGACATTAGGGTAGTATTTGAGTATTTGTCATGCTGATTGAAAGAATGTACTATACAAAATGCGTAAAATTGGCATGAACTAAAAATATTACAAGTACATCCCATACCAAAAGTATTAGGTGATTACACTTTTTTCATCACTTCTCTCCATCAGCTTGGTAATATTGCATGTAAACTCATCAGATGACCAACCTAAGTATATTTATTAAGCTGTTGCTTATGGAAATTGCTGATTCACGTGCTTCAGAGAGGCTGCATACATTTTTTTCCCTATAAGGGATTACACATTTAAAATGCAACAGGATGTCATGGTCTTGATTTAAATTCAAATTATTAATATTCTTTTTTCTTCTACAATTTCATCATGTGTAATTTTTTTAAAGCTAAATTCAATCATATTGCCACCCCAGTAACGCCTATAAGGCAGAAGACAAATTATTTAAATCAGAATTCATTCATGTCGTGGGAATTGCTATGAAAACATCAGCAGTCTAGGCTTCTGTTTAATAAAGCCATTTAAGCTGGGATATCATCCTGTAATGCATCTGTCAACACACACTACAGGCTTTCTTTTTTTAACACGACTTATAATGACCACAATGTCATGTCTGTGACAGACACATAATGAAAAGGATTAAGGTCCTCCATGGGATTGTGGATTTTCTGAAAAACACAATGTGTGTGTCTGTGTGTGTGTGTGTATTCCAAACCACATCTCACTGTCGTTCATACTTATCCTTCATGGCCATTGGAGGGAGAAATGATATGACCACTCTTACAAAACTTGAGTCTTTAACATTATATTTTTCATCCAATTTTGATAAAACTTGGTAAATAGGTTTATATTAAGATATCTGGTGAATCTGATCATGAACCAGGTTATCCTTATTAATTATGGCTTTGTTTTTGGGAAGAATGATTTTAGACTAGAGTAAAATAGGTAGCATAATTAGTCTTGCAGTTCCTAATGGCCTGCCATTAGGTTTGGTAAATATTATGTTCATTACCTCTTCATGTATATATTGACTAATCACTTGGCTTCCATAATTTGTTATAGAGTTATCACCCCTTGTATCATATTACTTAAATGCAACATATGATGCAGTATTTTCAGAGCAACTTACCGTCTGACAGTTTTTCATAAATCGCCATGAAACTTGGTAAATATTCTGGTCAGAGTCTGAAAATGTGCAACAAGTCATTTTGCTCTGCAACTGTTTGTTAGTTATTGCCTTTTGTATCATCATGCACATATTAGCAAATTTTTGTGCTGCCTTGATTTTTGTAAGAGTTATTGGCCTTTTTGTACATAAAGCTAGATGGAGTGCATAACAAAATTTTGTGATTGCAGCTACATTTTCAATTTTTAGTAATGGTTGTGAAAAATGGTGCAGTTACTATGGTCATAATCAGGTGATATGCATGGTGAAAATCATTATACTTGCTAAGTATTTAGAAGTGACATAATATTTTTTTGTGCTGTAGATTCATCTCCACCATGGGTTAGGGTTGGGATGCTTGACGGATATGGTTATATTTACACGAGTAAATTTCTAACCATTTCACTAATGATGCGTTACAGTTATTGTAACTGACCTCTAATTATTCATTATAGTTTTATCTTAACTGACCAAGTATAGACTGTATAAAAAAAGTGATTTCTTAAATAGATTCGGTATTAAGATATATTAAGTTTGAAAATACTGCAAAGTGTTCGTCATGAAGGATTTAATAAGCAGGTACCACATAGTATTTTTCAGTGCATTCAAAAAACTTCATTATTTATCTATCTCTGTTTCAGTTCTTAGTGCCAAAGATATCATACCTTTAGATGCAAATGGTAAGTCATTTTCAACAATTGGGGGTTGTATGCTGGTGGTAATGAGTGGGGCAGTCTGTTGTAGTTGCTTTTCTAGAATGATTTTTGAAGGTCAAGAACTGGGAAACTTTTTATTGCACAGACCAAAATCAAAGCCTGTCTTTACATTTCTTACATGTCATGAATCAGTGTTATGGTTTAAAAATAAATATGTGTGTGTGTGTGTGTGTGGATACTCACGTTTCAGTATTATGCTTTGGGGTGGGGTGGAATAAGTGATAGCACTGATTTGAACATTTATTAACTTTAACATCGATAAATCTAATCTTATCTTACCTTGTCTTACCTTACTTCACCTCACCACAAATAATAACAATCAGTGAAAGTATTTGAAGAAAGAATGTCACTCAGACAAGAAAACCAGCTTAAAAACCCTACTACTTCATTATTTCAGGCACATCACATCTTTGTTATGAATTATTTCTTAGAGTGAATTAAAGGCAAAACTTCCTTTTAATCAAATGCCACTATCTTAAAAATATGTTCTATTCAAAGCACATTTTGGGTTTAATTTGCTATAAACAATATCATTTTGTGCAAAGAATTGAGCACACCAAAGAGACTGAAGTAGTACCTATTTATCTTACCAGGTTTTCTTTCCTATGCAATTCTGATTTTTTTCAAACACTTTAACCATATGATTCAGTCAACTAAGATTTAAAGGTTATTCAGAAAAGCCCAACATGCTTTAAATGCCTACAATATATTATGGTGAGATTGAAGCATGATGTCATCTCAGCATTCTGAGAATATATTTGAAAGATGCCAGAATAAAAGATACGGTTTTCAGAAAAGTCTTTATTTAATGAACATCAGCATTTCACATGACAGGAAAAGATAAAAAAAATGCTTTAACAAAAAAAAAACACCTTAAAACTATACATGTGATTTACTAGTGACAGAACAGAAATACCATTTTTAAAGCCAAAAAGATTCTTTTTAAAAAAAATTTTATTTTTAAACACTATTTTTATGTTTTTGTCAGCACATTACAGAAACCAATGGGACCCATTCTCCTGGGGACTGGAAATGTTATGTCAATGCAATGATGTGTGGTTGAGTAATTGGTTTAATGCGGCTAACATCATGAACACAACATGCTGTTAATTGATTACCTCAGTGTGGTAATCTGGAGAGTTTATGGTCAAATGCTGAATGTTATATGAGTTATGACTAATAAAGGAATCAAAATCGATTCCATCATGGTTTTTGAGTCTTTTGAAAAAAAAATAATGGCCAACCTTTGGCAGAGGCGAGTTAAAATGGAGAGACTGACCCAAGAATGATTTTGGCAGAAACACTTTACTTACTAATTTGGCTTTTTGTGTTGTTTAATTCCTATGATCCAGATGACCTAAGAGGAATATTTAAGAGCAGGTAATACACTTTTTGTTCAGTCGATATCAAAGTGTAGAAATATGTACTTCCTCCCAGTTCTAAAAGAAAAAGAACACCAGCTAAGAAATAGGAGACAGGGAATACATCTGAAGTCCAACTCAGGAACTTTATCCTCAGGGTGAACTTAGTTTAGAGGGGTATTGGAAAGCAATCAACAGCCTTAAAAAATGGTCACATGAAAACAGAAGTTTGAACGTCTTGACAGGCCGAGCATGGTTGTTTTGTCATTTGATGCTGATACAGAATCACACTGTCCACAAAATACAATTTGATTGGAGGGACATATAGACCAGAAAACTATTGAGAACCTGTTAAGCATGATGCTTAATAAATCGCATTATCGGTCATCTGTCTTTTGAAGGAAATTTACGATGCTTGTGGATTTTAAATTTTTAAAACCTTTTAATGAACTACAACATATCTGACTCTTCCTTTTTCATTAAATTGACAAGACACTGACTTGTATTGCAACATTTTCCATTAGAATTTGATCCATGTTCAGAGCTTGCAGTTTTATTATAGAATGAAGAGAATACATATTATGTAAAGGATAAATCCATTGTTTTCTTTCCAGTTCCTGTAAAACACATATAATTTATGTCAGTAAAACAATCTGCCAGATTAGAAACCAATTTATTGATAAAAATTTGGTACATCTACTTGTTACAGTAATATCCTGATTCAGTGGCATGTGTTAAAGTCAGTATTGTCTTGTTTAATGTCCTGGTTCTGTGGCATGTGTTAAAAGCAGTGTTATCTTGTTTAATGTCCTGGTTCTGTGCCATGTGTTAAAGTTGGTATTGTCTTGTTTAATGTCCTGGTTCTGTGGCATGTGGTAAAGGCAGTGTTGTCTTGTTTAATGTCCTGGTTCTGTGCCATGTGTTAAAGGCAGTGTTGTCTTGTTTAATGTCCTGGTTCTGTGGCATGTGTTAAAGTTGGTATTGTCTTGTTTAATGTCCTGGTTCTGTGGCATGTGTTAAAGGCAGTGTTGTCTTGTTTAATGTCCTGGTTCTGTGCCATGTGTTAAAGTCAGTATTGTCTTGTTTAATGTCCTGGTTCTGTGTCATGTGTTAAAGGCAGTATTGTCTTGTTTAATGTCCTGGTTCTGTGCCATGTGTTAAAGTTGGTATTGTCTTGTTTAATGTCCTGGTTCTGTGCCATGTGTTAAAGGCAGTGTTGTCTTGTTTAATGTCCTGGTTCTGTGCCATGTGTTAAAGGCAGTGTTGTCTTGTTTAATGTCCTGGTTCTGTGGCATGTGTTAAAGTTGGTATTGTCTTGTTTAATGTCCTGGTTCTGTGGCATGTGTTAAAGGCAGTGTTGTCTTGTTTAATGTCCTGGTTCTGTGCCATGTGTTAAAGTCAGTATTGTCTTGTTTAATGTCGTGGTTCTGTGTCATGTGTTAAAGGCAGCATTGTCTTGTTTAATGTCCTGGTTCTGTGCCATGTGTTAAAGTTGGTATTGTCTTGTTTAATGTCCTGGTTCTGTGCCATGTGTTAAAGGCAGTGTTGTCTTGTTTAATGTCCTGGTTCTGTGCCATGTGTTAAAGGCAGTGTTGTCTTGTTTAATGTCCTGGTTCTGTGGCATGTGTTAAAGGCAGTGTTGTCTTGTTTAATGTCCTGGTTCTGTGCCATGTGTTAAAGTTGGTATTGTCTTGTTTAATGTCCTGGTTCTGTGCCATGTGTTAAAGGCAGTGTTGTCTTGTTTAATGTCCTGGTTCTGTGGCATGTGTTTAAGTCAGTAAGGTCTTGTTTAATGTCCTGGTTCTGTGGCATGTGTTTAAGTCAGTGTTGTCTTGTTTAATGTCCTGGTTCTGTGGCATGTCTTAAAGTCAGTATTGTCTTGTTAATATCCTGGTCCTGTGGCATGTGTTTAAGGCAGTATTTGCTTATTTAATGTCCTGGTTCTGTGGCATGTGTTTAAGTTGGTATTGACTTGTTTAATGTCCTGGTTCTATGCCATGTGTTAAAGTAGTATTGTCTTGTTTAATGTCCTGGTTCTGTGGCATGTGTTTAAGTCAGTGTTGGCTTATTTAATGTCCTGGTTCTGTGGAATGTGTTTAAGTCAGTGTTTTTTGCTTAAGATAAATTTCTGTATACAGACTTGAAGAAGCCAATATGTACAGACATTGCTTATTGTAAAGCTGTCCTATTTCATGTCAGTAGGCAGTGCTTCTTTGTGTTCATAATGAGATAAAAACAGAATTTAATTGTAATGGGTTCATACTTCGATACAAGGTAACTTATACAATCCACCAAAATGTTCATTTTAATATTTGTGTGTGCTTGTGTAATTTTGAGTCAAATTTCAGGTTATGACTATTATTTGGCCATTTGCTACCCATTTAAACATTTAATAGGATTTAAAATTGCCTGAACAAGCCATTTGATACTGAAATGAAAATTTCCTCATGGATAAAGGTACTGTATCATGCTTATTATTATCAACCATTCACAACTGATATTGACAACCTTTTTTCAAAAATCACTCAACAGAATTTGACCAAATTTGACACAAGGCATCCTGGCATGAAGACCTTCCAAAATTGTTGACACCAAATGAATTCTTCTGAAGAACCTCTCCACAGAAAGCATCCAAGCATATAGCTATTTCAGATTTGTTCAAAATGATGATTTTCCTTCATGAAATATGACCTTCATTACTAATATAAGAAAAAGCTGAGAAGAATTTTTTACAAGAACTGCTAAACAATACTGATGTATTTGAAAGAAAACATCTGGGCATAAAACTTTTTGAGGGTTTTAATGATTGTATAGGATTCAGTTTCAATAAAACATGTTTAAAAAAGCAACATTACAGTAACCCATTATGTATTTCTCCAGAAAGACTTCCAAATTTAAATACCATTATTAACCCTAATATCCAGACCCTCCATAAAAATGAATTTAAACAACCAGTAACTAACACAAATTCCAGGTTTTATGTATGTTGTGACCTGATTGCATTTCATTTTCTTGATAGGTATTGGTATCAGACAGAACACTTATTAAGACCTTTATTATTGTGCCCAATATTTTGTAGCACCTACTGGGAATATGCTGGGAAGCATGATTTGATAATGACCACCATTGTGTTTGGTTCGCTAATTGCAGTTGTTGAAGGTTTACTTTGTGTCCCGCTAAATATCTTCATTGTTTCAAATTTACAGCAAGTTATATATCACAAATTATTGAAGTAGTTGTAAAGAGAGAGCATATCTATGATATGATATTGTGTTCTTGAGTGATACTGACCAAGTCTTTTCTCAAAAGAATCAAATTGGATCATGCAACTGATGTTCAGTTTCACTAAATGGAGATAATTCTCTTTTAGATAAAACATATAAATCTTACTGAACATCCCATTTTTTTTTCAGCATGAAACCAGAAACGTATTCTGACTTTTAGGACTAATAGACAATGAGGCAACAAAGTATTCTTTGTAGTCCACATTTTCAGACCTGATTGACTATGCTTTGAACTGTGGAGTGGAGTGGTATCAGGCCCACTTGGTCCTCTTGTTTTTATTTCAGTTTTAACTTTCAAATTTGATAATGAACTTTCCTTTTTCAAGTTATCAATGCTTCCTCTGCCAATTTCCCTCAAGATGTTCTTTTTTTTATATACAGCTGATTTTTAATATGCACATGTCAGTCTTGAGTACTATCAAGTTAGTCATAATGCACAGAAGACAGCACTAGTTAAAATTTACTCTATGAATAACAAGTGTTGTAAATCTGCTTTGCAGCATTGTAGAGATTATGAATTACTACACACAGACATCGTTTTCCCTTTATTCGTTATGTTTTTTTTTTACAAAATTACAATTCATATACCATATATACTCACTTATAAGTCCCGCTGCAAACAGTTAGACACCGATCTGCATAATGTGCCAGCAGATCAGGATATGTGTTGCTTGTTGTACCAATTAACCCTAATACACTGTATAGATTTACTGGTACATTATATGATGGCAGATCTGGGTCCATGCATTTTGTAGTTTGATCAGACATCTACACAAGTATTTACAATAGTTCAGACTACATTTATCCTTCGTGAAACTCCCTGATAAACAATAAAATTAAGTTCCCAGCTATGACATCATTTCAAACTGTGTATTGTAACTTTAATAATTTGAATGTTCAATCAAGATTTTCACAAAATTAATTTTTAAGGACAATTGTTATACATATGCCTAATGCTATATACATATATACTGAATTAAAAAAATAAATCATAAATTAAACCTGCAGAACTCACATACAAACAGTATGGTGATAGCCACATACATGTGAAATTGTATGTATGATCAGACTACAGGTCACTGTTACATGATGCATTTTGCATAGTGTTAAGTGTGGAATGTAATGTAGAGGTCTCCTGTTATGAGTCAAAGCAGGGAAATGTTACAATACCAAGGCTCACTAATGTATAGTGATCTTGTTAAATACATCACATTTTTGCTAATTTAACAATTTTTGTTTTGGCTTAACTTGGCAGAAACTTGATATAATGTTCACTTTGGTCTTGGTGTGTGTGTGTCTGAATATATACTTTAGATTACATTCACTGTTAAAATTTGTTTGATTAAGCTAAAATTGTTGATGTTTGTTTATGTTCTAGATAAATAGGTGATAGGCATGCTGAATTTGGATTCTATTGTATACCCATATGAAGCTAATTTTACTCGATCATTGATTTGTAACTTTCATATTAAATTATTTTTAAAATGATATACTTCGTTAGTTTGTTTTAAAAAATCATTTGGACCTAAATTAGGTCTTTTATGAAATGAATTAATTAGGTCATTTTATGTACATTTCTCAACATTCTTTTCATTTCCATGCTTCTAATTGTGTTAATTTCTTAAGTGTAATTCATTCATTTTATTTCAGGGTTAAGTGATCCCTATGTTGTGATACAGTTCTGCCCAGAGCATTACTTTACTAATGTGCCCACACAGCAGACAAAAATTGTCAAGAAAACTTTACATCCACTCTTTGAAGAATCCTTTGAATTGTAAGTAACTATATTTAAACACATTCTAGATTTGGTACAGTTATCATAGGCATGGATTTTTATTATTATTTGCCATGAATCGGGTGCTGGAGACAAGATTATCCACCACTCAGTAACAAAATAGCCATAAGAGATATTTTGTGGCACCTGAGCCAGGCACTAAAAGCAAGTTTGTCAACCACTCTACAACAATAGTATATCCCCAAGTGGTCCTGTGTGGCTCACGAGTCAGGTACTGGAGACAAGGTCATCTTCCTCTCAACATAAATAAAAACCCTAAGAGATATTTTATGGTCAGGCACTTGGAGGCAAGGTTATCCACCACTCAAAAAGAATATCCCCAAAGGGTCTATTTTTGTACTTGAGTCAGGCACCAGAGGCAAGGTTATCCACCACTCAACAAGAATAGCTCCAAGGGGTCTTTTGTGGCACCTGAGTTGGGTACTAGAGGCAAGTTTATTCACTGCTCTACAACAAGAGTATAGCCCCAAGAGGCCTTTCGTGGCACACAAGTCGATCACTGGAACCAAGGTGATCGACCACTCAGCAACAATAATAGCCCTCAGAGATCATTATTGGTACATGAATCAGACACTGGAGGCATCCATCACTCTTCAGCAGTAGGCATCCCAAGAGATCTCACATGAATCATGTACCGGAGGCAAGTTCATCTGTAATAAGAATAGCCTTTAGAGGTCTTCAGTGACACATTTTCTTATATCTTTAAGCTCCCACTGCATCTTGATTCAGTCCTATCTGTCCACCCATTCTTTCTTTCTTCCCAAGAAGCCTATAGCTGGGTAGCTCAAAACCAACTCAATGTCAATAAATGAAATTTGACAGGATAACCTCATTAGACTTTTAGGCTGTTTAAATGATTTTTCAGTTTTTTACACACTTGTGAAATTTTTGATTTCTTTTTTCTTTCTAAACCTGAAACCATGCTTGCACAATTAAGCAAACACCACTGAAGGTAAAGAAATGAAAGTGGTCTACATGTTTATACACATATATAAGTTTATATCAGTTTAGATTTTCAAGCCATTGAAGCAGCTTTTCAAATTTTGACAGTTTTTGAATGTTTTGCCTTACAGTGAGTGCATTTGTGTTTTACAAACACAAATAAAGTTTGAAACGACTGCATGTTCTTCCAGTTCGAAAATGTTACTGCAAAGAGAGATAATTGTCATTTTAGTCTTGCACATTATCTCATTAAGACAGTAAGGATTTGTAGATTGATCTTTTTATTAATCTCTCGATCTCTGTATTTTCATTTAGAATGGGATGAATGTTTTAGCAAAGAACAGAAATCTTTATAATACCTGTGTTTATTTTCTTTCTTATCTCCTGAAAGATTTCTTGAGTATTTACTAGTAGTAATTTTTTTACAGTGTACAAGGATATTGATTTTATATCTGCACTTGATGGTGGTCAGCTTTAACACCTTATGAGCATATGATTGGTTACGCAAGTTTTGCAGTTATTTACTGTCTCCATTGTCTCCATGCCAAAAAATGGACATAGTATTCCCATCCATTTATTTGTGTGTGTTTTTCCTTACGTTCTGGTTGTTTTCTTACTCGATCCCTCAGTATCTCAGACCCTGTCTAACCTAGACATAAGAAAATTGGTATATGCATGCATCTTGGGGAAAGTTAGTATACCATGCCAAATATTTTATCAGTGTTACCTAATTTTTACAATTGAGTGACTTGTATTTCATCTTTTTGTCCTACACACCCCAATATTATGGATTTTCTATTTCATGTACATCTGTAAGAATTGGTATGCAGATAAATCTAGATGAAAGTGACTCAGCCATACTAAAACTAGGTCTGTGTGTCATAATTTGTACTCTTGAATGACTTTTGTTTTTTCATTTGTTCATTTATTCATTGCACCTTCAGTATCTTGAACCCTATGTCACTGTCACTCATGAGAATTGGTATGTAACTATGTACTGATAAAAGTAATTCAGCCATACCAAAACGGTGTCACTAAGATCCAATTTAATGCTTGAGCAACTTCGACTTCCAGCTATTTATTCTGCAAACCCACAGTAATCTTTACCAACATTCAGGTAAATAGACATATAGAGAGATCTCAATGAAACTAACTCGACCATACCATAAGTAGGTTAATTTGACCCAATTTCAACAAAACTAAATTATGTTCATTGTTATAACCTCTATTATGTGGTCCCTATTTCACCTGCTCTTAGAAAATTGGCACTTGGACATGACAAAAATAACTCATCCATAAAAAACTAGATCCATTTTCACATTTGAGTATTCTCTGTTTTATGCTGTTAATTTTTAATACTTCTAATATCATGGACCCTATTTCACCTACACATACATATAGACTTGAGAGGTTTCCTCATGCGATGAAGGGTGTCTCCCTTCCCACCCTCACTCGCCAATATCTTCCATCAATGCAAAGCTATTATTTAACTGTTTTATTATTTTCTATTATTGTCACACCTTGCTTCCAGTACAGGATATTTATAGTAATACTGCCTGTAATCACATAACTGAATTGGCATAAGCAGGGCAAGATGATTCAGTTGCTAATTTCAAGCAACATCTCTTTGATTATGTCTGCAGGGTCAGTTGGCTTAAACATTGTGTGTGTGTTATGTGTGTTAAGAAGTAATTTCAAAACGACTTAAGACAAGTAATTATGCTCAGGTTATTAAAGAGCCCAAGCTGTTTAAAACAGGGTAGGTTTGGCTTCACTGTTAGAAGTTTGTTAAGATGTCTTCGTATGCATTATATACTAGTGCTAAAAGCTAAAACCTTAGCAGCCAGAATATACGAAATTCAATGATTGATGGAAAATATCAGGTATTATGACATACATGTATGTATGTATGTATGTGTGTGTATATATATATATATATATATATATATATGGTTTGAGAGGAATCATTTGTTTGGTTTATTTATTGGAATTGCAGCATGCTCATTGACTTTCAACTAAACTATCTGGGATTGCTGTGAATTTATTCAAAAGAGTTTTGGACAATGCCATTGTGATATATCAAGACTGTTGACACTTTATCACATTCAAGGGTATTTGTACATTAGCACATTCAAGACCTGGAATTCATTTGGTACACTCATTTCTTTTGGGCATGTAATAGAACTTTCAGGATTACTTGAATATAATTTTTAATAATGTAACAGTTGGTTTCTTAAATTTTCATTGTATAACTTAAATTATTTGGTAAGTTTTACAAACTTATTAGTTTTGCTTCTTTCTATGGCTTAGTTTAAAACCAAAAAATTTAAACAAACCCTATTTCACTTACTCTTGTGAAACTTGCATTTTATATTAAGGTGTGTAATCCCACTACAGGAGAACTATTGGAAAAATCTCGCTGTTTATACAAGCACATGAACATTACCTGCCACTGATGTGTACATGCATATCTGTTGCATACATACTTGTGCTTTGCCTTCATGGTAACAAGCACTGCTAACTGCTGCAGTAGATCTGTCTATCTAAGTTATGTACATCAGGCTATAGTGACAGATAGATCCTCTCTATGATAAAGAAACAGATGATCTCACTCATCAGTGATGGGCAGTAAAGAACAAGTACAAATACAGTGATGGGCAGTAAAGGACAAGTACAAATACAGTGATGGGCAGTAAAGGACAAGTACAAATACAGTTAAGAAATGATGGTTCTTGCTGTAAAAAGCATCCAGTACCAAAACAATGCAGCTACTGATAGGTTGTTTCTAGAATTTGTACCATCTGAAAGTTAATACAAGGTTTTTGTTGATAATGGAGACCATGGCTTTTGCTAGCAATTTGGAAATGGACTTGCCTGTACAAAATTAATAATTTTTTTAATTTGTTGGTGTTGTCAATGATATTGAGCTGTCGTCTTTGTCCAACCTATGAGAAATTAAAAAGGAATTACATAATTAAGACAGCACATTGTGGGCAAGAGCTCAGCTATAAGCCAACGTGTCACCATTTGAAAGTATTGCCCCTACTTTCATTTTTGAAAAAAGTATGCATGTTAAACTTCCAGCTATTAGAGGTTTCCTCCCAAGTTGAGGCATGTCTCCTATCCCATCAATCATTCACTGAAATCTCTTGCATATAGCAGCAGGGAAGTTCTACAGACCAGACGTTCCAGACCAAATAAAGCCTCCTACGAGAACATTTCCCGTAGAAGCCTCAGATTCCAAAAATAAGCCTTCCTGCGAGAATTAATTTGCGTAAATTCGTTCCCGATTGCAATTTTTGTGTGCAAAATCGATGATTCTGGACAAGGAAAAAACGAAGATTTGGGGGGGGGGGGGGGAATTTATTTCGTCGACGAAGTTTGCAAAGATTTGGCTGCGAGTCTCATTAATAAATTTGATCAAGACCGATTCGATATCTACTACGCGGATCATGAAGATTAATCGTGATGAAATTTGATGAAATTTGCACAGTAAATTTAGTTGTATTAAAATTGTTCCTAACCTGGCTGGAGGAGAAAAATACCGCCGTGATAATGTGCGGAGATCATGGCCAGCCTGATCCGATTGATGGTGAATCTCCTCACGAATGGCTCAGGAACTTTGTTGACTATTATGAGGAAATCGACGCTGATTATAGATCCGATGATATTTTACTGACTGAATTTAAGAAAATAATTCGATTACAACCGAATAAAATTCAATGCGATGTGATGAGAAAAATAATCGACGAGACTCCGATGGATATTTTTCTAAATTTGTGGCGTCCCGATCATTTGATCGTTGCTAGTAGGAAAATTGTTCGCGATGTTATTCAGGAAATGTTATTCAAACTGCATTGCGAGAAATTTCCAACATTACAGGTGCCGTTGTGTTACAGGCCCGCTGATACCAGAAAACAAAATATCAGTGTTACTTTACCCTGCGGAGAGGAAAAGATTTTGGTACTGAACGATATTATTCTTGTTGATATTAATCTTGTTAATGACGCGATCTTATCAGTTTTCAATGGCGTCGATACTCACACGCTGAGAAATATTCATCAGACTTGGTGTAACGGCGATATGGACATAAATAAATTCAAAATTTTCTTCAGCCGCGCCCAGGCAACACCGTACGGTTTCATCACGATTAATCTTCATGATCCGCGTAGTAGATATCGAATCGGTCTTGATCAAATTTATTAATGAGACTCGCAGCCAAATCTTTGCAAACTTCGTCGACGAAATAAATTTCCCCCCCCCCCCAAAATCTTCGCTTTTTCCTTGTCCAGAATCATCGATTTTGCACACAAAAATTGCAATCGGGAACGAATTTACGCAAATTAATTCTCGCAGGAAGGCTTATTTTTGGAATCTGAGGTAAAATTAGGATCAGCAGCCAAATCCTTTGTGCAAAAAACACCAGAATAAATTTCCCCCCCCCAAAAAAATCTTTGTCCAGAATCATCGGAATTTGCACACAAAATTTGCACTCCGGGGCGAATTTACGCAAATTAATTTTCGTGGGAAGGCTTATTTTTGGAATCTGAGGCTTCTACGGAGAAAGTTCGCGTAGGAGGCTTTATTTGGTCTGGAACGTCTGGTCTGTAGAACTTCCCTGCTGCTTGCATATGCAAAACTGTTTTTTTTTTCTTCTTTTAAATTACATTTTGCCACACATTGGTAATACAGTTTAGTATATTATAATAATAATACTGCCTGCGATCACATGACAGAACTGGCTGAAGCAGAGAAAGCCAAGCTGCTAATTTCAAGCAGGATAAAACAATTATCCATCAGCAAGGTCACTTGGCTTCAGCTTTTGATGTTTACAGTCTTGATGGATTACACTGTGTGCAATCGGAAGTAATTCCAAAAGGATTAAAGAGATTAACTGATTATGGTTGTATTACTAAAGTGTTACTGAATATGGTTGTATTACTAAAGAGTTCAGTGGTCTAAATTAATTAGCATTACTTTGATTCACTTCACACAGTAGGTTCTACAGCACTTAACACATTAACCCCTTAATGTTTTTGTCGTTTTCGCCTGAAATTAGAGTAGGAAACACATTTTGAAAGCCATTTCTGAATAAATCCTAATAAATCAACTTCCAGGTGATTTTCCAATAACATAATGCCTAGTTGTGTTAGAAACATTGCTTTTCATTGGCTATTTGAAAACAAAGTCATATGGACAGCGTTCTTTTGCATACCAGGGCCCAGCAACGTGGAATGAATTGCCCACTGAACTTAGACACAAAGACACAGTAATCTCATTCAAGAGCGCTCTCAAAACTCACTTATTTCGACTGCAAGAACAAACTTAAAGATCTAATAATGTTTCCTACCTTAAATATTCTCAGCATGTTTTTTTATGTTTTCTAATTTCATGATGTTTGTTTTTGTAATCATGTTTTTTATGTTATAGGTGTTGTCTAGTATTGTAAAGCACTTAGAGCTTCTAAAGATTAGGCGCTATACAAAGTCCTTATTATTATTATTATTATTATTTGGTTCGCGCATGAGCAAAAGGGTAAAAGTTGGAGTGGTTTTTTTTTTTTTGGTTTTTTTTTTTGCTTAATGGACCCATTATTTCGTATAGAGACCAATCTTTATTCCAAATGCCCATCCTATCCTACTTTTTGCAAAGTTTCATCTGTCTGTTTCCAGTTCATACCAGTCTGCCTTAGATCTGAGACCAAAAAAGTCTAAAATCTGGACACAAAATCGGATTCGGACCACAGCCGAATTTAGGGTGGAAAAAATTGGGTCTGGAAATTGAGATTTTTCCCCTCTGTATTTTGTAGTGCAACTAGAACTTTCAGATTATTTGGTATCTTTGTAGAGCTACATCTGTCTGCTTTGCTATAACACCACCCACTTTAGTGTCTCTTACATGACCTTGACGCTACAGAACTCGGCAGTATGCTACTACCTCCTGCCATGTAAACTCATCACCAAGGGTTAATGTGTTAACATTACTTTGATTCACTTCACACAGTAGGTTCTGCAGCACAACATTACTTTGATTCACTTCACATGATAGGCTCAGCTTTGGTGTTTAAAGTTAATGGAAATCAATCAGAGTGTATATTAGGTGTGATTAAAAGTAAATTGAACAGCAGTAAAGATGTTAATTGATCATGTTGATGGATTATTAAAGAGCTGAAGTGATGGATAAGTGTCAGCTTGCTTCAGTGTTTAGTGTTTACCAAGATGTTTAAGCATGCCTTATCTCCCAATGTTTCAATTCCAGAATCTAAGCAACCAAAATTTCACACAAAATTAAATGATGGCTAAAAACAGGAATTTCATTGGTTGGAATTAAGTTCAAAGGACATGAATATTCTTTATGCCCTTCCCATAAAGCTGGTTTTAAAATCTGCTCTGGTGGCAAGATTGACATTTGTGTCATGCAGAAACCCCCATCTGATGAAAGCATATCATTAATGCAAAGGTAAATATGCCATCACCGAGATCCATGTTTGCAGAATCGGCATCAAATGTGGATAAAGATGTACCTGTCGAGACACTGTTTGCCAGCTTTAAAGCCAAACATTATCTTCCATTTATGATAGCAGATCATTTTTCAAATCTGGACAAAATAATGTTCCCTGTTTCAGAACTTTCTCATAAGTTCTCATACAAATAGATGAAAATTGCAAAAATAATGACCCAAGCTTTGGCTTCTCATTAGGATAAACAAAGGCAAAGACATGTGCTACAAAGACAAAGTTGCCAGTCTCATTGAAATCCTCCCTTTATTGAAGTCAAAACTCCAGACTAAATTTTGCAAATCTCCAAATCCATCCTAAGCAGACTTGTCTAACTCTGTCAAATGTAAGAAAAAAAGATACTTTTTTCTTGAAATATTTTCTCTTGCTTAAGTTTAAAAAAAATTGGAAGTGAACCCAAGTTCTCTCAGGCAACCCACAACACTAATGAAGACATGCAGGTCTTTCTAGGAGGACTGAAGGTAGATTCGCATGCTGCTTTCTAGATATATGTCTATAATGTCAATCTTGGGTCTTCAAGTATATACTAATTAGCTTCATCTTCATGGCCATGCCAGTCACCCATTATTCCACAAATTAGACAAACCAAGTGGATTAAGTTTGTAAAGCTGTCACAGGTATTTGTGTACATTGACCTATTACTTGGTTTAAAATAAATTTCTGACAAATGTATTAGTGTTCAAACAGTGTGTTTGTGTTCAATTCATATGAAATTAATTTGTTTACCAATCTTGTGGAAGTCATATGGACGTAAAAGTCGCACAAAAAGTAGGTAGTGATAGCTTTTATGTTTGCATGGTTTTAGTACATAAAAAAAGTCCGTTATAAGGAAAATAAAAAAAACTAGCATATATCCTCAGGTCATCAGATGAAGCATTGCCATTTGGATCAAGTAGCATCTGAATGGAAGTCAGCTCCCAGACCAGAATGCATGAGTGACATCGGCAGCTTGGCCGCTAAAGAAGCACTAGCAATTACATAAAAACTTAAAGTACTTTAAAAAAAGAACTGTTGCCAACAGACCAACATTTAGGTCAACAGTAAGGTTGAGTGATCTATTTTGCAACTTTAGGAAAAGAATAAAATGAAATTTATAGTCTGAATTAAATCATTTCTATCATTTTTAAGCATTTTAAATTTTTTTCTCAAACGGTTGTGCAAGTTTAGCTAGAAATTCAATTAGGCACTATTAAAATTACAAAAACTTGCCTATAGTGAGTTCATTACCTGAAGCATGTGCTTAGAGTATAATGTCATGTGCAATATTTTATATATTAATCTGTGCAAAATCTGAAATGGGTAAAACTTACTGTATTGTCATCCATATGATGATAAATACATTTGTAACATCTGTGAATTGTCCCATTTCATTTACTTTTTATCTTAATTTCCTGATTCAAAGAAAATCTGACAGCCATGTTTCAGTATGTTGATGGAAATGTGAATTATACATATAAAGATCAGCTTCTGATGAATGAACATGACAATTCATATTCAAATTTAATTACAGTAATGTTTCCCAAAAGCAGTGCTGCCAACCTGGGGCAGCTCTGGTATTTACAGTGATGGATCATGACTACGTTTTCCAAAATGACTTTGCTGGTGAGGTTTACCTTTCCCTGCAAGAGGTCCCTGGGATTGATGGTCAGGAGGTGACAGGTTTTGAGGCACTCAACATCATGTCCTTACCTCTCATGCAGCCTAAAGCTAAAAGTAAGTATAGAAATTTAGGTATCTTGTGTTCACATGTACAGTCTTTGTGTATTTGTTTTGGTTTGGATCAGGTCAATAACAACTAGATCATTGGAGCAGATTTGAGATTTATATTGTATTTGGTGTGTATAATGTGCACCCAAATTTTCCACCACCAGTGAGGGTGCAAGCTCTTAGTTCTGGCATATAAGATTAGGTGTTTCCCGCTAAGAATTTTCCATATTTTGTACTGATGAAGCCCAAAAAAAACTCACTACAAACTTTTTTGGCAAGACTTCAGAAAAGGGACAAATCAGCAAAAGATTACTTATTAACATTTCATTCCACTTATAAAATTTCTTTTAGTTCAAAAAATTGTTTAATCATAGTCAAAGATACAGGGGCCGTGAGTGGCCGAGTGGTTTAAAGCGCCCTCCGTTACGAAAAACTACCATCTCACCTCTGTCTGCATGGGTTCAAGTCTCAGATTCAGCCAATGTGGGTATGTGTGTGTGAGAAAGCTTGCCAGTAGCTTCTTGTGGATCAGTGGTTCTTTCCGGGGACTTCAGAAAAGGAACAAACATTTCATTCCACTTATAAAATTTCTTTTCATTCAAATAATTGTTTAGTCATAGTCAAAGATGCAGGGGCCCCCGAGTGGCCAAGTGGTCTAAAATGCCCTCCATTATAAATCACTGCCATCTCACCTCTGTCTGCGTGGGTTCAAGTCTCGGATTCAGCTAATGTGGGTATGTGAGAAAGCTTGCTAGTAGCTTCTCGTGGGCCGGTGGTTCTTTCCGGGGTTTTCCCAGGTTCTTCCTCCACCATTAATACTGGCCACCATGTATAGCCTATTGTGTGCTGAAAAATGGCGCTAAACCCTACAACAACATCAAAGATGCACTTATTCATTGGTTTCCGCACAAACTGGCAAACTGTCTGCAGGCATTGAAGGGAGCAATTGGAAGTTGTTTTTGAAAATGGCAGACCAGCATAATGTGAAAAGAAAATTGGAAAAAGTTTAAAAATCAAGTACTACCTAGAAATTTCTAAAGATTTTTACTGATATTTGACTATTTATAAAACAGTCTAACAAAGGAATTCATTATGTACACTGTAGTGTGTATATTATATTTTCCTGTCGCACATGGTGGTAGAAGTGATATTAAAACTCATTGAGTGCAGATGCCACAAAGAATGGATCAAAATAAAAGACAAGTCTCTGTCCTCATTTTTAAAGCACAGTGTCTGAAAGTGAGGAAATGCACATGATCCATGCTGAAGTGATAAGTCAGCTTTTGGCTAAGTTAAACTTGCCATTGAATATGACCGATTCATTAAACTGGGATTTAAAGAAATGTTTCTGGACAACAGGGAAGTTAAACTGTTCAGGAATATAGTTAGAAAAGGTAGAGTGATACTGGTTTTGTTAAAAAGTGCTTCTTTTCATGGTAAAAGAAACAAATAATGAAGTATTTTGTCTTTTTCATTAAAGCTAATATATTTCTGGATGAAGATTTTTTAAATTTGTTGAACTCTTAGTTTATAGCTGTTTAACTGACAACTGTTGAAGACTGATTTGGGACTACTGATAAAGCCAGGAAATGCTCAACAGGTCTTAAAATTTTGCTGCATTTTCTTAGTGTACCAGTAGTTCCCAGCTGTAGATTTTCAGTTGTATTCCATGAAAAACTATGGAAAAGCATGGAAAACAATGGAGTATTTGGACTAATATTTCAGGCTCATTCCAGAGTAGGCTGGACAAGCATTGGGGAAAAAAAGACATGAAAAAGCATGGAAAACTGCACAATTCTAACCTGGAACATGCTTGAGTATTCGAACTAATATTCCAGGCTCTGTCCAGGGAAGGCTGGAAAAGCATGGGAAAAAAGACATGGAAAATGCTGGACAATTCAAGCATGGAAAATGCTTGAGATTTTTGACTAATATTCCAGACTCAGTCCAGAGAAGGCTGTTAAAGCATGGGGAAAAAAGACTTGGAAAATGCTAGACAATTCAAGCATGGAAAACACTTAAGTATTTGGACTAATATTCCAGGCTCTGTCCAGGGTAGGCTGGAAAACCATATGAAAAAAAGACATGGAAAAGCATGGAATACTGGCCCCAACAAACCTGTAATTGGCTGGAAGACCATAAAAAATAATTTTCATTTCACTGAGACCCTGACAGGATCCCCATCCCATTTGTTAATGCTGTACACAATTAGGTTAAAAGCTAGAATGTTAGCCATTTAAATTAATTCAGTACTCAAAAAGACTGATAGCCCAATACATGGGGTCCCCTTCACCTGAGAAATTGATTGCACTAATGAAATGTTGAAATTGAATTCAAGATGTTGAAAGACTGGTATATTATTAATATTTATCATATATACCACTTACACCATACTTGGGGCCTCGAGTGGCAGAGTGGTCTAAAACTCTTACCATTACGGATCACTACCATCTCACCTCTGTCTGTGTGTGTTTGTGTCTCGGGCTTGGCCACTGTGAGAAAGCTTGCCATTAGCTTCTCGTGATCTGGTGGTTCTTTCCAGGATTTTTCTGGGTTCTTCCTCCACCATTAATATATACTGGCCACTATAAGCCTGTCTTGTGTTGAATGGGACCAAACAGAACTTTCAAAAAAAGTTTCTGAGACGATTTTTTAAATAAAAGGTCTAAATTGAGGAAAATTGGTTTCAGGTCAGGAGGAAAGCAAAACTCTGCTTTAAACAGAAAACAAGAAAACAATCTTGTTTGAGGGCAGTTAAACACACAAGTTAAACACACAAAATAAAATTAAAAAATAAAAATATCAAGGAAAGATGTGGAAAGAAATTATGGTTCTCAAAATAAACATTAAAATTACAGCTATCAGAAACAGGAAATATAAATGTTGCTGAAAAGTATTCAAATTGTACAAGAAACAAAAAATAAATTATATTGAAATAGAAACAAAGGTTTGTTTCTTTATATCATTAAAGTAATATTTCTTATTGATATTTTTTGTGGAATGTGATTGATCTTACAATCACAAAATCTCACTATATTTTCAGAAATTTTGGCGAAATCTCTGAATTTTCAATCACAAATTTTCACCGATACTTTCTGAAATTTTGGCAGACACTGAAATTTCAGGCACAAAATCTCACTGATCTTTTCTGAAATTTTGGCAAAATCTCTGTGAAATTTCACTGAAATTTGGTGAAATACCATAATTTTGGTGAGAAAAGGACATTTGAATGAATGTCACTGAAATTTCATTCACATTTTCACTAGGGTATGATATTTGTAGAGGTTATTTTAATAGGAAGCAAAAAAACTTATTTCTCAGAGTAAACATCAGATAAAGTCCAAAATCCACCTTGCACAACAAAAATTAAGTCCAGAGTAATATTGTATTCCAGTGGAATGTCTATTTGACATTAGTCTGGAAGTCATGCCAGATATCCAACATTTGCACAGAATATTCACGTCCAAATTGCTCATGCAGAAAACACCAGTGAGAAAATCCAACTTAGAACAAATTTATCATGTGGCAAATTGGAATCAAAGTCCAAAATCTGCAAATGTGAATAGTTGGTTAGTTATTCATTGGCTCACAAAATTTAACAAACTGCACACATGAGCTTGCAAAATCTACCCTAACTGCATACATTGTAAACATGGTTCAGATGTGCAGTTTACAAGAAGCTCATGAGAATTGTTGAAATTTGTCTGCATGGCTAACCCTAATTAATTGAACAGAAGAAAATGCCAAACTTAAAAACTATGTTCTTTTCAGGTTTTCTATGCAGAAATATATTTAAAAAATCCAAACTATCTACACTTTTCCAGGTTTTTTCATGCTGAATAAATTCTATGTCTAAATTGTGCATTCTTTTCCATAGTTTTCCAGGCATATCCATCATTTTCCATGCACAATGTCCAGGGTTTCCATGCTAAATTCTGCAAAATATTTTATTTTTCTATGTGTTTTCCGTATATTTCCATGATATTCCATCTTTTTCTAGAGTATACTATGGAAAAAGTACAGCTGGGTTGGCCAATTTTAGATAGTACACTAATCATTCTTTGACACAATCTTTGAATTGTTTACAATAAATCAGTGCTTGACTGTCTCTCTGGTCTTACCTGTTTATACACGGCACAAATCTTGACCAGTATTTGGAAAATTAATGATACTTAATAATGTTAATGATAATTTCATTGAACCTGTAGTACCCTTAGGAATCATGGGAGATGACACGTCACATGACTGGTCAGTCTTAAGAGAGTACACAGGATAAAAGAAGAAATACAGGGACAGTGGGTGGCTGGGTGAGCCCTAACTTCAATTTCACAAGTACCATTTAATTTTCCAGTTTCATTGAACCTTCCATACTCTAAGGAACCCCATGAGATGCTTAAAGTGTATCCTGTGATAGAAGCATTGTAGGGTAAAGACACAAATCACTGCGCATGTAAATCATGATAATTTACTATGCAGAGAAATTCAACTGAACATGGTAAATGCATGCAATAAATGTACTATCAATGGGTGGGAGCTGATTCAAAGTCTTTCACGCAATGTCAAATATGAGGTGTTAAGTTACTGATAATATTTCAGGAATGTGGAATCTCTGCTCTTATGTCATGTGTTTAGGCTCAAAATATTGTTGCCCAAAAAATCGCCAGATGGTATATTTTGTTGCCAATAAGGGAAAAAGATCGCAATCTCTGAACATCAAAACATTATCCAGTGCTGTTTACATTGGAGCATTGATCATTGTATAGTTGCCAAATAATATCAAATACTATGATTCAGGGCGAGAAATAAAACAAGGAAACAAGTATATTTACAAAGAAAAAATGTATTTGACAATTTCACCCTTATTTTTTTTGTTGATGTGTAGTGTTACCATGATAGACTAAATGCAGTCATGAAAAGATGTCCCCTAAATGTGCCTCTGATGAGAATATTAATATACTACTTGAATTCTAAATAGTTTATTTCAGTTCAAATCAGAACAGAAATTTATTAGATCAATATATTTGTTCTGCAGCAATGCGGTACTTTGCTTTAGAACATGTTTCTAGTCTTGATTTAGATCCATTTCTGGTTAAGTCTCAAAACTGAATGCTAAACAGTGATGTGAGCAAGCATTACATGTATGTATTTCTTCAATAGGGCTAGTACTAGTAAATGACTGAGTTACAAATGTGCATCAGATTTAATATTTTACAAGGAGTAAATATTACACATGTATGTAGTGCCTTTATTCTTTCCTATGATCAGCGTGAAAGAAAACTTTTTATTTCTGTTCTGTATAATGACTTTTCCCCACAACCTTAGAAGAAAAAATAATTAGGTACGAAAATGTGCATAATATGCAATGCAAAATACAGTAGTTAGAAAATCACGTATGTTGCTCAAATGCACATTTAAATGGCAAGACCACATGAAGAAATTTATATGCCACATGAAGGTCTACAATTGACACATTATTTATATTAATAACCCATGCATTGAGATTGTGGTCTAGAGGTTAATTAATGTCCCTAAAGCAAGAAGTTGGCTAACAGGAGACTGTGTTGGTGCATGTTTGAATTTAAACTGCTTATATGTTGAAAGAGATGTTAAGAAATGCATTTATTCTGTACACGCTTAATGTAGGTGTAGTGTTACACGGGGGGAGTGAATGTCCCTCCGTATTTGGTTTTCGTTATCTAGGGGTTGATCGCCCTCGAAGTTATTGCCCGGTTCGAGTAAATGGAAATATAAGTGGTGAAACTTATAGGTGGAATAGATAGAGATCTGAGCAGGTATATAGAACAAACCAACACGAGCCCCCGTACATGTAAACAAACAATTTAATCAATTACATACAAACACTGTGAAATTTCATTACATCAGGAATGTACTCTGCTTTTAGAAATTTAACTTTCACCGAAATACAAAGAAAACGCAAATAGATTAAAATAAGATAGCCAATCTGTTACTGATAGATTTAGTTCATCATAGGATCGAGTGAACAATCGAAGTCAACGTCTTGTATGATTTCATAACCTGCTCGTCCTCAGTCTGTTTTTGCTTCCTCTGTCGCTGTTCAGACCCCTTGGATCTCAGGATGATACTTTCTACCACCCGTCTCAGGACACTCTCAAAATACTTCTTCAGAGATTAATACGTCGCAGGGTTGCGTCACAGGATTATATGTCTCACTGCACTCTTCTCTATGCTTCTCCGTATAGGTCTCAGAATAACATCCCTCATTCATTCTATATGTCTCTGGAGCTATTTTCTCCCTTTGCTGTCAACGTTTTCTCCCTCTAATCGGTAAATTAGTTCGTCGGTTCCTTTCGACAATCGTCCCCCTTTTTGGACACCAGTTGTTTTACGGAAATTTCTTGCAAATTTCCGGAGTCCTACTTTTTGGGTCTCCTCTTGCAGGAAAAGCTTAGGCTGATTAAAATTTGATGCGGGCGATATTAAAACCTATGAAATTTTGTGTTGGAACACGCCCTTTCATTTAACGTACCAATCAGAATCAAATATCTCTGCCGCCTTTTTCCAGAGGCACCAAAGTCAGGGTCAACTTGACCCTGGTAGTTTGAGTAACAGAGTTTCTGCGTTCTCTCAATTGTGACAACTTTACCATGAAAATGAAGTTTTCCTTGTCCTAAATTATCCGCCTGGCTGCTGTATAAACAAATGTTTAATTAGGAACAGAATTCTCCCTCTAAAGGACATTACCGTACACGGTAGTATGGCGATATGATACGCGCTTGTCTCCATAAATCTAATTAATGGTTGTCTGGTCTCAGCTAATGTATTCTTGTTAGATTGACATAAAATTTGCCACTTCACATAGGCCCCTCCTTGAAGAGTAAAATCAGGGATTTTGCTCTCCAAATTTTTGGAGATCTAATCTTGTTCAGTTACACGACCTCAGGTGAACCCTTCACCTCAGACGTCCCTAGTCTACTTAAGCAGTCAGCTCCTACATTCTCGCTGCCTTTAATGTATCGTACCTGGACTTGGTACTGCTGTAGAAATAATGACCATCTCATTAGTCGTCCATTTGTCAACTTAGCTTGAGCTAAATAAGCTAGTGGTTGGTGGTCAGTTTCCAAAATAAATTTTCGGCCATACAAGTAACGATGAAATTTAGTTATCCCAAAGATAATCGCCAAGCATTCTTTCTCAGATACCGAATAATTACGTTCTGCAGTCGACAATTTCCTGCTACTGTAAGCAACTGGGAATAAGCTTCCGTCATGCTCTTGTAATAACACTGCCCCTAAACCTCTATCACACGCGTCAGTATGTAAGACAAAATCTCGGGTCACATCAGGCAATTTCATTACTGCGTCTGACGTCAATCTGTCCTTTAACGTCTGAAATGCTCATTCACATGCGTCTGTCCATACAACTTTAGTCGGAGCTTTTCTTCGAGCTAAGTCAGTCATTATAACTCTCATGTCTATCATAGCTTGAATTTCATTTCCAACCGTTTCTAATTTCGCATAGGGTATCCTCCAACTCCGTCTTGCCAGGTCATTCTGTCAAGACACTTGAATAATCTTGGAGTAACGACTCCACTTCCTTATGTTGCTCTGATGTTAACGTCCCGTCAAGCACAACATCAACGTAGGTTTCTTCCCTCGTCAAAGGACAACTAGGGAGTCGTCGACTTCTTCCGTTACAACTGTAGCTACCACAAACTCTGTGGGTCTTTCTCTTTCACAGTAACGTTTCAGGAGATTCACATGGTACAACTTCTCCTTGTCTCCTACCCGGATACGGTAGTTCTGTCCACCTTTCCTCTCCGTTACCACGAATGGTCCCCTCCATGAGACTTGAAGTTTGTTGTGTTCTAATGGTAGCAACAACAACACCTTGTCACCCACCTCAAAGTGACATTCCTTCGTCCTTTTGTTGTAATATTTGGCTTGAAGTCCCTTGCGTCACAGATTCTCCTGAGCCAATTTCGAAACCTCTTCCAGCTTGTTGCAGAGATCAACAACATATTGGTATGTTATTCACACTTCCTCCGATGCTTTCTCATCCGTCCATAATTGTTTTAACACAGCCATGTGTCACCTAACTGTCCTTCCATATACTAATTCAAAAGGTGAAAAACCCAAACTTGCCTGTGGCACTTCTCGATACGCAAACAGTATCGCGGGAAGGTATCAATCCCAATCCCTAGGTCGACCTTCACATAGCTTCTTCAGAGCCTGTTTCAATGTCCCATTGAAATGCTCCACCAAACCATTACACTGCGGGTGATACAGGGTAGTCGTCATGTGTCTAATAGATAGTAATCTATTTACTTTTTCCATCACCTGGCTCACGAACTGCGTCCCCTGGTCAGTCAGTATCTCCTCAGGGACACCAACTCTAGACCAAACTCCTAACAAGGCCTCAGCCACCGTGACTGAGTCAATGTTCTTCAAGGCCACTGCCTCTGGGTACCGAGTGGCGTAATCTACTATCGTTAATATATAACGATTACCGCTTTCTGCCGCCGGCTTTATCGGACCTACCAAGTCCATCGCCACCCTCGAGAAAGGTTCATCAATCAGTGGGGTGGTTCCTAGTGGCACCGGGCGATGGGAGGTCTTGGGTGCCACCCGCTGACACTTGTCGCTTTGACCCTGACCTTCGCTTCATAGCCCTCATCTCAACAGACCCGACGGATACAGGTGTACATGTCATAGGGTTAGGTTGCGTCAACACATACCTGCACCCTTATATTATATCATGAGACAGTCCCGACAAACATGCTGCTTGAATTCGTCCCTTTACATATGGCGAATCAAGATCAATGCTAACGACCGGAAGCGAATCCTTCTTCCGGTTAGCAAACTGGACTTCAACCGTCTCGCCTGTATAATCCCCAGGCTTGACATACTTACTATCCACCAAGGCAGGATAACTGCAGCCAGTATCATACATTACGGTTGCCCTCTCACCGTTAACCGTAGCTACTGCTGTATTAGTCAACTCCACTGTTTCTTGTCTCTTAACAGTATTTGGAGTTACCGAATTAATCGTTGTCAGACGATACTTCCTACAATCCTTAACGACATGGCCTGGTCTGTTGCAGCCGTAACACACTGGCTCACCTTTCCTCCCCGTGGCATCTTTCTCTACCCCCTGAGTCTTCCCCGACCCACGGAAATGTTCTTGGCTGAGATTTTCGGCCCCTGGCCTCCCACCATTCTGTCCATTCCGTCTTTGGGGTGCCACCTCAGTGGTCTTTCTATGCTCGCCGATTCCATGTCGGTCCCTGCCACGCCAGGTGGTTGGACGCGAGTGCGCACTCTCATAGTGCTCGGCCGTCACGCTTATGTCATCCAAGGTCGAAAAATCACGCTCCGCTAAAAATACTATTAAATCCTTCCTGTACGTACTGAAGACGTGCTCTTTCAAAATTTCTTCGCATATGCCTTCATACGTTAGCGCGGTGCCAGACATTTTCATCCATTTATCAAAAATTACGCGTACTCGGCTATGGAATTGCGCGTGCGTTTCGGTAGCTTTTTTCGACGATTCTCTAGAGTTTCCGGAACGTTTCTGCCGACAGCATATAGTGACGTAGTAGCGCTTTCTTCAGAGCGTCGTAGTCGTCTATCTCCTCCAGTGTCATATTGTGGTAGACGTCTTTCGCGGTTCCCTGTAAGAATGCTGAAACATTGATAGCCCACTGGTCTCTGGGTAGCTGATGAACCAATGCCAACTTTTCAAACTGTGTCAAAAAGTTGTCAACGATTTCGTCCTTGTCATTGAACATGGGCATGGTGATCTGTATTGGTCGTCTGTCTTCAGATCGTCTACTTGTGGACCCTGGACGTTCGTTCAGATCTTCACCCCTCCTGAACTCGGCTTCGATCCTCAGTCTCTCCATGGCTAACATGTTTGTGTTCTTTAGATTTCTCCTTGGCTTGCAATCTGGCTAATTCAAGCTCTCACTCACGCTCAGCTGCTTGTCTGTCTTTATCACGTTCCGTGGCTAATTGCTCCTTGTGTTCCCTAACACTTCGTTCGACAAATTCAGCTAACTGAGTTCCGTTGTAACCTAATTCCTCTCTTCGTATTGACTTAAATTCCCTAACTAATTGTCTGTCTGTCGCCATCCTGGTCTACTTGTAAGGTAACACAAGAATTAAGTCTTTTACCTATAACTTAAGTTTTACTGCCCTAATTGAAAATAGCCCCTCACGTATTTATCGTATGCCTGACTCAGTTAAACAGACGGTCCCTGTACCAATCAATCAATAAATAAACGGGCAGTACGCAGCTGGAATGCCTCCCCAAATTAGTGCAGCACTTAACCACTACAAGGCATAATTTATTACTGCGGGATTTGCCTAAATATCTCTTCTCACAAGAGAATACAAAGGAAATTTTCCACTTTACCCCACAAATTTAGAATACGACTTGATAGCAAAGGTATGTGTCTCAATTCTTACAATATCCTCATCACAATATGAAAAGAAATGGCAAGAAATTAGCATGCACAATATATATATGTATAAACAAAATAGCAGACAATGACTCGATTCACTCTGATCCTTATTTCTTATAGTAATAATGGGGTTGATCGCCCTCGATGTTATTGCCCGGTTCGAGTAAATGGAAATATAAGTGGTGAAACTTATAGGTGGAATAGATAGAGATCTGAGCAGGTATATAGAACAAACCAACACGAGCCCCCGTACATGTAAACAAACAATTTAATCAATTACATACAAACACTGTGAAATTTCATTACATCAGGAATGTACTCTGCTTTTAGAAATTTAACTTTCACCGAAATACAAAGAAAACGCAAATAGATTAAATTAAGATAGCCGATCTGTTACTGATAGATTTAGTTCATCATAGGATCGAGTGAACAGTCGAAGTCAACGTCTTGTATGATTTCATAACCTGCTCGTCCTCAGTCTGTTTTTGCTTCCTCTGTCGCTGTTCAGACCCCTTGGATCTCGGGATGATACTTTCTACCACCCGTCTCAGGACACTCTCAAAATACTTCTTCAGAGATTAATACGTAGCAGGGTTGCGTCACAGGATTATATGTCTCACTGCACTCTTCTCTATGCTTCTCCGTATAGGTCTCAGAATAACATCCCTCATTCATTCTATACGTCTCTGGAGCTATTTTCTCCCTTTGCTGTCAACGTTTTCTCCCTCTAATCGGTAAATTAGTTCGTCGGTTCCTTTCGACAATCGTCCCCCTTTTTGGACACCAGTTGTTTTACGGAAATTTCTTGCAAATTTCCGGAGTCCTACTTTTTGGGTCTCCTCTTGCAGGAAAAGCTTAGACTGATTAAAATTTGATGTGGGCGATATTAAAACCTATGAAATTTTGTGTTGGAACATGCCCTCTCATCTAACGTACCAATCAGAATCAAATATCTCTGCCGCCTTTTTCCAGAGGCGTCAAAGTCAGGGTCAACTTGACCCTGGTAGTTTGAGTAACAGAGTTTCTGCATTCTCTCAATTGTGACAACTTTACCATGAAAATGAAGTTTTCCTTGTCCTAAATTATCCGCCTGGCTGCTGTATAAACAAATGTTTAATTAGGAACAGAATTCTCCCTCTAAAGGACATTACCGTACACGGTAGTATGGCGATATGATACGCGCTTGTCTCCATAAATCTAATTAATGGTTGTCTGGTCTCAGCTAATGTATTCTTGTTAGATCGACATAAAATTTGCCACTTCACATGTAGAAAAAAGAATGTATCAATAGAGAAACTGAGTTCTCAACTTCTTGACAAGATTTTATGTTTAAATTAAAATGTATACAGTTTTAAAGAAGCCAGATATAAACAAAAGACAGTCTTGCCATGCTTACACCATACATAGTTTTTGGTGGCGGAAGCTGGATAACAGATGTTTGTCTCATATTTACATCTGGCATTTAAGGAGTTGACTAACAATTATGTGTACAAATGCATTGAATCAAAATGAAGAACACTAAGTTGATTGGAAATTCTTCTATCTACAGATATATTACAATGTTTTTATTCGTTTTCTGCACTAAGCAAAAAAATGGTTCAGACAAGCAATAAATAAATAACTTTTGGCCAAAATATATTAAATCTTTAGAGCTACCATAAAGTGTTTTGAGGTCCCATTGTGGAGGGGGGGGGGCAGTGCATGTGCTCAAATACACTGAAATCATCGAATAGAGAATACACTAAATTTTCATACAAGCCTTTAGAAAATGATTGCTTATTACTTCCTAAATTGCCTTAAAAGATTAATCACACTTGAACACTATTCTGACAACTGAAATAATCATACTTTGTATTTTATATATGGAGTAAACTTCAACTTCAAAGAAATGATGCAACAGTTCACAAACTTGCCATTAACTTTACTACAGATGGCTTAGACATTCTCATTCAAGGCAGTGTTATAATAAATTTTGTTCTTCAGTACCGTATTTTCCAGTGTATAAGTCGATGCGGAGTATAAGTCGAATTGACCAATTTTGTAAATTTTCCATCCTTCGTCCGTATATAAGTCGATTCGGAGTATAAGACGAGACCAGGTCAATAACTTGGCTTTGTATTTTATACTACCGGTAGTAACTTCCGGTTGCATGAATATTGATGGTATCGTTGTATGATATTCCATATTACCGGCAATCGTGAAATTGCATTACCGATGCTAACATGCTTGTGATTTTACTTCTGAACTGCTATATTTTGTTATCAATTGACACAGCTGAATAAACAGTCCATGCTTGTCTTATTATAATTGAAAGCACATCCATGTTGTAGTTCATTTTATTACCTGTAGTTACGAACGTAACTTATACAAACTTGTCGTTTTCTATCATAAGTTTGAAAGTCACGGACTCCGTTAAATCGATTCGTATATATATATATATATATATATATATATATATATATACATACATACATACATACATACATACATATACTATTTTTTAAGTGTTTGTTCTGTTTGGACTTGGATATAATTAACATTTTATTACTAATCTATTCAATGCTATACCCCACTATTATCTTTATCGGCGAGTTCGAATACAAAGTAATGGGTATGATCTCTTGTCCTTATAACAAATTTTGTATGGACAATGACTTCAATAAAATGTTGACAGATTTTCAATTCCCTAAAAAAAGCCTCATTTCCCTACTGGCAGCCTCGCTGATTTGACCTATTCTGTCGATTCTTGCCCTCAGTCTGGTTTCAATTATAGCCAAAGCGCTAAGCACGTTTAATTACCATGTAAATAACACTGCATAGCCATGTGGTTGTTGTGACAATGTACATCGTAATTAAAACAAGAATGAATTGTTGATTTAGAGGTGTTTATTGATAATGGAATATAGTAGGCTTGTAATACGTGAGGATTAAAAAGCTATGCTGGTAACTGCTCACGTGTGTCCAACATTATACTGGAAAATCAAATATTAATGGACCAGTTATTTCATATCTTTTTTTTAGGAACAAACAATATGCTTTGAATTAGTACAGTACACTATAGAGTATAGACCGTAAGTGTGCTATGCGGCCCGGTGAAGTTTTTACCGGTACGGTAAATTGTTTTCTTTTATTTTATGTTTGAGAAATAAGAAAAAACATGCAGAATGCAAAATAAATAATGACAAAACTTACAAATATAAACGCAGTCATATTAGTTTATGACAATTTATTGACATAGTAATTTAACATGAATTTGTACTTCTATGTGACCTGTTTTCGATTATGCTGATTATAGATCAATGTCAATAGCATACCGGATACTGTAATCCATATATAAGTCGATGCAATTTCAATGACACAATCCATATATAAGTCGATTCGGAGTATAAGACGAAGACCGAACTTTCAAGTCAAAAAGTATCGACTTATACGCCGGAAAATACGGTAATGCATTTAGCATCTTTTTGATTGACCTATAACCTGAAATGAATTAGGTTGTTAAACTTTGTGAACTTTATCTTTGTAAATTAGCACAATGGGCTTCCCCACTGAAGTCTTCAAAGCACTTAAACATCACCCTAGCTATTGTCAACCAATTGAGTAATATATAAAATGGTGATGGCTTATACCTGACCTCTTTGCCTTTTAACTGATCTATTTAAATGGCACAAAGGTTAGTTTTACATGTACTCCAGTCAGCACTGTTTACTTTCTATACATGTTATGAGCATATAGTGAAGTGGTGGTTGTGGGTTTGGGTTTGAGGATTACTGGAAATTTTATTTTTATCAAGGCATGTCATGTTATCACATGTATCCTAGAAGAATTGATCCCTGTTAGCTGCACTTCACAATCAGATACACACATACACACATAAGCCTGAAGGGGAGGGGGAGGTAACATGGAGTTACATGTACATCAACAATTGCCTTATCCAGGCATATATTACTCTGTTACTGTGAAAATAACGGCAGAACATCCCAGAGGTAATTTGGTCCCAACATGCAATCACATATCCATGAAGAAACCTATGACCAATAGTTATCGTCCACTGTGTAAATTATGTAAACATTATAGTTGTTAAGATTTTGATTCATTCCATAAATATGCAAGGATTGATGTAACCGTTCAAATACATTTATGCACAGAAGCATCACATACTCTCTTGTTGGCCATGAGACAATAAAAAAAATGTCTGTTCTAGGTGTGTGATACTTCATAATATATAGAGATATAAAAGAAGCTATTTATTTCCATTTTTTGTAAATGTGAATATTAAGCAAGTTTAATTCAGCCACTAAACCCCCTATCACTGTCAATAAGCATCCCTTAAGTTTTCAGAGGACACTAGGTAACTTGGGACCTTGCTTGGGTCTGTCTTTTTGGACCCCAATATTCACAAGTTATTGAGGAAGGGGTGTACTTTGTTAAACATAGCAAATAAACCTACCATGACACTGTATTCAACATAATACTAGCACAGTGTGCTAAAAACATTAATAAATTTCACGAATAATATCAATAGTCATGAATAATATCATGACTATTATATTATTCATGACTATTATGATGGTGATAATCCTAATGTATAATGACGCTTCTATATTCCATTGTCAGTAAACACTGCTATATCAACAATTCATTTTTTTATATTATGATTTACATTGTCACAACAACCACATGGTTATGCAGTGTTATTTACATGATAATTAAACATGCTTAGCACCTTGGCTTATTCCAGTTGAAACCAGATAGAGGACAAGAATTGACAGAAGAGGTCAATCAGCAAGGCTGCCAGTAGGGAAATGAGGCTCTCTTTATGGAAATGAAAATCTGTCAATTTGCTATTGAAGCCATTGTCCATACAGCAGAAGTTATAAGGACAAGCAATCATATGCATTACTTGTTATTTGAACTCACCAATAAAGATAATAGTGGGGTATATCGTAGAACAGATTTGCGCTAATTATATCCAAGTCAGAACAGAACAAGTACTTAAAAGATAGTATATGTATATATAAGAATCGATTTAACAGAGTCTGTGACTTTCATATTTACGATAGAAAATGGCAAGGTTTTTTTATTTAATGTTTGTATGACTATAATGAAACTATAAAGACTAGTTGACCAATGGTCTGTGGTCTTCACTTTAGCATGTCCTGAGATGTAATTTTTGTTGGATAAGAAAACATCGAAGGTCTTCCAAACTTATTTTAAATTGCACGTGGTGTTTGGTTACAGTGATGGACTTAATAAGGAGAACTAATTATGAAAATATTTAAAGGTATGGCCTGTGAAGTCCTTTGTCCATTTGTTAATAAACACCAGTAGATATTGTAATGACAATAGGATAGCTTATGCACATTGGCACCCACAGGATTTTTTGCTGGGGGGGTTCAGTCACGGCCAGGAGAGTTGGTATAGTAAGCAGTCTGAAATTAAAGCTAATATCTGATAAGCGTTTTGAACAGAATCTTGTGACACATTTTCAGCTTCTTTTGCATGATTAGACTTGTCAGAATATATATATATATATATATATATATATATATATATATATATATATATATATATATATATATATATATATATATATATATTAATTTTCATAAAAACAAAATAGCAATACGCTATTTTTGATCTTTTTTGCAAACAAATCTTAGCAGAAATTGTATGTCCATCAATTTAATGGATTTTTTCACCCAATACAAAGTGATATGTACGAAAATTTATGATACATTTAAATAATTATTATTTTGATACCTGGATTGTGTACAGAAAATTAAATGGTACGAAAAAATGCATGAAATACGGTAGTCATGAATAATATAATAGTCATGAATAATATCATAATAGTCAGGGCCTCAAGGGAGGATAGTCCTTGACTAATGAATCCCTCTCTATAAATAAAGCATTATTATTATTATTATTATTATTACATAAATAATACCATAATAGTCATGAATAATATAATAGTCATAATAATATAATATTGTGTGAATGTAACTAGAACAGTTAGCTGTCTAAGCAATGTTGTAAGCTGTACACTCTGAGGTTAATTTTCTTTCCCACTTTATTTGTGTTCACTGAAACAGGGGAGACACAATCACATGATTAAGCATCAGACTTGTAATTCAGTGGCTGCAGGTTTGAGTAACCTACCCAGGTTGACATGCTCAGCATGTCCATTGGTATGGAAATTTAGCTCCCATTTCCATAAAGTTTTTCCAGTCATTGATGGAAGGATATGTACATGTTCCAGTTGATAAAATATGTGAATTCCCATTTTTGGGTCTGAGTTGAACCTCCCAAGTTAACTGTTAGTAAGAGAACATGAATGCTTTGTGGTAGGTTGCAAAAAAAGTGTGACATTCAAGTCATATTCCAGCAGCCACCTCTATCCCTAAAACTTGCTGAATCAAGAAGCATGCATGCAGTAATAGATTTTTTCATGCGAGTTTAACCAAAAAGAGTGGAGTATATATGCTTTTTAGGTGTGTATATATATATATTGTGCCTCATATGGTAAACAAGTTTTGTCACATTTTCAGAGTTTGGAGCTTTAGATGTCCTTTCCTCAAGGGTTGGGGATAAAGATGCCCAGGAGTTTGTGAAGAAGAGGAGTAAAGTGGAGGAACAAGTGTTGTGATTCTGCACCATTTTTACAGATTAGGACATCGAATGAAATAACGCAGTCGTATAAATGATGGATGAAGAACAAAGAAGCATAAAGCTATTCTGTTTCCATTTATTATTTCCTGCAAAGAGACAGCATACTCAGTGGTCGTGTTACTGATGATTGCAACAGACTACAGACAGTAATGTACACCGAAATTGCATATATTATTAGTATTTTCATAATTTCCTTGTATTTTAATTATGCCAGTTTAAATATGTTGGCTGTATATTGCCCGTGAAAATATTTGCATACATGAGACTGAATCAGGACATCGTATCATTAGATTTTAACATTTGGATCAGTAAAATTTCTTAGCAGGATACAAAAAAAAATTGTTTTTGGTGATTTGAAACAAAACAAGTGCATTTTGGGCTATTATTATTATTATACTAAAACAGCAAATTTTGAACATTAATCAGATTCTGAAGGCATTATTTAATATGAGCCGGGGTATTGTCAGTTAAATGAAAAATAATTACTTGCATATCTCGTAATCCCATTTTTTTATTTCTTTCATAAGTTTACTGCCTGGTGTCCATGGATGACATTCATTGTGATTATTAAGATTCTCACTTAACAAATACTTAGTAGTTTTCTGGTCCAGATTTTCCCAGTGCAGTGGTCAGTCTGAATAGGTCTGGTGATACTATTTCTTCCCCATATACTATCTTAAAATCACTTTGCATGAAAACACATGAGGTAGACTCAGCACCTTACTATTGATCTGGCATTTTTGCATGAACCGTCATTTTAAAAAAATGACAAGATTTCCTTTACCATTCCTCTAAAGCATCTTGCAAAACAATTGAAACATGGCAAAAAATCAATATACTTGTGCAAGTGTTTCTGTTGAAATCATGGTCAGTCTGTCGGTTTTAGCTCACTACTACCAAGGTCAGACCAGATTTAATTAAAAACTTACAATCCACCATTGATCCCTTAATTACTTACAGCACCTCAATAAATATCCCACCTTTTGTCCTAAGTTTACAAATTACAGCAATGAGGTAATCAATTGATGTACATCTTGTTGTGTATGTGTTACTGTTGTGTAGCAATTCTTAATTGGATACTCAGCATCCATGATTGCATTGGTCATTGCACTTGTGAAATGCTGGAGACTGGTTGTGACTGGTTTCTGTAATGTGTGGATAAAACATGTTACAATACCTTTTTTTTTTATTGTTATGAGTTTATATATGCTCTTAAAATAAGTTAACAGCAAATAGTGAAAGATAACAAGCTTTGTAAATTTAATATATAATTTATTTCACTAGAATACAAAGTGAAAATGAGAAAAAAGAACGTACGGTATTGCAAATTAAATCCCAAAATAATCCAAGAATTACAGACACAAGTCCTAGTAATTTAATGTCCTGAATAAAATTCAGTAAAAGTCCAGGAAAAAAATCCCAAAACTGAAGTCAATGACATGTCTGTAGTAGCTACTAAAGTGTTGATGTGTCAACGGGGTTTTTTTTTGCTGAATCACAAAAATATAATTCCAGGTTTGAATTCAGTATAAATAATGCAGTGAATGTCTTTATCCAGCCATGAATTTTATCAGAGTACCTTTGTATTTCCAGAGAAAATAATCATTTTAGTTCAATAATTCAAACAACAAAAGATTCCAGCCCCAAATTCCTGGACACAACATGTAATACAGCTTAAAGGTGCTGGATGTTAAAGCATGAATGACCAAGTCCTCACTTTACAAAATTATATAGTTCTCTACTTGACATCAGGTCCCAATTAGCATTTTCTAAACAAAAACATTACCTAATGGAAAATAACATTCTAGAATGATTCTGATATTTACAGAATCAAAGCCATAACGTGTCTAATTAACTTAGGAAAGTCCAAAACCCTGACCCAAATCAACATATTTATTTCTTTTATTAAGAAAAATCCTTATATTAAGTCCATAAACATAGAGAATAATTTAGCTATGTATTAGTTATTGACATGAAATAAAAAGAGTTTTAAAAGTCAATCAAGTCAAGCCCTAATGAACTCAATTTTGGACAAGGCCAAGTCCAGCCTACAATGTTACATTAGATTAGCATGTAATGAAATATTTTTTTAAAGCTAACAAACAAGCAATTAAATTAAATATACATAATAAAATTATTTAATCTTTGGATTTTCAAAAGTGATAGATTTCAGCTATAAAATGGTATGTGCAGTAGAAAGGCTTTAAGATGCATATGTCCTACAACCATTGGAATCACATGTACACACTTATTTTATTGGCTATTCATTTTTTTGGGTTTTGCAGATAATTTCCATTTTCACAGGTACTTTTAAAAAAGTTCTTGGATTGTGGAAGTTGCTTTGTTGTTTTCTTAGAAGCCTAACTATTCATTACATCTTTAAATTTATGGTTTTGATCAACCATGAAATTGACATAAAATGGTATAAGTAAAAACAAAGTAGATAATTCACATTTCCATCTTTTGTCAAGCAGTGTTATACAGATTACAAGACATTGTCTGTACTTGCTTACAAGTTGAGTTCAGTCTGCAAACTCCACAGGCATATCTGCTGGCACATTATAAAATGGCCTATCGAGATCTATGTTGTTTGCAATTGGATTTGACTTATAAGTGAGAATAGATGGTATCATCACTTTTCTGGCAGCTGCATTAGCATATTTTGTCAGGTGAGATGTGGGTAGGAGTGGTACAATGTACCAAGGAGTGCAGGTTTGCAGAACCATCGTTTTGTTCATATATATCTAGGTCATTTAGTAAAGGTTTAAGATGTAAGTTGCATCTATACATGTATACATTGAAACTTTAGCTATGTGTAGTTTCTTTCATTTGTTGTTTGAAAATGACAACATATCAAACATTATGACTTTGAAATATTGAATTACTGCTTACATAGAGTATTGAGTGCGTGATGCACAAACACTGTGGACAGAGATCTTGGAAATTGCTTGCAGAAAAGTATTATTCACTAAATGCATATGTTTGTTCTTGATATGTTGTACCCTTTTCAAATATGCTTTTACAGGTAATGTTGTGTGAACTACAATTTCAAGGTAATTCAGTATTCATTGCGTATTTGGATATAATGGTTGTTATTTTGTCATGAAAAGTATTTGTAAAATCTTTGATCCAGAAGAGATGGAATGTGTGTTGTAGTTGGTATTGGGATGTTTTTGTGATTGCTTACCAACCCCTGACGTATAAAATTGGATATGTTGGGAACATTTTATCTTCATCATCACAATTGACATACTTGTTAATAATATCAACAGAACAGGCACACTTAATGCATGTCAAGGTTGCAGTTTTTGCATTGAAATGATAAAATGCCAGAGTCACAGACATTTCTTTCAAAACACCTTTTATTAAAGTGGGATGGTTATGAATATATACTGACGATTTTCAGGAACAGCATCCACCTTTATACATTCAGATACCCTTTCATTCAGACAATTGTGTAATCATGCATATTGTAAGTGTTAAAATGGTGAGCTCACCTGGCCAAAGACTTTGTGAGCATATGACATGGTATGTCATCTGTCCATCCATATTTGCTATTTTTGCCTTCTTAAGCACTTTTGGACTATTCAGATCTGACTTGGCATAAAGTTACTGCACCAAAGTTGTGATGGGGGAGTGGGGAGCTCAGTATGTTTGATCAAAACTTGCCAGGACATAAAATAAAAATTATATTCAGAGTGGCTTCCTTATCCACAGTGTGGTTTCCTTAGCAACCACGGGGAAGGAAAGCCTATTTTCCCCCTTCTTCTTTAACTGATTTTCATCATTTGCAAGAGGATTGATTTTTAGGACATGCACTGTCTAAATATTTTCAATGTTGACACCCCAGATAGTGTGTCATCCATTGCAACCATTTGGAAAACCAATTTTTGACTTGTTCTCTAAACTGGATGCACCAGTTTTGATCCAGTTTGTTAGGAATGTTTCTTAGGACATACTCTAAAAAAAAAAAAAATCCAAGGTAACTTAGCAATTTTGTGGCTTCCTTAGTAACCTGTGCAAAATCTTTTTTCAGCTTTTTTTATCAAACATGGTTGAAGTATTTCATAGGACATAAATATTCTCTAGATGCAGTTTACAATTCTTCTGTCACCTCATTGAACTTTTTAAAATTAAATCACCCATAACAAAATGCAGAGAAGATCTATTTTATCAGAATTATATAAGTTAAATTTCTTATAAACGCCTAATATTCTTTTAATTTTTTTCCCTCACCATATTCTGTAGAAGGAACACATGTCGTTACTCATCTCCACAAGTGTATCCTTTAAAAAATATATTTCCCCATGATAACTTTTGAAGGACTTACTGGATTGAAACTAACTTTGATATTGGTCACTATTAGGAAGGCATCGGTACATGTTAGATTTTGACATATTTTTATCAAAATGTGAAAATGTTTTGGGTTTTGCAGCTTGAACTAAAATGGTTTCTAAAATAAATGTACTAGATTATAGTTGGCCACCCATTAATCTGTCCATAGCTATAGCTAGATCTTACAAAAGTGCTGGATGGAAATTCACCAAACCTGATACATGAATTACTCTTGTGGTAATGATCAATGATAGGAATACAACTACAAGGTCACATGGGGGGGCTGGTGAGATGGTTTAAAGAAAGTGTATATTTGCAATGGTGAGTCGTGATGGTTGCTCTTGTTGTTGACAGTTGTGTGAAGATAATGGTTCAGTATGTTGTCTCTCAATCTGATCTTTATTGTCTTTGTAAATATTTTTTAATAAAGGTTTTAAACTTTTGGTCATAGTTTGCACTTTGTGATTAATGTAACACATTTTTGACATAACAGCTTACATATAATGCAGTCATAATAATCTTTATTTTAGTAGGTAAATGTACACTGATGTTATACATGCTTGCTCAACTTCACCGTGTTCTCTTTCATTATGTACTGAGATCCAATATTATTTGTGGGTATCAAATTTTGTGGCTTGGCTATAAATGCATATTCATGGATATTTTTTGTTTGTTTTTGCATCATATATATAGATTCTACAATCAAGGAGCTTATGAGCAAAAAGGTTTGATCACTACTACTGTAATTAGATTGATTAGGTAAATTATTTACTGATGACACTTAACAGTTAATAAGGCGGTAATTTATTTGTATGAAATTTGGTTACTAATTAAAATGTGATCCATTTGGTCATTGGAATAAAGAATGCTGCAGTTATTTATTTGTATGAAATTTGGTTACTAATTAAAATGTGATCCATTTGGTCATTGGAATAAAGAATGCTACTTGTGATCATTAAAATAACAAATATATACTGAAACCTTTTTATTCATGAAATGACTAATGTATCTATTCATTATGAAATGGTGTCTAACTGTAAAAAAAATACAGTGCTTTCAAGATCCATACATTAATTTGGATAATGTCCTGGATGAATATTCTTGTTCCAGGACATGTATATGTATGAAAAGAAAAGGTGCAGACTATTTGATATTTTATTCTTGCTAAAGTTCAATGCTGTTACATTTAGCTGATGTTTACTAACTTCTTTGGATTACGTGAAGTTGTATTGAGTAATCCTTTATACACTCAGATAAAATTAATGTTGCTGTAATGTTGTCAATGGGGGGAGGGGGATTCAAATATCCATTTGGTTAATTTTCTTTGTGTCTATCTCACTCAAGAAAACCTCAAAAATTGGTACACCACAAATAATACTGAACTCATATTAGCTCATTTTCATTTTTCTAGCTTTTGATAATTTATTACATTAATAATTATGTGTTTTGGTACCATATATAGTAGCTTAGAAGTCAGGTCCAGTTACAGACATAATGGACTCTGCCATCACATGATGCACCAGCAAAGCAAGGTCTGTGTTGTTTGTTATGCTGATTACACCTGCCAAACTTCATAGATCCAGATCTACTGGGGCATTATTGAATGCTAGATCTGCATACAGTGAGCTTGGAGTTGGATCTAACTTGTACATTAGTATATGATACCTACAGTTGTATATATGTGATCATTGCAAATATATATTGTTCATTGTTGTGTTGTGTAGTAATACTTCCTTGTGAAATTTCATTTTCTTTATGTTTTTATTTGCCTTTTTTTTCCTCCAAATTAGTTAAGTGTCCTTATGAAGTTTTGTTAAAATCAAAATCCCTTTTCACAGTATCTAGTGTGTTTCGTTATTTGTTTTTTGTTTTCTGCATTTTTTTCTTTTTCTTTTGGTTTTGCTTATTTTTTCACTGTTCTATGATTTCTTTCCAGTTTTAATGTCATTCTTGAGTCAACAGAATGAGGATTATTTCATTTTACTGATGTGTTCATTTTTCATTTATTGTTGACTTTTTCTTAAAATGTATATTTTTTTTCTGACTAATTACATTTGTATTTGAAGATATATTGATATTTTGCATTGATAAAGATTATTTCTGAATTTGTAAGTTATCTTAAGCCATTAACAAATCGTAGTGAATAAATTTTGAAATTGTGATTCTCTTTTTATGTGCAAATATTTTTAATCCAGCTAACTATAATTTGACTATGTTCATACATCTGTCTGTCTGTCTGTACATGAACATCTTGGTTTTCATTCAGTAACTTGAGTTCTGGATATATTTTCACTCCACTTGACAAGTAGATTGCTCTTCAGAACACAAAGAAGCCCTTAAAAGATTGGGTTGTACCAATAAACAAACTCGATCATGTTACTGTAACTTAGTAAAGTGAATTGGTTTCCTTGTGATAACTTGTTCTGCTTGATATATCTTAAGGCAGTCATTCCACGGTAATGCTAACAAACTTATTGATCATGGAGTCAAAAGGTCATGGGTTACGATCACTGTAACCTGACAGAGTGACATGTCTTTCTGCTTGTCAGTTTGAATTGTGCTTTTCATCACTAAATCAGTCCTGGCAGATATGTTAGTTTTGAAGGTACAAAGAAATTTATTAATTTCTGGGTTTAACAATAGCATTTCAAAGTCAATGAACCAAAAAGGAAAATGTTTTCTACATACTCTGAACTTTAATTCTGCTGCACACACTATGCAATTATACAGGTTGCTTTCCCCCACAATAAAATAAAGAACTTAGCCTTGAGATTTGGGGATCAAATGTCAAGTTGAAGAGATAGATGGCAAGAAAGAAATAGTTTGGGTGTTTAGTACATTTTGTTTATGTTGCTCTCATCTACTATCACTCTCTTTCATTGAGTGGCTCAGATGGCAGCCCCATTGCCATTTTGTTAACATGCTAAAACATTTCTTTGAATTAGGTTTCTGCATGAACCATGAAAACATATAAGGCTGTTAATTTTATTCTAAGTTATTTACAAATTTAATAGTATTTTAGGACTTCACCTTGATTCACTTTGAGTATTTAATACTTTGATGTCTTCAACAGAAAACATGATGAAAACTATTCACCAATATGTACAACATAGGTAATATAATAGGCAAGAAAAATGTAGTGAAAAATAGAACTACAGCTAAATTCAGTGACAAACATTCAAAAGAAAACCGGATATAAGCATAAGTTGCTGTTTTTGGGTTTAGCAACATTTTTTGAGTGCATGATAGGCTATTCATGGCTATTATAAGCACTGGAAGAACCTTGAAAACTGTGTTAAGACCACTGACCCACAGGAAGATTATGGCAAGCTTTCTCACATACCCAAATTCACTGAGCCATGCAGCAGATAGGAGATGGCAGTGATCAGTAAAGGAGAGTGCTTTAGACCACTCTGCCACTTGGGGTCCTGATAACATACACAAGAGTGGGACTTTTAACACATTAACCCCTAGAGCTTTTTGTTATTTTCACCTGAAAATCGAGTAGGAAACACGTTTTGAAAGCTATTTCTCAATAGACTCAAAAACACCAAAACCCCGGTCATCTTTCAATAACATACTACCTAGTTGTGTTAGAAACCATGTTTTTCATTGGCTATTGTGCATGAGCAGAAGGGTAATTTATTTTTTGTGCTAACCAGAGCCATTATTTTTGTATAGAGACCACTCTTTATTCCAAATGCCTACTTATCCTATATTTTGCAAAGGCTCATCTGTCTGTTTCCAGTTCATACCGATTTGACTTAGATCTGAGACCAAAAAGTCTAAAATCCAGACACAAAATCGGATTCTGACCAACGGCAAATTTTGGGTTTTAAAAAGTCGGGTCCAAAAAATGAGGTTTTTTAATCTGTATTTTGTAGTGCAACTTGATATTCCAGATTATTTGGTATCATTGTAGAGCTACATCTGTCTACCTTTCTATAATACCACCCACTTTAGTGTATCATGCATGACCATGACGCTACAGAGCTCGGCAGTAGGCTACTACCTCCTGCCCTGTTAAGTCATCGCTAGGGGTTAATGTGTTAAATCAGTTTATCAAATTAAGAGTTTTATGGGTGTGTGTGTGTATATATATATATATATGTATGTATGTATATATATATATATATATATATATATATATATATATATATATATATATATATATATATATATATATATATATATACCGGTATAGTATGTACACCATCCATGATATACCACAAAATGTATAAATTTTTCATTAAAAGGAAACAAGGCTTGCAGAGTTTCCTTTTAATGAAAACTTTATATAACAAGTGGTACATCATTGATACAGCATACATATTGTACATATATTTATTTATAATACATACAAATGCACATATTTGCCCTTCGAACTGAGTTAAGATTCGCTACAGGCAACTGTATTGACTGAATAAATGAACTTCTCACGTCCTTTTTGAGTATATCCACTACAAAATGTAATGCCTTTTGTGACTATTTACAGTCACCTTTGCATATTGATAAGTTGTTTTCTTTTTTTAGTTTATATTTTTATTCAGATTGATTTAATCAATATAAGACACACTTATGATTCAAACAGAAAGATAGTTTTAATGAAGAAAGTAGAGCATTATAAATACATGGTTAGCTCGGCCATTCACGTACCATCGCATGGAAATTAGTGTGGAATAGAAACTAAAAAAAATGACAAACCAACAAGAGGTAATTAAAATATTTTAATATATTTACAGTAGACCTAAGTCATTATTCTGCTTTAGTTAACATTACTAGTGACATAAAATTCTCTCTCACTTCCTTTGGTCAGTTTGACTTAACTTTTACCATCATTCATAGGCCCAGAGACATTGTCATGTGACACAAGCAGAAATCTTCTACACATGTCTGTTCCTAGATTTTCACCCATGCCTTGCTACGATGGTCCAGAGAGAAGGGGTGACCTTTTGATATTTTCATATTCAATTAATAATAATCAATTTTTAAAACGTTATAATAGGTTTTAGAAACAACAACAACAAAGCATTAAATACATCTCAGTGTGTGTCACGAAACCGAGAAATTTATTGTATAGTGCCAACCTATTGCAACCTTGTATCATTGATTATATAAACACTGTAGATAAATCCCAAGGAAAGTGCACTTATACCATAAGAGCAAACCATATTCTTGTAGGTTACTTGGTGTAAGTTCAGCTTCAAATTTTTCATCCAGATCTATTTCTTTTTCTCACTCCAGATATCTGTGTATTTTGTCCCTTATGCATGAAAGGGAAAGGGGAACAGAAAGCAGAAAAGATTTTTTTCTTTACAATACTCTTTGTTGTACATGGTGCCTTTAAAGGCTACCATATCTATTTCTTTTTCTCTCTCCAGATATCTGTGTATTTTGTACCTTATGCATGAAAGGGAAGGGGGAACAGAAATCAGAAAGGATTGCGATGAAATTGTATATAATTAAATTCATTTAAAAAATATGGATTATTAATAATTTTTGTTATTTTCATCCATTACTAATGATTAATGAGTGGAAATACATCATTGATCTAGAATCAACACCGCTCCAGTGGCCTAGTGGTTAGAGCATCCGTCTCGGAAGCGGGAGGTTGTGGGTACGAACCTCGGCCGAGTCATACCAAAGACTTACAAAATGGTACTAACAGCTGCCTCGCTTGGCGCTCAGCATTAAGAGGTCAGTGTTAGGACTGGTTGGCCTGGTGTCAGGATAATGTGACTGGGTGGGACATCATGATACGTGTCAGCGGCATGATACCCCAGTGCTAGACATCACTATAAACTGCCACACTGCAGACATCGTAGCGATATGACTGAAAAATTGTTAAAAGCTACGTTAAACATCCTAATCACACACATCTAGAATCAACAGCATACAAATGCAAGAAGGTTTATACTGGCATATTATTGCATCATGGGCTGATCACAATTGGATATACCAGTAGTATTGGTATATCAAATTGTTTTATAATGTACAAAAATTATAAACTTTAGAAAATTTACCTTATTATATTAACTATTGAACTGAAGTGTATCACATTGCAAAATATGAAAACTGGAAATTGCTCTGATGCAGCACTAGAGAAAACTATGAAGTTTCACATTCCTACCATTTCCTGAGATAAAACCATAATACAGCCTAATTGCTGAAGGCTTGAGGCAAAAATTGATGAAGTGGGACTTCTGTTTCAAAAACAAAACCTAGTGGCATTCTGCCTTCAGAAGATTTAAAATGATAAAGCACACTTCAGAAATTTGCAATCTACAACAACTTGTCAAGAAATACTGATAAGGCCCTCATCATTAATAAAAACGGCTCAACCAAATCTTCCCTCAAGCTCTCCACTCAAGCAATCAGATCTTAATCATCTTGTTCAAAATTTATCAGGACCCTATACTGTACATGGTGCCTTTAAAGGCTACCATTCCCTTTGTTGTACATGGTTCCTTTAAAGGCTACCATACCCTTTGTTGTACATGGTGCCTTTAAAGGCTACCATACCCTTTGTTGTACATGGTGCCTTTAAAGGCTACCATACCCTTTGTTGTACATGGTGCCTTTAAAGGCTACCATACCCTTTGTTGTACATGGTACCTTTAAAGGCTACCATACCCTTTGTTGTACATGGTGCCTTTAAAGGCTACCATGCCCTTTCTTGTACATGGTACCTTTAAAGACTACCATTCCCTTTGTTGTATATGGTGCCTTTAAAGGCTACCATACCCTTTCTTGTACATTGTGACTTTAAAGGCTCCCATTCCTTTTGTTGTACATGGTGCCTTTAAAGGCTACCATACCCTTTACTGTACATGGTGCATTTAAAGGCTACCATTCCCTTTGTTGTACATGGTGCCTTTAAAGGCTACCATACCCTTTGTTGTACATGGTGCCTTTAAAGGCTACCATACCCTTTGTTGTACATGGTGCCTTTAAAGGCTACCATGCCCTTTGTTGTACATGGTGCCTTTAAAGGCTACCATGCCCTTTGTTGTACATGGTGCCTTTAAAGACTACCATACCCTTTACTGTACATAGTGCCTTTAAAGGCTACCATATACCTTGGGAGTGCAATAAAGGAGTAAGAGAAGACGAGAAGTCTTTGTGTCAAAACTCGGTCATGGCCTTTTTAATGACAATTCATGTACCTACCAGCATTCTGTCCTTCCATTATAGAAAGCAGTCTAAATTCCCTGCATATATTGTGGCAGCAGTGTGAACAGTGGACTTGTATCAACTGTACCAGATACATAACAAACACCCAATACAATAAACCTTTTCTCCAGTCAAACAGAATTTTTATATTAATGTAAAGAATGTTCAACTAGATTCCTAACATTCTACAACAATGATCTACAAGAATCGTAAGTGATAGTACCAACCCCATACCAATTCATGGCAGCTATTTCAAGCCGAAAGTCCTATTTTTTTATACATATAAGTGCTAGATCACTTCTACCCAAGCTATTGGAATTAAGAACTCTTGTTGTAAAATCTAACAATGAGACATTCATTGATGACTGTCAGTGAAAATGAAATTAGAATTGAAAACTGTTTTCAAGAGAAATATAAATGGGAACAGATGTGTGTGGGGGGGGGACTTGTTAATACCAAAATGTGAATCTATTATTATTGGTACTTGTCATAGACCATCAAAACAATAATTTCCATGACCAATTTGAAAAAACCTTGGTAAAAATTAGATCAGACTGAACTTTTCATCATTGGTTACATCAGTATTTTTAAAATCTATTTTTATCAATATGTACAGTTTAATGTAAAAATTGTGTTGATATAAAATAAAAATGTTTTGATCAAGTCAAATTGTCAAGGACTTTACAAGACTTAACAGATCAAGTTGAGCATTATTAGATCCTATTTTATGTAATAGCTCTGAAAAAATCTGTCAGTCATGGACAATCCCTCTTTGGATTAATGGTCACTTTCTTACCTTCTATGCTAGGAAAATAGTCAATGGACAAATCAGGAAACACAACATGGTAAAAACACAGTAAAAATGAGAACAATGAAGAGCTACAGAAGTTTTTTTATATACAAAATTCTTACATATCGACTGGCATGATCTCTTAGCTCTGATGATGTTAACATTGCATGGATCAGATTTAGAAATGTTTTCACACCGTTCACAACGAGATTGCTCCTCTAAAAGGAGTTGGATTAAAACAAAAAATAGAACCATGGATGTTTACTGAAACTGTGGACAAAATTAAATATAGGAATCAGTTATTAAACATTTGTAGGAAGGATAAATGTGATGCAGTTGTGTATAAATTTTGTCTGCGAAGCTTGAGATCAAGTGCAGAGGGAAGCCAGAGAGGCAGAATCCAATTATTTTTATAACACGGTTGAAGAGAATAAAAACAACCCAAAAAAAGCTATGGCAACAGTTAAAGTCACTGAATTACAATTCTGACTTAAAAAAAAGATAATGCCTATGTTGATACGACTATTGAGGAAAGCAACTGCCATAGTCCCAGTCATATGGCAGATCAGTTCAATACCTTGATGTAACATATACTCTCTTGGAGAAATTATCAAAACCTTCAAACACATTTGCAATAGATTCAACAATATTTATAGAGTTTTACAGGGCAAGCTATATTCATGATAAATACACTCCAACTTAAACCTTTAAGTGAGAATGTTATTTTGGTTGTCTGTTTGGGTATTTTGCTGTGTTGGGGTGGGGGGGTATAAAGAACTGAGTAACCTTAATTCATGTAAAAGTGCAGGCCTTGACAATGTCCCAGCAAGGTTTATAAAAGATGGTGCCATTATTTTTGTGATTCTTAGTACATACATTGTTAACTAACTTGTATATATCAAGTTTTATTGAAGTTCGACCTCTTTACAAATTGACAGTAGCGCTAATGCAAGTAATTACAGACCTTGTTGTGTCAAACATTATAGAAAGAGCAATTTGTGTTCAATTCAAAACTTTTTAACAAAGTATAACTTGCTTTATGAACTACCGTTGGGTTTTGGGAAGTGCGTTCTACTGATACATGACTGATAAATCTTTTTGATCATATTAAGGTCCAAATGTCAAAAGGTTTCTGCACTGGAATAATCATGCTTGACTTACAAAAAGCTTTTGACACAGTGAATGATGAAATATTGTCTAATAAATGGTAATACTAGAAGTTACAATCATTGATGGTTTGAATCAATTAAAAAAAATAGACAACAAATTGTCAGTATTAACATTACAGAATTCAGAACTTTGAAAATATCATGTGCTGTACTTCAAGGTAGTATTTTTGGCCCTATTCTTTTTATGTTATGTGATATGGTATGTAGAGTCTGGCTTTGATTGTAAGCTATATTATATGCAGATGACAGTGCTATAATAATTTCACATCATGATACGAATTACTTACCGAAATGCTTTGGAAAGAAATGGAATCCTGCAATCTTTGACTCACTGACAACAAATTATCATTACATATGGCTAAGACAGAATGCATCCTGTTTGGCTCAAACTGAAGAAAACAAAATATAACAGAGCTCAAGATAACTTGTAATGGATATAAAATTAATTCTAGCAAGTTTTTAAATATATACATAACTTTCAGGCAACTGCATGGTCAGTAGAATAATTAAAAAAGGACACGCAAGGTTAGTTTCTCTTTTGACAAACTCAAAGTTTGTCACTGAAAACTAGATAAACAACCCAAATGTTATGTTCTACTCTAATACAGCATAATTTTGATTACTCCTTTTCTTCATGGTATGCCGGAATAGTAGAAATCTCAAAAACAAATTCCAAATAACTCCAACACAATGAACTTGAAATGCTGGGAATGTTAAAAGTGGAAGACAGAGTAAAACAGTTGAGTCTAAGTCGTGTTCATAAATTCTTTCATGAGAAAAGTTCATCTTGTTTGAACCAAAGATTTGAAAAGATTAGTGATAACCACCATTTTACAACAAGGAACAGTAAATTTTATTATGTTACTGCATGTATTAGTAGGGTAACCTTGACAAATTACTTAGTTATATTACACTATAAATGACTGGAATTTATTACCCAATTTTACAGAATTTTAGCATCCATACTTTTGACATTGATCTATTGATCCAATATTACTTCATTTATTAAGAAGGGTTTTGTCTTCCTTAAGATTTTTAAAAATTCTTTACGCATAAATTTTTGTATCGCCTCGTTTATCTTGTAATACTCATGTTGATGTTTATTTGGAAAAGTTTATCTTCCTTAAGTAATTTGAGCAATTATTTATCTTTACTTTTTCATTACATTGATTTTATGGGTACAATAAAACCATTGGTGTGATGTCATACTATTGAACCCTAATACATAGATACATACATACATACATACATACACACATACATACATACATACATTGTAAGTTTTTAATATGTCAGGATGTATATTTAATTTATATTGTGAGATTATGTTGTGAGAGTGACCTATGTCCATAATTGAAGGTAAGAGTTTGGGACGACTTGACTAAAAAAAATTTAAATAACATAGCCAATTTTTGTCTATGATTGTAGATTATAGACTAATTTTATTATTTGTGGGTAAAGATGTTTTCTTGGATTTGAGTTCTAGATACATCCTTGATTCTGACCTTAGAAAATTCTAGAAACGAATTGTGTTTAAAGTTTGATGAAAATTTCCATAAAGATGTCTCTCATCCTGGTCCTCACATTTTGTCTCAGGTTTTTAGATGAAGGAGAAGTAAACAGAAATTTGCTATTCCTACTTCAGCATGTTCTTACTGGAGGAAGTCTTTTATAGTTCTGTTCAGTTTTAATTTGAGAGGATTTATTTATTTAAATTCACTGGAATTACAAAAATGTTCTTTGACTTTAGAACTAAATCACTATTTTTGGATTATTGTGAATTCATTTAGATATATTTTGGATTATATCATTGTGATGGATTTATTTATTTACATTCATAAGAATTACAAAAGTGTTCTTGACTTTAGGACTAAATCACCATTTTGGCTTTTGAATTAATTTAAAGACATTTAGGATTATATCACTGTGATACATCAAGACTATTAGCACAGGAACACAATTCGAGGATATTGGTATATTAGCAAATTAAATATTGGAACTCATTCATAACACCAATGGAATTGATTCTGAATACTCTATTTTTGGGGGCTTGCGATAGAACTTTTAGAACCGTTTGGGATTTAATTTATCATACTGTAAGTTCATTTTAAATTATTTCTTGAATTTTACAAAACTTGTTGGTTTTCGCTCTTTTCTGTTACGTAGTTAAAGACATTAGAGTCGTGATACTACCAACCCACCCCCTCGCAATTTTGCATCTGATATACCTCAGTCAAATGGCTATTTATGTATGTATCCAGTGGATTGGTTTTGCGAGTAGAACCTGTCAAATATGATTATTTAAATCCAGGTATGATTCTAACAAGTGTAACCAAATCATACATAGTAAATTTGCAAGGATTTGAAACTCGTTCAACAACTTAATCAGCAAAGTCAAAAAGTTTATGCCAATTGTTTGAAAACTGTTCCCCCACCCACCCACCCATCCCTAGGCAATAAATCGATACTGACTAACGTATGCATACATGTCATTTACATACTTCGAGGATTGAATAAACTGATCTGCCTTGTGACACTCAATATCATCAGATGCACCTCCCTACCAAAGCGACTACTGCGCTCATATATATACACATCCTGTTTCCGAAACTAGCTAAAACTAAAACGAGAATCCTCTTATTTATTTAACAGCTAATAGCCAATAAAACACACACACTCCCTAGATATTGTAACACGTGCTTGTCCTTGTTGGCATATGTCAGCATTGCGATCTCCGCATTCATAGAAGCGTGCTGTACATGTGCTGTATTTAATAGGGCACTGGGAGAAGGTCATCTGCAGTTGTAAATTTTATTTTTGATAAAGTCAGCCGCTGCTACCATAAATTTAAAAATGTTTATAGTAAGTCATTTTGATGACTGCTCCAGACAGATGCGTTTCAAATTTGAAAGATTTCATAGTTTATGTGAATGTGTTAAGTTAAATTTTAGTTAATCAATATAGATAACGTTCTTGTACATATTTCTTTTTATAGTATTCAAGCTGGTAAATCATCTGGTGTCTGTTAATTTAAAGTTTGTATAAACATATTTGCCGTCAATAATAATGGATGAAATCATCTTAAAACAATGAAGATGCTACTTCAAGGGTGGTAATAATAATTTCTTAAGTTTGATATAAATTTGCACGAGTTTGGTAGGATTTTCAAATGCCTTTTGGCTATTCCTCATTAACAAGATAAGTATATCAGACAGACACTATGAATTACTTATGCACCTAGAGACTTTACCGTACAAATTATCTGCAAGAACGAGAATCAGTCTAGAAATGAATGAAACTAAAATAGAATAGATGTGGGTTTGGCTGGCCATGAATAGTTATTAATTAAAATAAAAACTATACCCTGTTTTGACCGGAGACCGACCACGCATTCCATAGCTTTGGAACAGCAGCTAGATGATCAGCTGCGTTAAATGCGTCGAGAACCACCGCCTTGCCAGCTGCCGATAGGGATGAGATCACTGCCGCATTGCAGAAATCGCCAGGGAAGGAAGAAGAGCTAACAGTGGGAAAATTTCACCTCCTTTTTGCTTAGACTTCAGGGCTGCGACAGAAAGATAAAACTCGACATTGCACTGTAAGCTACTGGAAGCGCTTGGCCTGGACGGCCGTCAACATAATAGAATGACATTCACTGAGCTCTCCGGTGACCCACAGCAGCTAAGCACGCGGAGAGCCCTTGGGGACGTGACGAGCTAAGCTAACTGGCCCTTTACGACGGACACAATGAGTCGTTTGCGTGGCATCGTGTGTATGTCTGTATACGAACCTCGAGCTGTAATTTGTATGATCCGGTGGGGGCGCGACCATTCTAATTCGTTCGTGCTGCTCTGCTAGAAGAACTGGCTGGAGATCGCACTTTTCTGTGTGTCCATGATCATGTCCTGGTCGGACATGGTAATCTGACCTCCTCGCATGAAGTTAAGCATGTTGGTGTCCACCTTCAGTGTTGGTGTCACGGCCGGGATCCAAAAGGCAGGCTTTGATAACTTGACCCTTGCCAGGATAGTGGGGTTGGCGTTGTAGATGTGTCGTAGTCAATGTTTTTACGTGTTTGCTTCACGGTGTGCATAGATGGCCTTACGTACATTTCGTCAGAAGCCAAAAACTGAATCAGAGTATTGAAGGTTATGAACGCGTCAGTGGAAAATTCATAATTCAACTCCTAATGTCTTAAATGAAATGTCATATAAATGTATACTTGTCACGTTGAGCCAAGGCCAACTCGGAAAGATTTAGCTGCGATGAAAAAGACAACTGGAGTTCATTTAAAACTTTCCTGAGAGAAATGATCCGAGACCACCCATTGATGCTGAGGCCAACGCACACGGTACAGCTAGAACCAGAGAAACGCCAACGCTATGGGAAAGTATTAATTCCTCAGCGGCCGACGTTGCCGCGATGATACACGACGATATAATATTTACATTCCTCGCAGTCAGATGTGTTTGTGTCTTTGTACTAGATATACTTGCATTGATGATTCCCAACAAAAAGGAAACTGGAAACGTTAGCCTCGATTCAACACCAGGACATGGAACGCATTGGGTCGAATATGTGGTGACACTCGGACATATTTTTGTATTTTGACTCGTACGGGTTTGCACAGCCATATGCTGATGTGATTATTTAACCCGGTGGCGGTGGACATGACACGGTTTTTTTCAACCCTACCGTTTGCAAACTCGGCTGGACGGGCCAATATGTGGATATTTTGTTCCTGAAGCGTTGCATGCTCTCCATAGTTCACCAACACCACGCGCTTGTTCATATTACCTTGTCACGTGAAAAATATGCTTAATAGTATACAAAATGCCTATTAACATTTACGGAAGCTCAGCAGCCGACGACGCGCCTATGTGAATCTGAACTTGTTTGCCACCAAATCGGATTTGACCGAGTTTACTAGCCGAGTTGTTGTTGACGACGACCCGGGGCGAGCATATGAATTTTGAAGCTCGAACCGGAACATTGAGAACGTTTAACGTAGACATTCAAGATGGTATTACAAAGCTGCAAAGTGCTGTCACAAATTTTTTCTTCTTCAGAAATCAAGGAAATCTGGAGAATCCGAGACTCGGGTGTTTCGGTTGCCTCTATCAAAGATCACATCAATGATTTTATTGCTGAGATAGGGTAATATGTGGATGCAAATGTGCTATCAACCATATCCTCACCGTTAAGCGTAGTAGGTACGTGGAACACAGCAGAAGAATATTAATCAACGAAACAAAGAAACTCTGGAGGTGTACTTGATGGTCGACTTGTTTTCAGTGTTGTTGGGGATGCTTTTGATTGAGTAAACCTAAAATTTTGAAGATGCACAAGTCTAGAACAAACTTGTTCTTCTAAACCGGAATTAAACGCGGACGGGGTACAATAACGTCGTCAGAAAATGATAAGCGGCATAATGGTCTGCCAATATCACATGTCGACAATAGTAATGTTGCAGAATCTTTTACATTTACATTAGCAGTGACCGCCGGAGATGAATATCAGTTTGAATGATTCAACATATATCCAGTCGGGTACTTAACCGCCTCTGGTATTTGTATTTAAGATTAGATTTATCATTTCATAAAAGTGATGAATTCTGACCATGACGATGAAGTTATAGATGGTATTTAATTAGCTTGCCAGTGTTGCTAAATCTGATAATAGTTTTGTTCCTCTTGACAGCAAATATCTGCGTCAGAGTGGTGTTTCCAAACATGCACGCTCAAATATAATTTACGGCAGGCAAATATAGAGATAGAGCGTTCGAACCACCCTGATGTACCGCTACTAATTCTATGCCAGCTTGGAGTCACATCATTTCCACTTGAAAACATCGGTCGCAGGACGCACATCCAGGCATAAAACGCTAAGGCATAGTTTCTACAACGATGAAGTGGAGTTTGTCAACAAATCCATCCTGGCTACATTCACCGTTGATTATGCTACACCAAGATTAACTCATACAAGAGAAAAATCATAACAGGTATTCAACAAGGTCGCACTTGTTCGTGTAACATTGTTCGGACGAAGACAAGAACGATTACTTCAGACACAATTCAACGGCGTAATTGGTTTCTTTTTATACGAGTGTGGTGTTAGACCCTCAGAGATGAAATCACCAAGAGAATCGTGTACATCTGAAAGACAGTTTGTAGATGCTGTTTGCGGAATCGCAGTGGCAACTACCGTTGGCTTCGTTGTAGCGGAAATCACGATTAAATTAACTATTATATGTATACCATTCTGGATGTATATTTGGGGACATGTCAATAATAACCAGTGCGATTGCGACGCTAGTAAAATAATCTTGTCATGACTAAATTCACGAATACATATCTATTCAGACCTTCTTGCAGCGGCACAAAAAGTCTCAATTCAGTTACTAAGCTGTACATTGTAGTTAATGGGGATACAATAATTAGTATGGATGGGTTTGATACGTGTTGGCGGAAATGGAAAACCAGCAACGCCGAACACAAATACGGAACCAGAAAATAGTGACTTTACAGGCAGCAACAGTTGAGTAATTTCTTGTTAAAACATAACAACTATATAAACGACAAGAAAACAAGCAGACCTTTCACCGGAAACTATTGCGGAAATGCAACTTTTTCTCTTCATTTATTTTAGTAAAATTTACTCCCTCACATTATTTTTCTATATGTTCCATAGTTATGTTGTTTGTTGTGTACACTTGTCATAATAATGTAATTTTATTTCTATTATTCTATCTTTGTTCTGTGTTTTAATCCCTTTTATATTAAGTTCTCGTGATTCCTAATATTTACCTCTTCTCATTTCTTCTGTTATATATCACTTGTTTACTTTTTTATTACCAGTCAAATCTTTTAAATACCAATCAAATCCTTTTATTACACCGTGTAACAAATTTTTATATTTTTGTTCCTGGGTAGTAAGTGCTATTTCCCAATTGATTATGCCTCAAAAGTATAGAACATGGCTATTATTCCCCACTGACTTTGCTTTTGTGACGAGGACAGTGATATTTTGAAATTTACATATTTTCCAGAACATTCCCGATAGATTCAATGCTGAGTAAGCATGGAGCAACTTCTAGAACTTTCTATAATTTTCCAGCAATATAAATAGTAGTATAAATACAGGGGCCTTAAGTCCACCAGTTCAGTTTAGTTCCAGCTGCCTCAGTGTGGATACATGTACATATCTGCATTTTTCTGAGATGGCATCAGCAGGCTGCAAGCATCCTGCAGACGCATTTTGCTATGTCTGCGACCAATTTATCAAGACAAGAGCGAAAAAGTATTCCGTGGAAGCATCTGCTAGATGTATGAGGCCTACGAAGCATATTTCGACATGTGTGTCGGGGATCAAGGCAAGCCCTGGGCACCTGATTTCACCTGCGAGAATAGGAGACTTTTTGGGGGCTGATTCGTGAAAGTGATTTACAGTATAATCGTAAATCTTGAAAAACTGCTCACTTCTAAACCTTTTGTGGTCATTTTTTGTATTATTTTAGTATTAATACATGTTGATTTTGATTCATATATTTTTTTCTATGTGAAAACGAAAAGACACAAATTCGCTCGTTTTCTCATTGGAAATGAGTAAATTTCAAAATATCACAAAATAGCTCTGGCCTGGTCACAAAAGCAAAATTTGTGGGGAATAATATCCATTATCTATACTTTTTTGGCAGAACCAATTACGAAATAACACATACTACCCAGGAACAAAATTTGTGTTACATAGTTTTACCAATCAAATCTTTTTATTACCAATCAAATATCCATTTTCCTTTTTGTTCTCCGTTTTCTTTGAATCTATTTACTTTTCAAATATTTCTTGTTTTCCCTTCATGATCTTCATAATGTCCTGTTCTTTCTCTGGCCCTTTCCTCCTTTCGTTTTCACTGTCGCTATAGTATTTCAATTTTTTCCCTTATTTTTTCTTTGATTTTCCCCAGTCTAGTTCGTATCTAAAGTTTATTTAATTTGCTTCTAATTTAATATTGGCATAATGTATTTCCTATATTGGTGTTATTCATAGTCCACTCTCTTTTACCCCATCTTGGTTTTTATTTTATGAATATGATCAAATCTACTGAAAAGTGGTCTGATAGTGGCTCATCTGGAATAATACATCCTTTAACTTCATCTTCTATTCAATTTATTAATATTAAATATATCTAATCAACTTACATAGCTTTTATCGATTTTATATATATATATATATATATATATATATATATATATATATATATATATATATATATATATATATATATATATATATATATATATAACTCTTGTTATTTGGGTTTAGTTTTCCAATCTTTCCACGGTTGATCAAGTTATTTCAAATAGTTGTTTTTTTCTTTTTCTTGAAGAGCTCTAGTCTTACCGTTATATGTTGGTGCACGAAGACCTCTAGTCCTACCTGTATTCGTTTGTGCATGAATATATCTAGTCATATCGTTACCCTTTGGTCATGAATATATCTAGTCATATCGTTACCCTTTGGTCATGAATATATCTAGTCATATCGTTACCCTTTGGTCATGAAGACCTCTAGTCCTATCGTTATCCTTTGTGCATGAAGACATCTAATTTCATCGTTTTCGTTTGTGTATTAAGACCTCTAGTCTTCTCGTTATCCCTTGTACCTGAAGACCTCTAGTCCTATCGTTATCCTTTTGTGCATGAAGACCTCTAGTCTTATCGTTATCAGTTATTGCATAATTTAAACAACCGCATGTGATGAGATTTTCCATTTCTTTTGCTTCCATATATTTTCCAAAAATCTTTATAAAAATGTTTTATTTTCACATTTTACAATTTAAGATATACATTTGCAAAATTATATGACTGGAAACACCTGTGAATCACTCTTCCCTGAAATTTTGTTAGTTTCTATGTGTTAGGTTTAGGCCCTTAATAAACGCAACAAGAGAGAAGACAACAAGCTTTGTAAAATTTAACTAATAATTTATTTCCTTAGAAAAACAAGGTAAAAATGGAAAAAAGAACTTAATGTTTTAAGAATCAAATTTAAAAATAATCCAAGAATAATCCAAGAATTAAAAATTTAAAGTCCTAGTAATAAAATGTTCTAATGACTTTGGGTTCGAGTCCCGATGAAAATCCGAAATAGAAGGTGATGACGTATGATTTAGCCAGCATAGTACTGATGTGTCTACAGTTCTTTGCTGTATCACGGAAAATAATATTCGGGTGATTGAATTCCGAATAAAATTTCAATAAATGTCTTTGTTCAAGAATTCTGTATCAGCACTTAAATATTCTCCAGGGAAAAGAATTAATCTCTTAGAATCCAAATAATTCGAAGAACAATTTAAATGTAACTCCAACTGGTCACAACAGAAGAAAAAAAAAACACTTTGATATCTAAGTGTTTAAAAGCCCAACTGGCTGGTTCATTTCAAGTAAACGATTATACAGTCTAAGATGCAAAATAGATACCCGTACGAGAGTCACGTGATCACTTTCTAGAAGAAGATCCAAGCCTCAAATGCTTAACATCACGTACGCCCAACCAGCCTCGATTTCACTCTTTAAATCACACAATAAGAATGAATTTAGAAAAATGAAGTTATTTACACCAACTCTGAATCAAGGCCAGGAACTAGGTCAGCTTAAAGATACAAAGTTCTATTTTTAGATGTTTACGACAAAACAGTCAGATCAAACTAATTTCTGGAAAATGTCAAATTCCAGTAAACAAATTTAAAATTAACAAACAAATAAACGAAATCGAATATAAATTATATCAAATATACATGACACTTCTACCCATAAGGAAAAAGAAAGACTTGTATGATAAAGCTTTATTTTTACCATAGATTAATTAATTACACATGAGGTAAAAAAAAAACATAAGAACTTTTATGAGTTATACACGGTGTACATGAAATAATACATTTCTATACGGGGAAAGTTCATCTGCTATTTTTATTATATTTTACCTTGATGTACCTGATGTCAATATCATATTCCTGTAACAACAAACTCTACCTTAGTAGTCTTTGATTTTTATTTTTCATCTTGCCATGAAAGTGAGGGGGTTGTGGTCACTAAACACAATATTCGAAGAAGGAGCTGAACTAATGTAAAACTTCAAAACGTTGTAACGCCAATATCAAAGCCAAACATTCCTTATCGATTGATGAGTAATTTCTTTTGTGCTTATTTAATTTCTTAGAAAATTAGTACACTGGATGATCAACATCATTTTCGTCTTCTTGAATCAAAACTGCTCCAACCCCAACATCACTTGCATCAACAGACAGTTTAAATGATTGGCTGAAACTTGGAGCTGTATGAACTGGCGCGCTTTTAAGTATGGCTATTAACTATCAAAAGTCTCCCGACATTCAGTCCAAAGGAAATTGTTTCTGTTGCTCAATAAATTTGTCAGGGGTTCAGCAATTATAGAAAAATTGGAACAAAATTTCCGATAGTATCCAGCCATACCTAAAATTCGCATCAGTTGCTTTTTACTAACAGGCACAGGGAATTCAGAGATAGCCTTGACCTTAGCATATATAGGTTTAACTTGTCCATCGCCCACGATATGTCATAGAAAGGTAAACTAGCACGGCAGAACTCACTTTTGGATAAATTGTCAAACTTCCATCTGTGAGTCTGACAAAGAATCTCCGAATTGTTGATAAATGTTCTTTCCAGGTGTCGTTGTAGATGATGACACCATCAATGTAAGCATCACAATTATCTATATTCTGAATTCCGATTATTACCTCAATCATATTCATTAGACGTTAAAAATAGCTTGGCGACCCTTTCATCCCAAACGGTATCACTTTATATTGATAACGTCCATCTGGCGTCACGAATACCGGCATTTCCTTTGCTCTTTCCGTTAGTGGAATTTGCCAAAATCCTTTTAGAAGGTAAAATTTGGTGAGATACTTGGCATTCCGATCTTATCTATGAAGTCATCGATTCTTGGTAATGGGAATGAATCTGTTTTTGTCACACTGTTCTCCTTCCTATAATAAGTACACATATGGATAGTTTTATCTGGTTTTGGAACAAGTATGCATGGTGAACTCCGGTCCCTTTAACTGGACTCTATTAAATCATTCTCCAGCAAATATTGAATCTCTTTTCTCAAGTATTCCTGTTTGAGAGGGTTCATCCTGTACGGGTGTTGTTTGACAGGTTTAGAATTTACAATTTCAACGTCATGGAAAATTTTGTTTGTTCTTGTAGGAAAATCTGGAAATAAGTGCTCATATTCAAATAATGATTATTTAAGTTCATTTCTTTCTTGCTCTTGCAACGGTGAACGTTTCTGGTCCAGATCTTTCATAATTTCTGAATTCCGAAGATTTGTCACTCCAATATCAGTAGAATCCGATGATATTCCTTCACTTAAATCTTGACTGACAGGTACAACTAAATTAATTGCATGTTTAACCTGGATATCTCTTCCAATATACTTCTTTAAAATACTTATGTGGCAAAAGTGTTTTTGTTTTCACGTCCCATGAGTATTTATGATATAATTTAAATCATTTATTTTGCTGTCAACTGTGTAGGGACCATAATACTTGGCCTAAAGAGGATTTTGTAGGATTGGTAAGAGAGCCAGGACCCGATCACCAGGCTGAAAACTCCTTTCCTTTGACTTTTTATCATATCTTAATTTCATTTTTTATTGAGCTGAGTGCAGATTTGCTCTTGTAACCTCACAAGCCTTTGACAACTTGTACTTAAAATTGGAAGCATAATCAAGAAGATTAATTTTAGTATCTTCATTAGAAAGAAGTTTCTCTTTCAACAACTTCAATGGTCCACGCACAGTGTGTCCAAAAACAAGTTCAAAGGGACTGAAGCCTAAAGATTCTTGAACTGATTTCCTAACAGCAAACAATAGTAAATGAATGCCTTCATCCCAATCAATGAAGTAATGTGATTACTAGGTGGTTAGAAAGTGGTTAATTTTGTTGTTATGGGTTTAACTCCATTTTCAGCACTTGATAGGCTTTTCATGGCGGCCAGAATATTTGGTGGAGGAAGAATTTGTTGTAGGAAGAATCCTGGAGGACCCCGGGAAGAACACTGACCCACGGGCAGCTACTAGGAAGCTTACTCACATACCCACGTTGGCCGAGCTCGAGACTCGAACCCACACAAACAAGAGGTGAGATGCCGGTGATTTGTGAAAGCGAGCGCCTTACTCGGCCATCCGGGACCCAGATTAGTAAGTGAATAATATAGACGTGAATATGTGCACTTGAAATGGTACCTTTATGTACGATTTATATTTTATTAAATATTAACCATTTAAATTAAATGTTTGTTTTTTCCTGAAGGAGCGACTGCACGAAATCCCAAGTGTAACAAAATAGTACCTTTCACGAAATAATCAATGGAGACGGAACACCTCAGTAATGCTCCTTGCCATAAGACAACACTGAAAAAGGAAAACAAAAACGCGCTGCAAAGCAGTCGCGTTGCAAATAGTTTATGTGCATCGCCCAACCCAACCCCCACCTGTCCCGTCAAACATTTCTGTAACAAAAACAAGTTGTTCTATTGGAATTTTGAGGTCCCCCGTGGGAATATTCTTTACTTGGACGATTGCAATAGCAATCAATCAGGAGAGATATATATGCAGAGAGTGATTGTTGTTGTAAGGTTTAACGCCATTTTTCAGCACAAGAGAGGATATACATGGCGGCCAGTATAATTGGTGGAGCATTAACCCGGGAAAACCCCAGCAAGAACCAGCGACCCACGAGAAGCTACTGGCAAGCTTACTCACATACCCACATTCGCTGAACCCGAGACTCGAACCCACGCAGAAAGAGGTGAGATGGCAATGATCTGTACCAGTGAGCACTTTAGACCACTAGGACACTCGGGGTCCCTGCAGAAAGTGAGAAAAAGAGAGGAGGAGGAGAGGGTTTAGTAGCTAACGCTAGTAAATTTAAAGTTATCAGCTGTAACACGGACGAACAGACGAATACACGCGGACATATACAGACGCAAGAGTGCAAGATAAATCGGAAAACGTAGAGAAATAAAGAGAAAAAAAAAAAACAAAGACTCACCTTCGTCCCCTTGCCGTTAGCATTTATTATGTTTTACGGCAATATCGTATATTTAAACCAAACTAGAGAGAGAGAGAGAGAGATTGGCGTTATATCGGATTTCTGGTTGGTGGTGGCCTGAAGGTAGGTCAGCACATCATCGCAGTATAAATAACGATGAACCTTTTGTGCTTGTTGATTTGGACGTACATAGTCGAATGGCCGCACATATCTCAAATTTAAGACCAATCAAAGCGCATTTGACTAAAGAGGGAGGATAGCGCAAAGTGGTCATTCTCATACAAAGAACGGGGCGCAAAATCAAAACATGCTTACATATTCTCACCCCACGAGGACGAATAAGAAATTAAAGACAGTCGCAAAAGTCACATTTGTTGAACATACTTTTAGGGGACAAAAAATTTGGCAAGAAAACTGGCTCTTTTGATCCAATATTATATCAATGAGCGAGGAAGTCCGAGCCAGAATTCATATCAGCAAAGGCAACGGGTATGAAAATCACCACAACAGCAGCGTTTGAGTGAAAGTACGATCCCAAACCAAAACACAAAAGGGATAAAGAAACATATTTGACTGAATAAAACAAAGAGCAACATCGACAACATTTATATTCGAAATCCTTTTTATACAATTAATATTTTCTTATATTAAAAAAAAAAACACAACAAGATCGGATGGACAAGGGCAAACATTATTTTATTTCAAAACACCATTTTAATATTTAGAAACACGAAGGGACATCTCTAAGTCCTAACTAGCCAGAAATGCTGGGACTAAGCTAAGAGGTGCCTACATAACTACCTAGTCTTGTACTCCAACTTATGGACTTGGGATACTGCAAAAAACAAAACAAAAAAACCCCACAAAAAATAAATAAAATAAAATAATAAAAATTTTTTTAAAAAATTTTAAAAAATCATTAATCCAGTGGATTGGATTTGCGTATTGAACATATCAAACATACTTATTTAATTCCCGGTATGATTCTAACAAGAGTAGCCAAATCATACTTTTTTAATTTGCAAGGATATGAAACTCGATTCAACATCTTAAATCAGAAAATTTAAGAGTTTATGTCAATTGCTTGAAAACTGTTCCCCCAACCGCCCACCATACCCCCTCGGCACCGATACCGATTAACGTTTGCATGCTTTATATATAAGTTCCTAGCGGACTCCCAGATATATAAGCTGGTAAGCTTTTGAGAAGTCCTCCATGTGTCCGAAATTTAGAAAGGCTTTTATATCTGTATGTGTCCACCTTAGGTCTGTAGTGTTGTATTTTGATGAAAAGAACTAAGTAACAAAAATTAATTTTCATAATAATGTGGAATTCTGGTTTAATCTTCCTAAGTTTTCTATAGGTACTTGTCAAAGTTCCCAGATTGGTACTTCAACGTTCCCACTATAAAGACATTACGGGGTTTGTACTTCCTTCCTTGGACACAGGTCTAAGGTTGGTTTCCATCCACTTCGTCCCATAGTAATCCTTTGCCTCAGGATTTTAGTACTGGCCTATTTGTATTTTCAAATAGTTTTACCTGCCCACATTTCAACCTGGTTTAGTTAAAAATCAATCACCTGGTAAAAAAAGATCTTTGCTTGGGATTCTGTCGTTATATTTAAAAGAAATTCATGATATCCCACTTTTGCTTGCAACACATCCATTATTTTATGTGCCCACTCCCCCTCCCCGCCCTCGCCCTGCAAAGCTGAATTATGTCCCCACCCCTTATTTAAAACTTGTTCCATTGGTTTTTTGGGGCATGCGCCTTGCTTGGGTGGTTGCAATGACACTAAAACAGGGGAAATAAATAAATGCAGAGAGTAGGGTAAAAGACAGGAGGAGGAGAGGGTTTAATAGATAAAGCTAGTAAATTTAAAGTTGTCAGCTCTAACACAGACGAAGAAAAAAAGAATACACACGGACATATACAGAAGCAAATACAAGGAGAAGAAGGAGGCTTCACAGATAGAGTGAAAGATAAATCGATAGCGGAGTAGGAAAACGCAGAGAAATAACAAGAAAAAGACAAAGACTCCCTCCCTCACCCCGCCCTCTTGCCGCTTGTATTTATGATGTTCTTAATGCAATATCGTCTATTTAAACAAAACGAGAGAGAGAGAGAGAGAGAGAGAGACCGATTGGCGTTAATCCGATTTCTGTTTAGTGGTTAGTGGTGGCCTAGATGTAGGTCAGCTGATCGCAGTATAAATAGTGGTGAGCCTTTGCACTGTGACTAAAGAGGGAGGATAGCGCAGAAGTGATATTTCGTTCTCCCACCGACGAGTCTAGCGCTCCAGCTAAGTTGAATGGCGACTGCTAGGATCCCCCTTTTAGGGGTAACCATGAGAGTCAAAAATGCATCTAGAGCAGGTAAGATTATTCTGAATTTACCTGCGTGAAGGAGTAAACATTCTATGATCACTGAAAATTGCTACTGAAACGACCTTATATTGTGCAATGCGTATTTCTATAAATAGATCAAAGCTTGTTCATTTCATTTGTCAGCTGAAAATCACACTAGAGAAGCTTGATTAATACGAGGTAAACATTAGCGAGCCGAATATGTTTGATTTTAATAATTTATTTTTATTTTATGCATAAGGACATGCAAATTTATCATGCATTTTCTTACCAGAGCTCAAATAATCTTTCATTAAAGCAGAGCAGAAAATTAAGATGCCCAAAGTCCGGGACCAATCTATTTTGGCCCCAGACATGAAATGTTGAACTTGCACTTTTCCCCACTGGACAGTTCGTATTTCATAATTGGTACTATATCTTAAATAGATGAAACCTTAAGACAGTTGAAAGGTTCTTTTACTATAAATACTGTCTGTTTTTTTAATTGCATAATTTTCCCATTTGAATTTTTTTTTTTAATGCAGGTTACTTTGTAATTTTTTTAATTTTTTGGGCTTCAAAAATTATGACGATATGTATTGCATTGTACATTTCTGCATACTGACGTGTCTGACGAATATGGTGAGTTGGGCCAAATCCTTCAGGAGCTGCACAGCCCTTATTTTTGTTACTTCGGTTTGATTATATTTCATTAAAATCGTATTATTTTTAAATCTTAACGATGCAGAACATAGGGGTTTACTTTCCCCGCGTTCTTGAAATTTTAAGCAGATTCATGACAGATAAAACGACATATATCAGATTCCCATCGGTCTTAAAATAAACTCAAGTTTTTGAAAATGTCACCATTTTCCATGGCGTCATCATCCAGAAACACATGTACACGAGGATATGAAATATTCATTAAGTACGTAAACTATTAATAAAAAAATATATATTTTGAGCAACATTCGGGTTTTATAACAAGTGCACGTCTTAAATTTTAAAATGATTTGTATTGAAATAATACAGAATCGTACCTATTTAAGTAAGTTATGTCTGTTCTTTTTAAATGAAACATTCATTTTTCAATAAGGATGAATGTTGTGATTCAAGTAGTTAAATGAAATAGCTCAGTAGTTTTGTTTGGTGTCATTGTTTAAACCCTTGTACTGTGTGAGGATTAGGCGTCGAAAATTTAAATTTCATTTAAAAAGGGTTGGTGTGTTTGAAGAAGAAGAAAAAGGTGGCGTCGGATGCTTCAGAAACGTAATTGCTGTGATTTCTAGAAATAAAAGAACTTAATATATCTTTTATATTAGTTAAAAAAAATAAATTATCCTGTGGAATAGAAGAAAAGGATATAACAGATGGAAAGAAAATCTCCGAGCCCTTCCCGAAAATATGAGAGAGAGAGCGTAATATATAACTTCCAAGAACGCATACATTTTGGGTAAATGAGAGAAAATGATTCGTTACTGGGGGAAACGTATAGTAGAATGGGGAGGGGGTCTCTCAAGGCTATTCGGCTACGGTGAAGAAAAGAACTACTGCGCTAGACAGGCCCATATTTTAACATAAATTAGTTTCTGGTTTCTTACCGTCGAGACCGAAGAGGACTTATTCACAGTGGTAAAACGGGCCAGGGAATTGTCTCTGACAACTGGAAAAATATTTTCACCTTCACCATCCCCCCTCCCTCCCCCCCCCCCCGTCTGTGTTTAGACTGTGTTTGCCAAATGACAAAAAGAAAGAAAGAAAGAAAAACCACCAATATATTCCAACTAGAAGGTAAATTGTGGAACGCATCCACCCTTCAGTGTCTTATCAGATTGACGAAGTTGTAAATAAAAACCGTTTACCTGTTTTTGAAGTGTTAAAAATATTGATAAAATCTGCTGACATATTCTACAAGTAAATATACTTTGTCTAGGGTCAAGACCGAATTGTTTTGACGTTGTAAATTATGGCCTTCAATTCTAGGTCATTTTCAAGGTCTGTTTATCCATGTCAAATTGCAGGATATCCCGGATTTGCATCAACATGTCCAATTACCGTTCAAAGTACATCGCTAGCTTTAAGTTCTCGTATTCGAGTTAACCTGAAATATCTTAAGCGGACTAAAATATTTGACTGTGTGTATTCTTGTACCGTTTATACACGCTTATAAGACGTGTGCAACTGCATACTGCTCAGACCCATATCTGCCAGCGCATAATGTGCCGCCAGATCATGGTCTATACAGTTTGTTAGTAGTAATCCGAAGTGAATTACATAGACACTGATCTACATGCTCATTATATTATGGCAGAGCAGGATCTTTGTTGTTTGCAGTTTGAATGGACTTACAAGCGAATATACATGGTTTTTATTTGTCAGTTAATTGTCGACTCTTCGATCCATGTTGTCTCCTTCTGCTAAATCTAGGTCCCAAACTATAATGACGTAGAGATGATGTCAGTCTTTTACATTAATTTGTTGGCTTTGTTGGTTGCTTGGTTTTTAACTACACTCTTGACATGGTGGGGTATAATGCCGAAGAAAATGGGTGCTAAGTGTTTTCGAAAAGGAAACACTGACCCAGGCTGTTCCGAGTGAGTCTTGTACACGTGACCCTGGAATTGTGCGTCCGATGTTCTGCTAGTTGAATTTTTTAATACTTAATTAGGATGACAGCTGAAGTTTTTTACGTTGTTTTTGCGGTATTCCGCCTTTACAACAGTTTTCTTATCTGAATAAAAATACCGCGGTCCCTCACTATAAAGTGTCTTTGTTTAACACTGACCTTTATACAACACGGACATGGTCATGTGGATCCCATTATAGCTGTATGAAATATATTTTCCATATAACGTACCCAGTATAATGCGTCCACTCCTATAACACTATACCTCGCAAATTATTCCATGAATAGCGATACATAGAGAGAGAGAGAGGAAATCATATACAGTGCGTTTAAAATTATGATGGGTTGTGTTCATAATATTTTTTTGAAAAACAATGGTATGTATAGAGATTGTTTCTTTGCATATATTTTCAGCTCACTGATCATGCAGTGTATCCACTTCTTGGGGTGAAAGACAGTCAGAAATCATCTTGGTGTCAGTATTGGGGGTCAGACTGAGTAAAAATGAAACTTTGGTATCAAAACTGGGGGTCAAATTACAATTGTAGGGGTCCCTGAGGCACAAATAAAGGTAAAGGGAAACATGTCTTAGTCCAGAGCGGCTTATAGGGGATACCATGTTGTCCGTCCGTTGCTCATATTCCAACCCGTAATATAAGTTTGTTATCGCTACACCAAAACTATTTGGAGTATTTCCTTGACACTTTGCACATAACATTTCTACAACGGTCTAGTTGTTTCTAAATGAAAATCACTACACCTCCTGAGTACATGATTAGATCAGTATGGAAATTTCACTTAAAGACTTCTTATGATATATAGTTAGTACTAAATGAAAATATTGGAGATATGATATCCAATATGGACGCCACAGCAGCAACCCTGCAAAATCTTGTTATCGCTACTCCTCCTGAATGGATGGTCATCTCAAAATGAGGTTTTAACTAAAAGACTTCTGATGATGTCTAGCTGGTCCTTTGTAAAATGTTGTCGATATAACATTTAACATCCACCAAAGGAATTCGTATGATGTCCAGCTGACCTTAAATGAAATGGCCCTGACCTGGCTTCCAATATGGCCGCCACAAGTCATTTTGTAAATCTTGTTAGTGCTACTCATGCTGAATGGAAAGTGATATCCTGAAGATAATGTTCTCTCTTTTTCTCTCCAAATGGATGGCTATATCAGCATGGGGTTTACAGCATTCTACTTCGTATTATACAGAGTTGGTCCTTATTGAAAATGGTGCCAGTCTTACAGTCAATATGACTGTCAAAACACAATGACTGTCTTAGAAAAGATAGTGTGTGTGTGTGTGTGTGTGTTCACAGCCACACCGCAGATATCGTAGCGATATGTCTGAAACATTGATAAAGCTACGTTAAAAATAACACACACACACGCGCGCACGCGTATCCATAGTCTGACCTGGCTAATGTTTCAGGAGTTTAATACGTATTCGACTGTTTTTCTCCGACTTGAACTTTATGTGCTTAATAAACGACGCAGGGTATCAAGTAATCTTATAAAATCGTTAAACTTGACCGAGACATAATTCAAGGTTATTTTTAGTTCTCTTTATCAATCTCAGAAGATATCACAAATATGTATCAGCATGCAACATACGAAGTTCACATGCAAAATTATTTGTCCTAGTTGTACAACAATTCAAGTTTGCAGACGATGAACCAGTTTATGGAAAGCTGCACTGAACTATGTCATCATTAAATCTTCCAAGTTAGTCCGCGTACAAGTACCTGTCTCTAGAGTTGTTTGTTTGTCGGACTGTTCGTCGATCCCTTCTGTCTTCTTTTTTGTGTGTTAGTCTCTCTCTATGTCTGTATTGTATAACTGTATTTGTGTTTGTGGTCCTCATTATTGCAAAATGTTTATATGCATGCGTGTACGTATGATTTTACTATCGTATTGCTTTATAGTTGTATGAAGTCCTCATTATTGTATACCGTCTATATGCATGCGTGTACGTATGATTGTACTATCGTATTACTGTATTGCTGTATGAAGTCCTTTTTATTATATAATGTCCTTGCACACATGTATATGCGTGATTGTAATATAATATTGATGTACGAAGTCACCGTTATAGTGTTGTCTGATTTTACTATTGTATTACCGTATTCAGTCCTCATTACTGTATTCTGTTTGTATGTATGTATGTATGTATGTATGAGTGCGTGTATGTATATATGTATGTATGTATGTATGCATGCATGCTATTATGTTGTACACTGAGATAAACAATAATGAAGATATGATACAGATGTAAAGTACCCTTTCATTTCTCGATCCCTGTCTACCTGCATGCCTATTTTTATGTATGTATGTATGTATGTATGTATGTAGCCAAGCAGATAGAACGTAGTCAGCCAGCATATGGAATTAAATATTTTTTAAATTTGATTTGATACAAGCTCTGCCCATCCGTCACATTTTCGTTTCCACTCTATATCGTTAAAGCCCGATGTGTTTAATGAATAAAACTTGGTAGGCCTAACGTCATCATTCGAAAGTGTGATGCGAATCGCGTTGAGATTCATATCTTCAAGGTGAACGTCACGGTTCGGTATTTTTTCGTGACACTTTCTCTTCCGCATCATAACTGTACAGCGGTTTAAGATCAAGAAATGAATCTTGCTTTATTCGTACATCATCAGTAAAAGGAGTTTCATGTGCCGCAATAGACTTCCCAACTTTAATGTCAAGGTCAAAGCTTAATATTTAAATTTTATTCACTTTGTTTCCGTTTATTAACTTTAGGTCCGTTACTATGTAACTTCGTATTTTTATACATCATGATCAGAAATTTTAAAGTAGCACGTTGGAGATACATCTTATCACTAGAAAATGTGTTATAGTGTATTTGGGTATTATCCTCAAGGTCAAGGTCATATGTCAATTTTTAAGGTGTCCTTTGTTTCTACTTTAAATAATAAAAGCTATTTGATGTGTAGAGATAAATTTATACGACTTAGTTTGATCTTCAATATAAATGGCTCAACTAATATTTAATGAGTGCGTGTTGTCTAATTTTCTTCTAATTCTGTTTAAGATACGGCTATGAAAATTAAAGTTGTTTGGTAAGTCTTTCTAGTAAGTTAATTGCAATGTCTTTCTTAACGGTTATAATCAGATTTCATTGCGATCTTCTGTTACCTCACCAAACTTGGCAAAAGACAAATTTGTTCGTTCACGCATGTTTTCGTCGGAAAAAAAAATAGTTTGCTAATGCCATTATTTTGTAATTACGTCACTGTTTTAGAGAACGCTTTCATATGGCTGTGTGTGTGTGTGTGTGTGTGTGTGTGTGTGATACCAAAGACTTACAAAAATGGTACTTACAGCTACCGCGCTTGGCGCTCAGCATTAAGAGGTTAGTGTTAGGACTGGTCGGCCTGGTGTCAGGAAAATGTGAATGGTGGGACATGATGCTACGTGTTTGCGGCATGATACCCCAGTGCTAGACATCACTATAAACTGCCACATTGCAGACATCGTAGCGATATGACTGACAAATTGTTAAAAGTTACGTTAAAAATCCTAAACACACACACACACACACGCGCGCGCGCACATACACGCATAAGATGTATCGGTTTTCACACGGTGAAACTCAGCTAAACAAATAAATAAACGAGCATTCTGAATTGTTAGCCGATGGCTGAATCGTTCTCATGGTTGGCCCTTGCAAGGATGAACAAATCCTTTTGGGGAGTAATTCTAGATTTCGAGTAAATTTAATCGGTTTTTCAGGTGGAAAATATTGACAACCTCCGTCCTTCGTACGTTGGTTCATTAGTGCTTGTTTATGAACAGTCTAGAGCGCTCCATTCTAATCAGATTTTGATTGGTCGTATTATGTAAGGTTTGGTCATCGAGATCTGGGATGACTTCGATTAAGAGCAACGTTCGTCCACGATAACAAGGTGATATCGTATCTAATCGCTTGCCCTTGTGGACATGCTATATGCACTATACCTGACTAGACTTTTCTCATATTTTGGAATGTAACCTTATATTATCAGACTTCAAATAAGCTTAAGTATGAGTGACATCCAATCATATTAATGTGGTAATTGTGCACAGAATTGTTAAAGCTTGTGAACCCAACAAAGGCCGTGTTTCTGATCAGATTTGGTATGCAAGTTTTGATTATAAATAAATCTGGAACGAATTTGATTATGATTGATATTAACAGCTCCGTCTAGTTTACTTAACATGCTAACACTCCAGAAGCAATATTTCCGATCTGATTTTGATCAGTTGGTCAGTTATGGTACGGACGCTTGTATCATAATTCACGAATACCTCAGATGAGGTTCATTGTGAGCGACATCTACATACATTAATGAGGTGATGTTGCATCTTATTTCATTTTTTATAGTGGCACGTACCTCTTAGCCCCGTCCCAGTTTCATGTGTTTGTGGATGTGTACGCGTAATGTACTTGTTTTCATAAAATACGTCACTACCCTTAGTTAGCACCATTTTGCCACAGTTGTGCTAGGATGTCGAAAACTGCTACTACGTACTATCACATAAAGTATGAGTGAAAATGGTATTACTTTCATTATTTATCACTTAGTCTGTACACTTTACACATAGTTTGTACACTTTACACATAGTGTGTGCAGTTTAATAGTTTTCATATGACAGCAAGTTAACATATCACTTGATGCGATTTTGATTGGTATCACAGATGTATTACAATGTTTCGATTCATGTTAAAAGTTTATTTTTGAAAATATATTTTTTATTTCTTTACAAATATATTCAGTTTACTAAATAAACTTAGTTTTACGAGGTGGGGCGATGGGGAGGGGGAAAGTTAACCGGTTATGAAGATTTGTAACTGGTTACAGCTAATTCTCGAACCATCATCGAGTATTCGAGTAATCGTTACAGCCCTCACACACACACACACACACACACACACACACACACACACATATATATATATATATATATATATATATATATATATATATATATATATATATATATATATATATAATGTTATCGCTATTACATATATAATTGTGTCATTTATGTCTTTTAACAATTATTCACTGTAAGGATTAAAGATAGTACAAAATCTGAGTCACTATTCTGTACCAGTCTGTTTACGATTTGTAACCTCATAGATACAAAAGCATATACAGAGTGACGACAATTATTTCCGTAGAAGAGACCGTCTTCTGCCGATAACGCTGTTTAACTTTACCACCACATTGAGTGTGCGTGTGTGTGTGTGTGTGTGTGTGTGTGTGTGTTTGTGAGAGAGAGAGAGAGAGAGAGAGAGAGAGAGAGAATTTTCTTAAAAAAAAAATAGTAGCGTAACAATTTTCTAGTCATATCGCTACGATGTATGCAGTGTGGCTGTTTATACTGATGTCTAGCACTGAGGCATCATGCCGCAGACATGTAACATGATGTCCCACCCAGTCACATTATCCTGACACCAGGCAGATCAGTCCTAACACTAACCTCTTAATGCTGAGCGCCAAGCGAGGCAGCTGCTAGTGCCATTTTTATAAGTTTTTGGTATGACTCGGCTGGGGTTCAAACTCGGACCTCACGCATCCGAGGAAGACGCTCTAACCACTTTCGCCACCGGGGTGGTCCCCATGTTGATTGGAATGTTCATTAAAGTGGCTTACGGGTTTGTTACATTTGGGTGCGCAGCCGTTATCATCACTTGGTTAGTTTTTCGTTTGACAAGTTCAATACAGGGTACTTTGGGCACCCATATATTTGGTACTCTTTGCAATGTATAGATCCCTATATTATGCGAATTGTGCTTGTACGTATTCACGTAGTTTGAATCATATATAAATGTTTGTACCAGACGAACAGTTTTGTCTAGGAAGCGGATGATTTTAATCCGGCTGCTGTAGAATAACTGTTTTGATCAACAACTGAACTTGTTCTGAAATCAATCATCCCAAACACCGCAGACTACTCGGTTTTGAAATCACAATTGGATTATTGTTAGCCGTTTCTGGAGCAAGATATGTGCACTCTCCTGAGGCAAAGCACCAAACCCATTAAAAATATGAGCATGTTCCTAAAGCTACATCCGAGTTTATTTCTTGACTGGACTGAAATGGCTTGGCGATGTTGTTAGATCGAGTAGTTCCGTGCCATTAGTGATGGGTAAATGCCTTTAAAACTGGGTCCTATGAACAGTTTTGTACCGCGGTATTTCTCAACGTACGTACCACCAACGCTTATATGTTCTGGGGCAGGGGCCTTACACTTTTTATTTTGACTTCCGCCCGTTAATAGCTGAAAAATGTATCTTGTTCCGATTTACAGCAAGATAACACCATATTATATCCATGACATTATTTAGGCCCCCCCCCCCAACCCGTGCCACATGAATTATCTTGTGATTAAAGAAAATAACATATTTCAGCTGAAAAGAAACTCGCAGTCCCTACCCGCCTGAAAATTAAATAATCAGTACCTTATAGTAGATAAATGTGCTATGTGTATGTGTTAATTGTTGGGTAAGATACAGTCTAAAAGCAGAAAGTGGGATAATTAAGCTTACAGTATAGCTGAGATACAGTCTAAAAGCAGAAATGGGATGATTAAGCTTACGTTATAGCTGAGATACAGTCTAAAAGCAGAAAGTGGGATGATTAAGCTTACGTTATAGCTGGTACTGTGAAAGACGTCATGCTGACATTAGGGAGCCTATTGTTAAAAATAGGAGGTATTAATGTTGCATCTTCGCTAGCCATAATCTGGTTCCCTGATTATTATGCTCCCTGCGTTACACTCCGCTATAGTAGTATAGCGGAGTGCAACGCAGGGAGCATACTTAGCAGGGACCCAGACTACACTAGCCAACGTTCCGATAACCCTATCTATACATTGGCATATCGAGCAGATATTTCTGAGATTTGGGTCTGTGAATTTTATTGGATGCGGCGGCAAGCTACCGCATCCAATCGAAATTTGAATACGGTTTCTTCGTGATTGAGACAAGGACAACTTTAACGGAATTTTTGAGACAAGGACAACTTTAATGGACTGATAAATAAGCAATGTTCCAGTGTCAGTAGGTGCTTGCATAAGTACCGTTCGCTCAGATACACCTATAATGGCTTCCCTCTGGTATATATTCATAATTTCGATATTAAACTTCCAAAGTATATTTTTTTAGGTCAATTGCAACCGTCGTTTTCGGCGGATGTACAATGCACCTTGCTATTGGTTGGTTGGCATTATATATTAGGGGAGTTAACACATGAAATCCAATAGATGTCGCTAGGTTAAAGCACCAGTATAGCTCGTATAAGCTATTCCATCCTCCAAGGTGTAGATAGGAACCTTGGCTAGTAAAGATGTTGATATTGAAGCCTATAATTTTATAGTTACACTATTGATATAATAGGCAGGGAAACTTTGAATATGATGCCAACGTCTGGGAATGATATTTATCAGAGAGGATGGGTAAACATAAAACACATTCAACAAACGAAAAAATATTCATTGAACATAAGAAATTACGTGACGTTCAACCAGAAAATATGCACTCCTGAAAATAATAGGATGATTCGCAGTCTTAAAAAGGAATACATATGCTTAACACATTCACGTGCGCTAGTGAATAACTGAAACATGACATGTACATTGCCTTTTTTCTTTTTTTTCTTTTTTTTAAATGAACATTATTAAAACTATCTGCTATTTATGTAAATAGCTTTGGAGACCTGCACAAGATGTAGCCTATTTGAGAGAGTGTCGTACTGATGCCACTTTAGTTTAAGAAAGAATCATACGACTCGTGCTATCTTGGGACTGAAATATTCATAATAATATATACTATCCGACATTCGACAAACACCCCAATAACCCTCCTCCACACGTCTCCGTATCTCTGTATTCTCAGTTGGGACTCGAGCCAGTGTCACTCATCCGAATCAAGAGGATGGAACAAGATTGAAGGAAAGTACTTGAGTTTCACTATGCGATAGGTTCCAGTTCTCGCCTAATGGGTACCCGTCGTCCTTGTGACTAATCATATCACTTAGCATGTTTAATTATATCGTCGTCATTCGTTTTGAATTACTCATATAATCATGTTTCCTTTCATACAGTGTGGGATCCACATATCCAACAAACAACAAAGCTTTTCATTCTTAATCGCATACTTTTACATTCATCCATTCGTTACTCATGTCTTCCATTCATCATCAACCCGCCCTTACATCTAGAGAGAGAGAGGGAGAGATTAAAGTTAAGTGATGTGATGTGATGTGATTTTGATTTTTAACGTAGCTTTAACAATTTTTCAGTCATATCGCTACGATGTCTGCAATGTGGCAGTTTATAGTGATGTCTAGCACTGGGGCATAACAATTTTCTAGTCATATCGCTACGATGTATGCAGTGTGGCTGTTTATACTGATGTCTAGCACTGAAGCATCATGCCGCAGACATGTAGCATGATGTCCCACCCAGTCACATTATCCTGACACCAGGCCGACCAGTCCTAACACTAACCTTTTAATGCTGAGCGCCAAGCGAGGCAGCTGTTAGTACCATTTTTGTAAGTCTTTGGTATGACTCGGCCGGGGATCCAATCCACGACCTCCCGCATCCGAGGCGGACGCTCTAACCACTAGGCCACCGGAGCGGTTGATTAAAGTTAAAGCAGACATGTAGAGAGACGGATATATATATATATATATATATATATATATATATATATATATATATATATATATATATATATATTAGTGAGTGATTACAAAGGGTTCTAAATGATGGGGTTTTATTGTCTACCATTAGTACACAAATATAAATGCAACATAAAACAAGCTAATCCTTAAGTTTTCGTTCTAAACAGGTCAGAGGACACTTGCAGCCACAGCGCATGCCGCCAAAATCTTGGACCCAAAGGAGCCCCCTGGCCCCAGCATGAAAACGGAAGTACCTGGACCTAGATCAAAGGAGCTTCTAGCGAACCTTGATGCTATTCAGGTAAAGCACTATCCGACCACAAAACAATGGCGAGGTAAAAGTCACATGGAAGAATCTACCAGGTAGATTTAAGTGTTTCTTGGTTTCATCTAGATGAGCTTTAAATGTCCATTAGGTTTAGATAGGAATATATTTTGCATTCACACAGGACCGAATAATCCTCACTCACATATTCACGAAAAAGAACATTCTTCGTTACTTTTACCTCGTCGTCGTTCTGTAGCAGAACTGAAATTTACGAAACATATTTTGCCAGAATTTATATGGCTGTTCACTTTCCCAGTGAATTAATTGGTAACCATTATGGTCATATATGGAAAGCATGTACTGTTTGGGCAACTTTGTTGTAAAATCAGAGTATCCGTATTAGAGTGGACATCTTGAAAACGTTCGTTATTGTGATCGCTTCTCGTTCAGAAGCTTTGGAAGGTTCGTCATAAAACTTGAGAACATGCTTACTTTAATTTCTTCAGGTCCCTTAATCACGTGGTTAGGATTTCTCATAAACCATTATAAGGATAGCAATAAACTTGATACATATAATGTAAATAAAAACATTTGGCGAGCAACTAAATACTCTCTAAAATTCTGGGTTCGCTCAAGTCATATGACGAAATACATGTATATGGATGCTAAAAATAGCGTCTACAACAAACGCAAGTCTGAACGTTTATAATCGGGAACAGGTGTGAGCAACCTCCGTTTTACAAAGGCCATGTTGCATAAAATCAAGGAGTGGACAGATGCACGTGCGAAAGTGACTCAAATGAAATGCCCCGATATTGCTTCCATAAATTTCGTGTTAACATTTTAATTTTAGGCGGCGATTCAAGTCATGTACGTTTAGACTATCAATGATTTGGGATGAAAACGACCACACTTTTATTTCGTCTGTGATGACAGCGTAATTCGCAAGTACCTATCGGTTTTCATTATATAGGGTAAAACTGCATGTACTACCAAATTAATCATTGGACATCGGTAATCCACTGAAGTTTGATGATAATATGCTAAAATTAATGATTCGCAAATATACAATGCCGCTTAAATATTGTGATTTGAAGATCATCGCGAGGTTTAATTCCTTCTTAATGAATACTAGTACCTCATGGACATTCATTATGGCCGCCATGATTGCCGCATTAAACATGTTGTTGTTCATTATATTCATGTCGTAAGGAAGAGCATATTTGTTATCACGTTGTTCATCCGTCTATTCCCATGTTCTTCCATGCAATAATACCAGTTTTTCCTCAATATACAGTCTGCAAACTTCGTATTTAAAAAAAACTCCAGAAAAACACACACATAAAAAACCAAAACAAAAAAACAAAAAAACCCCAAACATTTGCACTACATTACAAATATAGATTGCAATTTTTTATATATATAGCTTGCACCATATATAAGATAGGAAGCTTGGATTTATATCAGAAAAATAGCGGTCAAGGTCACTGTGACTGAAAGAAGAAAAATTGTTTCCAACTAATAAGTGGAGTTAAACATAAGAGACCAGGACCAAGCTGTGTTAATGGCTTGCATTTGGGGCAAGGAAAAAGGCTATCGGTTTTAATGCATCAAAGGTCAAAGTTCAAGGTCACTGTTAGTGAAAGACGAAAAATGGTTTCCACATAATACCTTTGGTTCATCATCATAGACCTAGACTAAACTGTCTTTCTGGCTTTTTGGGGATACAAAATAATCTCAATTTTAGGGTGAAAAGGTCAAAAGTTTAGGTTACTGTCCTGATAAGATTTTTAGAAAAGGTTTTCCTCACAGTAACTTAAGTTTTTTATCATAGACCTTGACTAACTTCATGGATGACTTACACTTGCATCTTGATCATGGGGTCAAATCCTTACAAGTGCTTACCACTGGCTGAACAATTAGAAATAGTTACCAGCCAAACAGTTCAGTTCTCAACCAAGTACTTTCACAAACGTTTGCGGATAACTTTAAACAAGCATGAATCGTTTTGATTTGCACTGATTTAATCATATTGATTTGCACTGTAACAGTGGAAGGTCAAGGTCATCGTAATTGACAGAAGAAAACGGCGTAATAACTTTATCTCTTGAACACATACCCTAACCAAGGTTTGTGGAGGGTTTACAGTTATGAAACTATAGAAATTTATAGATTTGTGGATCGAAAAGTCAAATAGTGGAAGTCATTGTGACTCGAAGAGAAAAAGGTTTTGCAGAATAGCTTTTGAATGTTCATTGAGCAAACATCTTGGATAGCTTGCCCATAGGGGGATGAAGGTTCATTCAGATTTTAAGATCTAAAGGTCAGGGGTCACGGTCATGGTAAGTTTAAAAGGAAATTAATAATTTCTGCACGGTAAGTTTGGTTTAAGCCCGCATACTTTGACCAAAGCTAGAAGTTGCTGACCAGTGCTGCCCACCTGGTGCCTATACGGTGAACTATTACATTCTGGGCAGGCGTATACTTTATGGTTGATTGTACTCTTCTTTTAAATTTTATTGTGCTGTCCTTATTACAGATGTGCTACATTAGGGAAATAATGTATATGTATTTCAATCGGCTTGAAATATTATAAAACATAAGGAAAATTTGATTTTAATAGTGTCGTATATAGGTAGTACCTATAAGATTTCTATAATTGGTCATGGGGTGAACTTTCAATACTAGAAGTATAATTGATCGTGGTGTAAATTTTAATATCTGAGGTGTTGATTCCTTATGGTGGCATGAATGGATGTCCAACTCCAGTAGGCCAGGTGGAACAGCATTTTGGGTTTGAGATTAATTCAAGATAACATTGGTTATGGATGAGGACTAACTCTGCATGGGCAACCGCCTGGTAATTCTCCAAGGAAGTAATTTTGCAGAAAAACGGCCATTTCATGGTCCACTGTATTGATTTTTTTCCTCCAAATATTTGGGTCTCACTTGATTGCTATTGCCATTTCCGTGATTTATTTTAAGGTATTGATTTATAATGAGTTTGACAGTATACATTTGTGTTGATTTTCACTCACTGTTTGGAGGGTTGGTGAGTGTGACAATAGCTGGGTCAAATAAGCGCACGAAATGTCTGTCATACAAATGCTTTATTTATTACATTTTCTCCGTCATCATACAAACATAAAAATATAAACAACCTTACACAAAACATACACGTTTGTAGAACGGAAATACGGACAGTCTTCCTTTGAAAGAAATTTCTCACCAGGCATCACTATTACAAGTTATCATCTCGTTTACTCAATCTCATTAAAATCACGTGTTCATGCATGACAGTCGAGATCTATTTTAATCGGATTGATAATATAATGTATATATCCAAAACGAAAATGGTTGATTTTCAATCTCCAGGATATGTCTTGTTCGCATTTATTGTTGACACTTTATATAAAGTTGTCCATCTTGTTTCGTTGCACAGTATATATAATGCACAACGATACTTTCGTAGAAGAAATCAACTAACAAGCACTAGCTTTCGAAAAAGCTCGAAAATGTGGTTTTTAAAAAAGAAAGTTAAAAAATGGTGCTATGTAACAGAACTTGGTAAGGTAATCTGTTTGACGCAGAAACATTATTTTCTGTTGAGGAGGTGTGCGGTAACTAAACTTGTTTAACTGTGCTCTGTTAGTACGAAGCAACTAATACACTATGGTTTCCTGCAGGGCCGGAATAGAGGAAGGGTTCGTGTGTGTGTGTGTGTTGAAGTTACTTTTATGGCAACATAGGCTGAATTTATATTCAGTTAGTTGATTTAGACAAGTAATTAGCCTGGTTAATGCTTACACGCGTATTGAACGCTACATGCCTTTGACTCCCCGCACACCTTTTGCTATTTTACGACGGAAATCCTGTGGATTTAGTCGTATTAATATTCAAGAGCCAAATGGCTTCCAGAACTTTCTGAATGCAATGGCGATATATATTCATCTTGTCTCGTAAATTATATGCACGCCAACACAGAAGTCTTGTTAACGAGTCCAGAAGTATACATGTCACAAACTGATATTGTACCAGCGTGCGATTGACACTAACTAAACTGAAACTGCTTCAAGAAAACCCTGCATGACCTGAGAACATAAGCAATCGATACGTCATTGTTGTACTTCAGCCAATCAGGTCAACATTCTTCTCTGGATTTTGAATACATTTTCATTAAGAGAAATGAAATACCTTTAGAAATTAATATATCCTTTTTTGACGCTGAGCAACACATATTGCAAACATGTAAAATTGCTAGCACGGATTTCGAACGAGGTAGCTAAGAATTTGTCAGCTTGGAAATTGCTGTCCGTCCTTAACGCCAATAGGTTGCAGCAATGCTGTTCAGATAAAAGCGTCTTTTGTTCCTTGTTCCTGTAAAAATGTAATCAGAGTAATGCTTGGTTCATAGTGAAAATTATACAGAATTGGAATAAAAGAACGCGAAGGTAGAGGAGTTAACATTTATACGTAATTGGCTCCGCACACTTTATTACCTTCTAATCAGAGGACATGTCAGTAATCAGAGGTGCATTTGAGTGTCAATTAAACAACGTATGATTGACAGCTGGTAGCAGGTATTTTGTTTGTTGGTTGGTTTAAAGTCAGTTTTCAATAAATGTATAGCTATATATGATTTGTAACTAAACCGGCAACACTTCTCAGTGATAGACAAAGATCAATTTGGCAGCAGTTAACAGTTTGGTACAGCTCAGTCATGCTCATTGTCTTGTGTGTGCAACGTATCATATTTATATAATGGTCAGTCTTTCGTCTGTTTCTCTTATTCATAGTTGTTCTTTCTTATTCTCTTAACTCCTCCCATTGTTTCTGTAGTGAGCCATTTACAACTTTAATAGCTTGTTCTATTCCATAAAAATAAACAGCTACAGCTTTCAAAACGCATCCTCGGTTTCATCGTATTTTCGGATGTTTTTGGACATAAAACTTATTACTTTCGTCCGAAATGAAATAAACTTAAGAAAATTTTAAGCCCTTGCAAACAAACCAATACTTGCTTGATTAGGATATTGATTTAGTCAAACAGCAGATTCACTGCAGTTTACATGTACAATATTAATTGAAAACGGACATGATTGCTTGGTTTAATCTGTTTTATTTACGTCCACAATAAAACGCAAGTGTGCTAAAATAAAATGAAGAAAATCAACAAGCCAACTTCAGACGTGATGTAAATAAATCAATATATTTTAATCTCCTATTTATTTAGTGTAACAAAGAAGACAAGTACCATAAATATTAATATACATTGTAGCAATAAAGTGCCCGAACATTTCTTTCCATTTCCAGTACATGTATGAACTTGCATTAACAAGCTAAAGAGTGAGATGCCAGGTGAGCGATTACGGACTCCTGTCGAAGCTTGTCACACATATTCACTGAATCCGAGTCAGCAAGATTCATTGTTTATGATGATGTACAGGGAGTATGCGCAGTAAATGGAATATATTTTTTATTTCAGCTGAACTCGTACACCAGATTTCCAACCTGTCATTAGTGGAGCCCCATATGTTTCTAAAGATATATTATGTTTATACATATCGAAGAAGTTAAGCTTAGGTCGGCACGTCCATCTTCCAACTTTATATTAGCAATATACATTTTAACTGCAACTCATGACTTGACATAACGCACACAGATAAACAAAGTTATTTTTAAAAAATCTTAATTCAGGTCAGTGCTGTCGTATCAACCTTGACATCATTGACGTGTGATTATGTTATCTCGTCAAGCAAATATCTGTTGACAACATTACTTAAGCAACTTTGACCGTTATTGATAGTGACGCAGATACTATTTATAAAACCAGTATCAGGTCATTGTAAGAGCTATAATTCTAGCAAATTTTTTTTTTTTTTTTTTGGCTTTTAGTGTGGACACATTCAATTTCTATCAATCAGTTGAACTTAGATACTTGTCTGTCCCGTTTTCTGCGTTCATGAGCTAACATGTGTGGCTATTCCTTTCAATGCTGCTTTTTTATGTGCATCTCTCATTAGCCCCAGATACTGCTGACGTCTGCGTTACACAAATTTTGCTTTTCCAACGCAGATGCATTCCACTGCCATTTAAGTCGACCAGGTGAAATTTATTTCCAGGGTTTGATTGTTTTGTCAGCAATTTTTTACCATCGTGCTTATGAACTGTTAGTACGGAATCTCTCTCTACCGCGTTACACATCGTTTAAAATACTGTATTTCCCAATTCCAATTCATGACAATATGCAATAAATAACGGTTATTAATTGATTACGGATGTCTTTTTCTGTGTCAAGGTTTCGACATTTTCAGGATGCTGCTTGTCAAGCATCATAAGTTCCGATGTTTCTCAAATTTCCACTTCTGTTTAGGTGTTATGGGATTGCGGACTACACGTAATATTTACTTACCTCCAGAATTGAAGAGCATAGCATCGTGCAAAACTACGAACCTCTGAAACTGAAGATTTGACAACGAAGTGTTCCAGTAAGCATGGGAAAATTTTGCATTTCTTTTTTTATATACGAAGAAATGTGCTTAATTTAAATTTAATCAAGATATATAATGGATTGATGTTAGAAAGTCATGAGCAAACACAAAATAGTGGTGCCAGGTGTGTGGAACTAATTTATTACTAATAACATACAGACGTGACCACCCAGTTGGATGGCGGAGGGTTAATATCTACGAACGGAACATAGCTCGGTCATTTACGTCAGGTCATGAAATAACATCAGAAATATCTGTAGGAATACATGTCAGTTTGTTGGGTTTAGTGATTCGCCACTGGTGGTTCTTTTGTCACGTGTTTAGGCTTTAATAAATAGTTACAAAAGAGAGAGTGAAAACAACAAGCTTTGAAAAATATAACAAATAATTTATTTCCCTGGAAAAACACTGCAAAAACGAAAATTAAGAACTTAAGGTTTTAAGAATCAAATCCAAAAATAATCCATGAATAATCCACGAATTAAATTTTGGAAGTCCTAGTAATGAAATGTTCTAATGAATTCAGGTTCGCGTCCCGAGGAAGAATCCAAGATGGAAGGCGATGGCGTATACTGTAGCCTTTATATTATGGATGTGTCTACTGTTCTTTGTTGATTCACAAAATAATTCCGGTGTTTGAGTTTCTGAATAAAATTTAAAGAAACATCTTTGTCCAAGAGTTCTGTATGAGCACTCAAATATTTCCAGGAAAAAGATTAATCTTTTAGAATCCAAATTATTTGAATAAAAATTAAAATGTAACTCCAAACTGAACATAAACAAACGTTTTCAGTGTCCAGAGTAAAAGCCCAGACTGAGAAATATCTCTCTAAACATCACTAATAAATATAACCACTGCGCAATTTCGGGAAACCCAGAATTGCGAAATAGGGCTGCAATCTAAAATCACGTACTCCCAGTATAACCTTGATAAAAACCAATAATTTTATTCCAAGAATAAATTAAAGTAAAAAGTTGTTTACTTGTCTCACTGGTTTCTGAATCAAGGTCGGGGACAAAGTCAAATATAGAAACAGTATTTCTATTTTTAGGTGTTTATGAAAAGAGTCAGGTCAAACTGAATTTTCTGGAAAATATCAAATTCCTAGCAAACAAAATTACATTACTTTGACATATGAAGAAAGTTAAATAAAAAAGATTTTAAAACTTTCAAACAATTAAATCAAATCAGATATAAATTAAGTCAAATATACGTAACATGGTGCACACCACATATATTACGACAGCAAAGGCCGATTGTGACTTTGTCTCCGTTCACTGCCATACGGTTCAATGAAACAAAAGTAGTTCGTTATCTCTACCCCTAGTAATTATACTATAAGTATAGATAATGAACTGCTTAAGGTATATTCCCATGAAACTTTATATATACATTCTTCCCATGTTCTAGTTGGTCCTAAATGAAAATGGTACCATTCTGCCGTCCAACACGAACCCCATAGCGGCCATATTGGAAATCCTGCTTCCGCTTCTTCTTCTGAATGGATGGTCATAGATGGCGCTCTGTAGTCTCGTATTTTGCATAAGGTAAAATTTGTAAAGAAAAAGAACTTCCAGGATGTTCCTCACAGCTTATACTGAATACTTCACAAAGACCTTGTAGATCTTAGGTATTGTTCAAAGAACTGTTAAATCCCTTTATTTTGGTATATGATTGATGGGTATCAGATGAGTTATAGAGTATGCAGCTTGGCCTTGATACAGATATGCACCTTTTTAATAAACTGCTACCTTCGCTCGGTCATTTTCACTTCCTGGACTTAGAGGTAGATTGTATCAAAAAAAGCCGTCGTTGTTTTTTTTTTCTTTTTCTTTACATTTTATATATTCACTCAAGGCTATTTAAGCAGCTGGTATTGTCTCGTCGACAGACTTCATTTTCCCTATTTTAATAACTGCATAAGATAGTTGATTTAAAACTAATTCGAGCAGATTTTTTAGTACAAGGGAGCAGGCTTTTTAGTAAACTGTGTGCTTAGATCATGTATGGTTTCAACAAGTACAATATCCAAAGAAATTTTAGACACAGTACATGAAAGTGACATGCAGGTATACCAGCATTCTCTCCATTGTGTTGGTTGCAAATGTAAACAAATTCATTTTACGCCCGCCACTCTTTTAGAAGTTCATAATATCTGTAGAGCGACCCCAATATTAACACTAGTTTTCACTAAAAGATGTTGTTTTGTTAGTCTTAAATGAAAATGGCACCGATTTGATGTCTAATTTGGCCGCCACAGTGGCCATCTTTAAAATCTTTTTATCACTGCTTCTCATGACTGTCCTGAATGGCTACGGGGTTTTCACCTGTACACTTATCATGATATCTGGTTGGTCCTAAATGCAAATGGTGCCGATCTAATGTCCAATATGGCCACCACAGTGGTCATCTTTAAAATCTTTTTATCACTGCTTCTCATGACTGTCCTGAATGGCTACGGGGTTTTCACCTGTACACTTATCATGATATCTGGTTGGTCCTAAATGCAAATGGTGCCGATCTAATGTCCAATATGGCCACCACAGTGGTCATCTTTAAAATCTTTTTATCACTGCTTCTCATGACTGTCCTGAATGGCTACGGGGTTTTCACCTGTACACTTATCATGATATCTGGTTGGTCCTAAATGCAAATGGTGCCGATCTAATGTCCAATATGGCCACCACAGTGGTCATCTTTAAAATCTTTTTATCACTGCTTCTCATGACTGTCCTGAATGGCTACGGGGTTTTCACCTGTACACTTATCATGATATCTGGTTGGTCCTAAATGCAAATGGTGCCGATCTAATGTCCAATATGGCCACCACAGTGGTCATCTTTAAAATCTTTTTATCACTGCTTCTCATGACTGTCCTGAATGGCTACGGGGTTTTCACCTGTACACTTATCATGATATCTGGTTGGTCCTAAATGCAAATGGTGCCGATCTAATGTCCAATATGGCCACCACAGTGGTCATCTTTAAAATCTTTTTATCACTGCTTCTCATGACTGTCCTGAATGGCTACGGGGTTTTCACCTGTACACTTATCATGATATCTGGTTGGTCCTAAATGCAAATGGTGCCGATCTAATGTCCAATATGGCCACCACAGTGGTCATCTTTAAAATCTTTTTATCACTGCTTCTCATGACTGTCCTGAATGGCTACGGGGTTTTCACCTGTACACTTATCATGATATCTGGTTGGTCCTAAATGCAAATGGTGCCGATCTAATGTCCAATATGGCCACCACAGTGGTCATCTTTAAAATCTTTTTATCACTGCTTCTCATGACTGTCCTGAATGGCTACGGGGTTTTCACCTGTACACTTATCATGATATCTGGTTGGTCCTAAATGCAAATGGTGCCGATCTAATGTCCAATATGGCCACCACAGTGGTCATCTTTAAAATCTTTTTATCACTGCTTCTCATGACTGTCCTGAATGGCTACGGGGTTTTCACCTGTACACTTATCATGATATCTGGTTGGTCCTAAATGCAAATGGTGCCGATCTAATGTCCAATATGGCCACCACAGTGGTCATCTTTAAAATCTTTTTATCACTGCTTCTCATGACTGTCCTGAATGGCTACGGGGTTTTCACCTGTACACTTATCATGATATCTGGTTGGTCCTAAATGCAAATGGTGCCGATCTAATGTCCAATATGGCCACCACAGTGGTCATCTTTAAAATCTTTTTATCACTGCTTCTCATGACTGTCCTGAATGGCTACGGGGTTTTCACCTGTACACTTATCATGATATCTGGTTGGTCCTAAATGCAAATGGTGCCGATCTAATGTCCAATATGGCCACCACAGTGGTCATCTTTAAAATCTTTTTATCACTGCTTCTCATGACTGTCCTGAATGGCTACGGGGTTTTCACCTGTACACTTATCATGATATCTGGTTGGTCCTAAATGCAAATGGTGCCGATCTAATGTCCAATATGGCCACCACAGTGGTCATCTTTAAAATCTTTTTATCACTGCTTCTCATGACTGTCCTGAATGGCTACGGGGTTTTCACCTGTACACTTATCATGATATCTGGTTGGTCCTAAATGCAAATGGTGCCGATCTAATGTCCAATATGGCCACCACAGTGGTCATCTTTAAAATCTTTTTATCACTGCTTCTCATGACTGTCCTGAATGGCTACGGGGTTTTCACCTGTACACTTATCATGATATCTGGTTGGTCCTAAATGCAAATGGTGCCGATCTAATGTCCAATATGGCCGCCACAGTGGTCATCTTTAAAATCTTTTTATCACTGCTTCTCATGACTGTCCTGAATGGCTACGGGGTTTTCACCTGTACACTTATCATGATATCTGGTTGGTCCTAAATGCAAATGGTGCCGATCTAATGTCCAATATGGCCACCACAGTGGTCATCTTTAAAATCTTTTTATCACTGCTTCTCATGACTGTCCTGAATGGCTACGGGGTTTTCACCTGTACACTTATCATGATATCTGGTTGGTCCTAAATGCAAATGGTGCCGATCTAATGTCCAATATGGCCGCCACAGTGGTCATCTTTAAAATCTTTTTATCACTGCTTCTCATGACTGTCCTGAATGGCTACGGGGTTTTCACCTGTACACTTATCATGATATCTGGTTGGTCCTAAATGCAAATGGTGCCGATCTAATGTCCAATATGGCCACCACAGTGGTCATCTTTAAAATCTTTTTATCACTGCTTCTCATGACTGTCCTGAATGGCTACGGGGTTTTCACCTGTACACTTATCATGATATCTGGTTGGTCCTAAATGCAAATGGTGCCGATCTAATGTCCAATATGGCCACCACAGTGGTCATCTTTAAAATCTTTTTATCACTGCTTCTCATGACTGTCCTGAATGGCTACGGGGTTTTCACCTGTACACTTATCATGATATCTGGTTGGTCCTAAATGCAAATGGTGCCGATCTAATGTCCAATATGGCCACCACAGTGGTCATCTTGGAAATCCGGCTATTTTTAATCACCAGGAACGAGAAGTAATATTGCCTAGTTGCGATATCTAATTAGTTGGTTGTGAATAAAATAGTTAATCCGCTCCCAACACACAGAAATGTGTTAACAAGAATAAAAATGTCCTCATTTTGGTACGAATGCAGTCATTATTTTGACAAAATACACACTTTTAAAGCATGCTGTGTACAAGCTAAATTTGTCAAACGTTGCTGTCCCAAAAACTATTAGAAAATTTAGGAACATCTTTTTTATCGATGTGGTAATGCAGCTGTTAATCGCATTTTCACAGAATAGAGAAAACCGACGCAAATCGAAGGCTTTTGCCTTTAATAATATACATTAACAAAAAAAACCCACCACATTTTGAGTAGGTATAAAGAAATATTTCACTCAGGTGGAAACAGTTTTGTCACGAGCCATTCGTGACATTGTTTCTTTTCTACTTCAGTCGCGAAATATTTCCGTGTATCTAATCAATAAACTTGGATATCCTGTATGAAGCCGTAGGTCTCAGTTCCTAAATAAGATATCAGATGCTTATAATTGTATTTTTGTTTTGGATTTGGTCCAGTATTATTCCACGACACAATTATGGCGAGGTTGGAAGTTCGTATGTATGAACATATTTTGTTGATATGTGTATACTGTATATAGAGAAATTTCAAGATTTCTTCTTCAACTGATATTTTGTTTACCCTTTTTAAAATCCACGAAATAGTGACAGTGGAAACGACCGAGCTCTCCACAACTCTAACAGAGTGTATGTTCGATATATTTTGGTAGCAATTTGTGTGACCGTTTTTATGGTTGTTAGTGATTTGACTGTACGCAGTTCATTGTGTTAGTGGCTTTATTGTGCGCTATATATTGTGGTTGGTGGCTTTTTGTATGCCGTTTATTGTTGTTAGCGGCTTATTGTACGTTGTTTATTGTAGTTAGTGTCTTGATTGTACGATGTTTATTGTAGTTAGTGGTTTGATTGTACGCAGCTTAATGAGCTTAATAGTTTGATTGTACTCTGTTTATTGTGGTTAGTTGCTTATTGGTACGTTGTTTATTGTGGTTAGTGGTTTGATGGTACGTTCCTTTGTGGTTAGTGCCTTGAATGTACGCTGTTTATTGTGGCTAAGGGCTTGTTGGTACGTTGTTTATTGTTGTTAGTGGTTTAATGTTACGTTTTTGTGTGTGGTTAGTGCCTTGATTGTACGCTGTTTATTGTGGTTAGTGGCTTGTTGATGCGTTGTTTATTGAGGTTAGTGGCTTGATTTACTCTGTTTGTTGTAGTTAAGGGCTTGTTGGTACGTTGTTTATTGTGGCTATTGGTTTGATGGTACCTTTTTGTGGTTAGTGGCTTGATTGTACGCTGTTTATTATGGTTAGTGGCTTGTTGGTGCGTTGTTTATTGAGGTTATTGGCTTGATTATACGCTGTTTATTGTGGTTAGTGATTTGTTGATGCGTTGTTTATTGAGGTTAGTGGCTTAATTGTCCGCTGTTTCTTGTGGTTAGTGGCTTGATTGTACGCAGTTGGATGTGGTTAATGGTTTGATTATACGCTGTTTATTATGGCTAGTGGCTCGATGGTACGTTGTTTATTGAAGTTAGTGGCTTGATTGTACGCTGTTTTGTGGTTAGTGGCTTGTTGGTACGTTGTTTATTGAGGTTATTGGCTTGATTATACGCTGTTTATTGTGGTTAGTGGCTTGTTGGTACGTTGATTATTGAGTTTAGTGGTTTGATTGTACGCTGTTTATTGTGGTTAGTGGCTTGTTGGTACGTTGTTTATTGAGGTTACTAGCTTGATTATACACTGTTTTTTGTGGTTAGTGGCTTGTTCGTACGTTGTTTATTGAGGTTATTGCTTGATTATACGCTGTTTATTGTGGTTAGTGGCTGTTAGTACGTTGATTATTGAGGTTAGTGGCTTGATTGTACGCTGTTTATTGTGGTTAGGGGCTTGATTTTACGCTGTTTATTGTGGTTAGTGGCTTGACTGTACGCTGTTTATTGTTGCTAGTTACTTGATTGATCGCAGTTTAATGTGTTAGTGGTTTGATTATACTCCATTAATGTGGTTCCGTACACTTTTTAGTGAACGTCGTACACATTCTAGTGTATAACGTACTCATTCTAGTGAATATCATACATATTCTAATGAACATCGTATGCATTCTCGTGAATATCGTACAATCATTATAGTGAATATCGTACACATTCAAGTGAATATCGTATACAGTCATGTGAACATCGTACACGTTCTAGTGAACATCGTACACGTTCTAGTGAATATCGTATACTTTCTAGCTACTTTGGTGTACTATTATTTGCGATTTTGCTGTGAAGGCGTTCAGGGAAACATGGTTATCGGACATTCTAATCGGTACATAAATAATGAAGCGTACACCTTCCGAGGCAGTGTGCAAGGTCGACTTCACAAGGTAAACTCATATTTCACGGGTTCTGCACAAACAAAAATATTTGTGTAAATAAAACATGGATTGGCAATAAAGGTAGCCAGATCGACGTACATACTAACGCTGCACTAAGCGGCAAAGATAAGCTTGTACTGTATACGTAGCTCAGACATACGATACATCTTTAGTTATATAACTGTCAACGGATATATAAAACGTACCGGGGCACACGAGCAACTCGATATCCACTTGTAGTTGTGTTAGTAGAATTTATTGGGCAAGATCAACAATTAAAACAAAACCTTTCGACAGAAGAGATAATCGCACAGAGACTGTTTAAAACACTAAGTTGCTCACAGATTAAAAAAACCTCATAAATTGTTTATGGGATTACTTCCAAGGGGCCCTAGCTGTGGTTCAAGATTTTAAGGGAAGAACTTCAAGGCCAACATAAAAGAAAAATAAGCAAATTAAAGAACGGTTTAAAACGACGGTATTCGTGAAAAGTTACAAACCATACGAGATCCCTATTTCAATGACAGTCAAGTAAGCAACACACAGTTAAATCAAAAGAACTAAACTCTAGAAGATAAAGTAATGAAATGTGGATCAATGAAGTAAGAACAAGTCTCGCAGATTTATTATTTACTGTAGAAAAGAAAATGCACAAGTGTCCTTTTTTAATTAAATTTGTTTGAAACTATTTTACCTGAAATCAATTAAAACGAATTTTTTAAAATAGATTCGTGTTTTCGGCTGCATGAGAATTAACTGCAGTTTTAAATGCGTTTCTGTTGTAACGCTTTTATTATTCCATGATAAGGGATTTCAGTTTTTTTTCTTCTTCATTAATATAAAAGGATGACGCGTACGTGCTATTTAATTTAGATTCTTCAAAGTTATAATTGCTGCCTTTAGTGTTATAATTGCCATTGGTACTCCAAGGAAACTGTTATATAAATATGGTAGTCGCTGTTGTCTGATATTGTAAGGAAGTTGCTTTATAAATATGGTAGCCCGCTGTTGTCTGATATTTTAAGGAAATTGCTATATAAATAAGCTAGCACGTTGTTGTCTGATATTGTACGGAAATTGCTATATAAATATGGTAGCCCGCTGTTGTCTGATATTGTAAGGAAATTGCTATATAAATAAGGTGCCCGCTGTTTTACAATACTCCAAGGAAATTACTATATAAATAGAGTGGGTTTGGTGGACCAGTGTTGTCTGAAACTCCAAGTAAGTTACTTAGTAAATGACTGCTGTTGTTCACACTGTTGCATAAATGCTTTAGCCTAAGTTGTTTGAATCTGTTCTCCACGTTGTCATCCCAACAATTGGAAAAACGGATTAGCGAATAGTATTTATTTTAGAAATCGAAAGTTTTCCTTTGTACAGTTGTTGGTTAGTTTTTCCATCATAGACTCGTGCTAGAAAACCACGGGGAACCAGAGTATATATCCGGCATTGATTCAATGCCGAACGCAAATATTTGTTTCCATTCAAACATTGCGTTGCCCATAAAGAAACTTACTCTTGTTTACTGTTTGCACATTAGTATGATTACCATTTTGCTTTTGTCTATAAGACTGTTGTTAACTTTCTGCACGATACCATTTTGCTATTGTCTATTAGACTGTTGTTAACTTTCTGCACGATACCCTTTGCTATTGTCTAATAGGCTGTTGTTAACTTTTGCACAATACCATTTTGCTATTGTCTATAAGACTGTTGTTAACTTCTGCACCATACCCTTTGCTATTGTCTATTAGACTGTTGTTAACTTTCTGCACGATACCATTTGCTATTGTCTATAAGACTGTTGTTAACTTTCTGCACGATACCCTTTGCTATTGTCTATTAGAGTGTTGTTAACTTTCTGCACGATATCATATGCTATTGTTTATTAGACTGTTGTTAACTTTTGCACAATACCATTTTGCTATTGTCCATAAGACTGTTGTTAACTTTTTGCACGATACCCTTTGCTATTGTCTATTAGACTGTTGTTAACTTTCTGCACGATACCATTTGCTATTGTTTATTAGACTGTTGTTAACTTTTGCACAATACCATTTTGCTATTGTCTATAAGACTGTTGTTAACTTTCTGCACGATACCATTTGCTATTGTCTACAAAGAAACTTAAGGCTCTCTGCACAACACCATTTGCTGTTTATAATGATACATAAGACTCTTTTTATTGTTCTGCACAATACAATTTGCTCTTGTCTTTAATAAGACTCTTGTTAACTTTCTGCACAATACCATTTCCTGTTGTCTCCCCAGATAAATATTGGTCCAGAATAAGACCTAAATACTTTAACCAGTTGTTGATGACGTCAGCAAATCATCCAACACTAAAATCTTTTGATATATTTAAGCTAGTGTTTTTTAACCAAAAGGAAGGAAGTTTGTTTTACCAAGCGCTAATGATAGTTTATTAACAGGTAACAACTGATTATATGATTCTTGTCCAAGGATTTGGTTCTACTGATTAATTATAAATATAAACAGACGAGATTATATGATGGCTTTTCAGCCGTCATTCGGCCGTCGTCCTTTAGAAGAAATTTATCCCTTCTGCATCCAAACTGACAGAAGGATTTTCATCTCAAGGTCTAGTTATTCCTAAATGAAAATGGAACCTCTCGGGTATCTGGTAGGATTACCACGACAGCCATCTTCAAGATCGTTGTATTGTTATTCTCATGAATTGTTAGTCTTCTCGATGTGGGTTTTCGCTATGAGACTTCTTATAATGTCTAGTTATTCCCAAATGAAAAAGATGCTGGTCTTACGTCCATTACGGTTGCAACATATTGTTTTCTCTTCTGCTCCTGAATGGATGGGCGTATTGACATACACTTTTCAATATAAAATAAAACAACCTCTTATGATGTCTAGTTGGTGCAAATACAAATGGGGACTCTCAAACATCCAGAATGGCGACCGTTACGGCCATCTTGAAAAATCATGTTATCTCTTCACCTCTTGGACCGATTTTCACAAGCTTGCCAGAAATTCGGTCTTACCATTCACTTGAAAAAAGACGGTAGTGAATGGGCAAGATGTTAAAGATTCACCCTCCATCAACATCAACAAATACGAACTTGTGGTTGTCAGCAAATTCACCGAAAACATCTCTCTCTACGAGTAACCCAACTCCCGCATTGGAAAGGCAGCTTGCACAGTTTCTAATGTGAGAAAAATTATCTGGAGCAATAACAAGCTGACTGAATACATTGCAAAAAAAAAACCGTGTTATCAGCACGCATATCTTTTTAGTTTTACTGGCTTGTAAACATGATGACACAAACAAGTAGGAATGGAATTTTCAATACTTAACCCAGTTTGTGGATATACCTACACAAAGCACAGACTGATATCACTTCAGTTCAGTAGCTTGATTTTTACCCAACAAATATTACGTATAACTTTGATCAGACCTACCATGTTTTTATGTGTTGACATAGAGACAAGAGTAATGATCCATTATGATATCAGGTTAAAGGTCAAAGAGCATCATAAAATAAATGCCTTCTGCACTAACCATATCTTGTGAACGTGTTAACTCAAAGACAAAACGATAGTTTTATTACTAAATTAGGTATCTTGGAGCGTCTCGAGGATATCAGAGATGGCTCAATAGTCAGCAGTTAAAAGCAAGAAATGGTCATGTCTTGCCTTCCTGCAAATTGGTTTCGGCCAGTAGAGACAGTTCGTTCGAGGGACTTTTGTTGACACAAATTTAGTTTATCTGCGTGAAAATCCGTCCTCCAGAAACGGGAGTAATTTACAGAACGAACTAATGTTTACAATCATATCATTTATGTAACAAAGGAAGATTTGGGTTTAAACGTAGCATTAACAATTATTTAGTCATATCGCTACTACGTCTGCAGTGTGGCAGTTTATAGTGATGTCTAGCACTGGGGCATCATGCCGCACCCAGTCCTTTACACTTGACTGTCCAGTCATAAAACTAACCCCCTAATGCAGAGCGCCAAGCGAGGCAGCTGCTAGTACTATTTTTTATGTCTTTGGTATGACTCGGCCGGAGTTCGAATCCGCGACCCCCGCATCCAAAGCGCAAGCTCTAACCTCTTAGGCCACCGGAGCGGTCAACAAAGGAAGAAATTATTTATAAAAATAGTACCATTATGTATCCCACAGGATACAGCCATGGATTTAGCCATTGTTTCATTTACATTAACAATTTAGAGTCGGTCGAATTTATATGATAGCAAACAATCAATTGATTTTACTCGCATAGCAGATAATTTATTGAACTAAACGGAATGATTCTGTGTGCCGAATACCTTTGTAAATCTAATATGGTCATACTAGTATATATACATTTCGAAGTCTGATCTTGATGTAATCAAATAAATAAATTTAAACTAGGCATGCATGTGTAAACTATGAATTCCTAAATAGAGTCTGATATTGATGCATCCATTTTACTTTGAACTTAGCATATTTTCAACTGAACGTAGACTGCCTTCTCCAGAGTTTTAGATATGCTCAGAGAGTATAATGGCGGATAGTTTGTGCTGCAGCCCTTACAACCTGGCAGCAAAAGGGGTCTTTCGGACAAAGACTGCATGTCATAGAAATCTGACAGCAATAGGAGACTTAGGTACTTGGGGTCTATCCAGTATGAATCGCAGCAAAAGGAGACTTAGATACATAGGCTGCATCCCATACAACCTGGCAGCAAAACAAGTCTTTCGTACAAAGACTCTATGTCTTAGAAATCTGACAGCAGTAGGAGACTTCGGGTCTATCCCATATCAATCTGGTAGCAAAAGGAGACTTCGGGACATAGTATGCATCCCTGACAAATCTGGCAGCTCTATTAGCTCATCGCAAGCTTCTACTGGATTGAAATCGCTTAATTTCATATTAATAAGCCCTTCACTGATAATATCGTTCCAAATTATAGGCTGTTACAATCATTCCTCTTTAAACATGATGTTTACAAAATCTATTCAGAGAAAAGGTCTTTTTTTCACAAGTTTTAATGCGACAGAAGTAAGTTTTTATTGAAATAACTTGAATTTTGTATTGCCATCAAAATTCAGTAGTAGTGTAATCCTCTTTGATTTTGGACTTACAACCTATTACTTTTAATTGTAGTTACAATTTCTTTTGAGGATTATTTGTATTTTCTTCCAGTTTGTTTGATAAGTGTTCAGATTATATTTCCTTACTCTCCCATTGTACCTTGCTTCCCAATTTGCTGTATTTGTTGTACATATCAGGGTCAATTGTACGTGTACAATATACGACCTCAATGTCTAAATATTCTCTAAAATCCTTGGGGGACTGTACAGTTTATGATCCGTATGTCAAATATTTTCGAAAACTTTGACACTGTACAGTATATGTTTCTAAAACTTCGGGATACGGCCCCTGTGTCTAGTATTTGCTAAAACTTTAGGAAACTATACAGAATACGACCCCTATATCTAATATTTTCAAAAACTTTGGGAAACTGTACATTATACGATCCTTATATTGAATATTTACTGAAACTTCTGGACGCTGTACAGTGTATGGTCATGACACCTAATATTTTCTAAAAGTTAGGGAGACTTTGTTGGCCACACCTCTTTAACAACAACAATACTGTCTAAAACTACCGTAAGCGAAAAACACTCGTTAACATAAATCCATGCTTATTCACATTTTCCGAATTGACACGTGACAGTTTTGCAATAAAGTCGTCTGTGTAGTACATTTTTATTGACCTAATAGTCATAGTGTTTTCTTCATTGATTTGACCATTGGAAATCATTCTTATAGAATAGGTATGCATATGGTCACTCAGTTTTAAGGTAGCAGTTCTTGATTGAGATGTTACTCAGTCTTAAGAGTAGTTCATGGTTTACACGTTACTCAGTCTTATGGGGAACAATTCTTGCTTGACAAGTTACTCCGTCTTAAAGGGACAGCTTTTGCTTGACAGTTTGCTCGGTCTTAAGGGAACAGTTCTTTGTTGACAAGTTGCGAGATCTTAAGGGAACAGTTCATGGTTGACATGTTACTCAGTCTTAAGGTAGCAGTTCTTAGGAGAACACTTCTTTGTTGACAAGTTACTTAGCCTTAAGAGAACAGTTCATGATCGACAAGTTTCTCGGTCTTAAGTGAACATTTCATGGTTGATAAGTTACTCAGTCTTAAGAGAACAGTTCATGATTGACAAGTTTCTCGGTCTTAAGTGAACAGTTCATGATTGACAAGTTTCTCGGTCTTAAGGGAACATTTCATGGTTGACAGGTTACTCAGTCTTAAGAGAACAGTTCATGATAGACAAGTTTCTCGGTCTTAAGGGAACATTTCATGGTTGACAAGTTACTCAATCGTAAGGGCAAATTTCTTGGTTGCCAATCTACTCAGTCTTAATGGAACAATTTACGGTTGACAATTTTAGTTGTTCGTGATTGAGTTATCTTTTCTGTTTAAATATTGTTTGCAACCCCGAGTCCTCACATTGCTAAATGTTTGGACTAGCCCATATTAATAAACAGTGTGCCAGCCAATCAGTATATTTTTGTGTGTGAAGCTGTGTACATGCACCAGATCAAGGAAGAATGCGTTCTGTACACAGCTGGATGCACATTATTGTTCGTCTTTTAAAGTTTGATCTAGCCTTGGATATGTTGTGGGATAGCTCACACCCAAACCTTTGAAGGGATTGGATTTTCTGGTATACTCACATGTTTCCAAACAAACGCCAGCGCCACCACTAGCTTATTTCTCTAACTTTCTTACATAAATGTGTGCTTTTGTTGTTGCTATGTACTGTTAAGGAATTAAGTATAGGAAAATATTGAACAATTTAAGATTTGAGGAAATAGTACTATTACTTAAACGCATAAATAATCTAAATAACAACTCAAAATGAGTCTGATTGAAGAATCAAACGGGGATGACATTTGCTTTTACCATTTCGTCTGCGGAGCAGCTGGTATGAAAGTGTTAAAAACTTTGTTGATAAATTCGGTCACCTACGTCAACGCAAAACACACTCCTTGCCATGGAATATTTGATCCGACAATAAGATTAGATCGATTTCTCGTGAATGTTGAGTTAATTCCAGCATGCACCGCTAACAGTTAATATAGACACTTTGGATTATTAAAATCTTGTGATGCGAAGCAGAAATTATGCGTGAAATCAATAAGGCCAGTCGGTATTGATTCCTTTAGTTTAAGTTAGCCCTTTATTGTGTTGTAAGTATTGACCTTGCCATTTTCTCTCAAACAGAATTAAACTGAATCCGAATCTGAAATGTGTTGGTGGATATATATATATATATATATATATATATATATATATATATATATATATATATATATATATATATATATATAACACTCACCACTGGCTGTCGGTGCCCTTTCCTCGATCTATCGAAACTCTTTAGTATTAATGACCACTGCCATCTAAGAAACTTTTGTTTACTTATTTAAAGAAATATGTTACTTTTCCTCAAACGTTTTGAGACTAAACTGAGCCAAGGCTGGCAAAAGATATACGTTTCTAAACTCCTAATAAACTTCAGTTGAGTTTTTTCCTTCACGTAGGATCCTGTGTATAAAAATTATAAATCTGCTGGCGTTTCCTCGTGTATTGAATGTTCCGTTGCGTTTGACAGGCAGGTTATATGTATTATGAAAATATTTTAAAATTTTTGTTAAAGCAGGATTCGTGAAAATCCTCAAAGAATCATTGCAAAGTTTCATAGCTTTATATAAGGCAAACTTCGACCTTTTATTGAATTAAACGACTTAAGTAACATACCGACGCACCAGTCCGTAACGCCAAGTGAGCTTATTGTCTTGGTCGTGCGCCCAGCGTGTTTGGTCCGACGTACGCCATACGCTGTGCTTCGTCAGTCCACATTTGCCATTTTCAACTTCTCAAACGCCACTGACACCGATGTTTGATCAAGCGGCATAGGACATATTCTGGCATCAAGGCGTCTTTTCACTGACAGCCGTTACTGAAAATAGTAGGACATAAAGAACGAATTATTCTAACAACAGCTCGAAAGAATTTGACAGATAACATTCTGGCATTATGGTCCTTTAAACTTTTACAAATAATGTTGATATGCCATCAAAATAGGTCACTATTACTATAAAATGTAAAACTCTTTCAAGGACATTTTCGCAAAATTTGCCTTAAAGAATTCGACCACACTTAACATGAAACATCTTACTAGCCCATATTACTAGATCAGTTGCTTTTTTCTCGTTCTTTTAACAGCTGATGAAAATAATTTGGCCAAATTTGACGGAACAATTCTGGCTTAACAGCTTTTTAAATTCTTAAAAGTGATGCAGATCGATAATCTAATAAAGTGGCTCTTACTCAGACTTGAAACAAAAACGAAAACGAAAATATTTAATCTCAGTAGCAGCGGGACATAAATCATTCTGGCATGAAGACGTTTCAGCTTTATGTAGTATTCAAGTTGCTAGGCGAGGAATCTCAGGCCCGTCTGGACCTCTTGCTTGCCGGAAGTGAAGTCGTATCGATGCAAGCTTTCAGCCGCTTGGTTGAAAGTCGTACTATGAGGACAAAAGTACAGATACTATTCGTCACTGTTTCAGTTAATTTCAGAAAAGTATAGTCTTCGTTTCTCATCAAGACACTTAAACTTACTAAATTTGATAGAAATCATCGTGACATGAAGGCTTTTTAATACGTGTGCATAGGATTCCGATCCGCCGATGCAAATTAAATGAGAAAACCTTAAAATGACTTCGCAAAAACGGCTGAAGAGACTTTAATTAAATTTTGACAGAGCACCCTGGAATAAAAACATTTCAACGATCGATTATGGCGGCTGCTACTAAAATGGCTGAAAAAACTTTAAACGATTTTTTTTCTGATTAAGTATTAAACTAAATTTGAAGTAAAAACATTAAGGCGTTATGGTCTTTCGGAGTTTTACAATATATGCTTATATACCTTAAGATAAGGCTTTTGTCTACAAAAATATATGGACTACATTAGACTAAATTTGATTCAATGAATCCAGGAATTACGTCCATTATATTTTATAAAACGATGCAGGTTCGTTTTCAGACATGGCCCCGTTACTCAAAAATAAAATTAAAAAAATAATTTAAACGGCATTTTCTCATATGGTGATCAGAATTTGAGGATCTTTTACAGAAATAAGCCTGATTTTACTGATTTTTAAATTTGTAGGACTGATGTCCATTACTGTCAAATGTGGCACCTCTTACTCAAAATGGAAAAAAAATTAATTGTTTTTGATATCAGTAACAGCTGGACGGAAATGATTCTGGCACAGATACTTCATATTTATGCAGATGATACAGCTCTGCCGTCAGATATCACCACCGTAGAAAAACCTTTCAACAACGTTTCAAAACTGCCAAACAGAATTTGATTTAACATCGAAGACATCTTGACATAAAGTTTTTCAAATTTGTATAAATAATGCCACTTCGTCGTCAAATACGGCCATTCTTCCAAACAATTATAAAAGCTATACACAATTTCATCTTTAAAACTGCAACGGGATGTGCCCAAATTTGACAGAAAGCCTCGTGGTATGATGCCATTTTAGGCTTATATAAATGAGGCGAAGCGATAATTAAATATGGCAGGCCGACATTATTAACATTTTAAAATTCTTAGAACTTTTCTCTAAAACCTCTGAAGACGCTTGAACTATAATAAAAAATATCATTTTCGTGTTAAGGTCTTTAAAAATTGTTCAAATTGTGCCGATCCGTCATCAAACATAAAAGCATGTTGCTAAAACTAGAAAAAGGATTTAATTTCAATAACCGCTATCCATAAACTACTTAAATTTAGCAGCTTTTATTCTGGCATGAAGTCCATTCAGATATGCCTATGATGCCACTCCGCCATCAACTATATACATATCTGCCATTACGAAACATTTTCAAACAAGTTCATTTTTTAAAAAAAAGAGTATGTTGGACTAGAGAATGTGCTCAAATTTGACAGAAAACACCCCTAGTCGGAATGCCTTTAATTATAATACAAATGATGCCAATCATCCATATAAATTGAATAACAAAATACTTTTAAACGAGAGCCTGTAAAAAACTGCTAAATTAAATCTGACTTATGTTGATAGAAGGCATCCTGATACAAGGACCTTTCGTATTTTTAATGCTAGTCCATCTTCAGGTTTGTCCGTCTTATTAAAAATGTCAATACTTAAAAAAAAAAACATCTCAAAATACCGCTGAACAAAATTTGACGCAGTTTGTGACATCAGTGGCCCTAAAGGACTTTATTTTTTGTACTATGCTAGTTGGTCAATAAATAAATAAGACCGCCATTTCTAAAAATAGAAAACCATTCAAGAGATTGACCAGATTCAACAGAAAGCACCCTGTGATGAAGTCTTTTCAGATTCTTGCACGTGATGCTGACTCGTCGTTAAATTTATCAGCTGTTGCTAAAAGTGGAAAACCGTTATGATTTCTTAACAAGAATTTCTTAAAATAAGATACACTCGACATAATTTAACAAAGAGTATTACAGCTTTAAAGTTTCTTATCCACCATCAAATATAGCAGCTTTCACAAAAACTCGATACACTTTAAGCGACTTTTTATAATCTAAAAACATCTCTGAACAGAATTTAACCAGACTTGATAGAAAACATCTTGGAATAATGGACATGTACTATTTTAACATCTTGGAATAATGAATATGTACTATTAGATCAATTATTTTGATATGCCAACACACACACACACACACACTATATATATATATATATATATATATATATATATATATATATATATATATATATATACATCCCCTTGAAACGATGGTCTGACATCTATAATCAGTCAGACCGTTCTGGTGAATTTGTGGTTAGAGCGTCCGCCTCGGTTGCGGGAGCTTGCTGGTTCGAACCCTGGCCGAGTCATACCGAAGACTGTTATATAAAATTTTTTTTACTACCAGTGGCCTCTCTAGGCGCTCAGCATTACGAGGTTAGTGTTAGGTCTTGTCGTCCTAGTGTCTGGATAATGTGAATGGGTGGGACGTCATGATATATGTCTGCCGCATGATGCCTCAGTGCTAGACATCGATATAAACTGCCACACTGCAGACATCGTAGCGATATGACTGCAAAACTGTTAAAGTTAAGTTAAAAAGCCAAATCACACACACGCACACACACACACACACACACACACACACACATTTATAACCAGTCAGATTGAGCGAAATTTCTTCAGATATTATCCAACTGTCATATTTAGTTGCTCTTGCATTTTGTAATAATCAGATAGTAGTAGGTGAGCGATCTTATGTCCTCTTGGGTCTTTTGTTATCCAAATTGACGATGCGAAAATTGAAAAAGAAACGCATGCTCATAAAGCAAGAAAATAAATATTAAGAAATCTAAAGAGAAAATGTGCAGTCTTTTGAAAATATTTCTTCAAGATAGTTGCACTTGTACAGATTAAGTCGTGCAAACAAAGATGGACGGGTACTAATAACGTTTACGCTGCATTATAGGCAAAAAGCTCTATTATAAACACAGGTGAGATAATAATCATCTCAACCAAACTTGTATAAAACAAATTGTATAACACCAAATAAATACTTTCAGTAGGCACATGGAACTCCAGTTCTGTACCATTAGCTGGTAATGCAGGCGACCTAGCTGTTACGAAATCTTAGTTTATTTTGAAAGCAGAATTGACATCAGAGATGTCACTCCCTTTTTCCACTTCATTAGTTTTCAGTTTTATACATTTCTTTTTGTAATTTTTTTAATCATCATCATGCTTATATAATCATCATCATTAACTCCACTGTTCATTGGCCAGACGTGCTTAACGAGATGTGTTGTCCATAGACCGACGTCCGTCGTCTGTTCGTCCGTTGAAACGAGTTTGTTATCGCTAATTCTCTTAAACTACGTGGAGGATTGCTTTGAAACGTTACAGACACATTCATCCCACGGCCCAGTATGTTCTAGCTACGATGTCTTAGCCTCAACTTGATTTTGTTGTGGTTGTTACGAGTATGGGTACTAATATTAGTACGTAGTATGTTCTAAATGAAAATTGTGCTGCTCTAGAATCCATTATGGCCGCCACACATCTTGAAAATCCTTTTTTCACTGCTCCTTCTAAAATCAACAAACCAACGTCATATTTTGACCAAAAAAAAAACCCCTTCTTTTCTTGTCTAGTTTGCCTAAATGAAAATGGCGCCGATCTGATGCTCAATATGGCCGCTACGGCAACCATATTGAAAATCATGTTATCGATACTTTCGTATCAATATGACGTTTTCACTAAACGGCTTATTGTGTTGTCTAGTTGGCCCTATTTTGCGGATTAGTGTCGTTATTGTCGATCGCATATTTTGCCTAAAAATCGTGATCACTGGTAGCCATCTGAAGATGATCACTCATGAGAGATTATGTTTGGCTGTTAGGTTAGTAAATAAAGTCTCGGTACATCTAACTTTATCCATATTTGTTATCGCGGTTAATATGCTTTTGTGAAATCGGAATTCTACATGATGCGTAATGTCATTATTTCAACCGTGACAAACTTTAAAGTCAGCATTATAGGAAGAGCATAATGCCTATTCCTGGTCCCTTTGAGTACGATTGCAGTAACTGAAATTCCCCTTTTCCAGCTATTCTTGGATTTTGTGATGTTTCATTTGCCTGGATTTTTGTTTCTTGACGAGTGCGCGTAGACATCTCGGCAAACTTTAAACATCAAAGTCGAGCCGACGCAGTGTTATGCCATTTGAACTTTTGGGTAATCAAACATGAATCAGCTATCATCTTTAATCCTGTCCAAATCACTTATTTTACATATTATATACTCAAATCCATGTCGACAGCTTTAAGCACCAAAGCAAAACAAACCTTACGAAGATTCAAAGTAAGGTTTATTATTTTATGCAGATTGGGCTCTTTAGTAACTCAGTCTTATTAAGGTCCTTAATCTTTTTTGAATTATTTATGCTCACATTGTAATCCGCGTCAACAAATTTCAAATAATGAAGTCAGCTGACCATGCCGACAGGATCAAAGGGTCACATTAACAAGTGCAAGATCTTGCCCTGCTTCAGCCAGTCCAGTCACGTGCACACAGGCAGTATTACCGTAAATAAACTACACAAGAATCAGAATATGAAAGAATGGAAGAAAATTGAAATTTTCGATAATAATTTTGTCTACAAGATTTCAGTTAGTGACGGGAGGGATGGTAGACAACACATGAACTTCTGAGAAAACCCCTCCCCTGTGGGAGGTTCATATGTATGCTGACGGACTAAATAATAATTTTGAAAGTTTATACATAACATCACAGACCAGTAACATCAACATACTTAATTTTATTTCTTAGTAAAAGCATGATTTTTTTGGGCAAAGTTGCTACAATTATGTGATAATTTAAAATATGTTAATGTAAGTAGTAATTAAAAAACACCAAACATTATGACAACATAAACAGCAACAACAGTTTAGCAGAAACATAGGTTGAATCTCGCAGATTTTTCTGACTTAGAGCTTATATACAATTTGTTTAAATTTGTACTCCATCAAAAAGAAGACTTGATCTTTTACTAAGTAACTTGGAGAAGCATTTATATTTCTTAAATGCGTGCCATCATTTTCTGTTTGTCTATATATATTTGTTTTATAATAATCAAAACCTATTCTTATTAGTTGTATTGATCATGTGCAGCCATTTTTTTTACTATACATTTGCTTGCAACAATTCACAATACTATGAAAAAGTCATGTAAATGAAAAATTATAGCACTTAAAAATTAATCAACACAATTGAATAGAACTGGGAAAGGCAGAGCATTTAAACTAGGATAGATTGATGACAGGAAAAAGCAATTAAGGTGGCTGAAACCAAACAGCTATATTTATCATGATAGGAGTCATGGCAACAGTGAGCTGGATGTACATGTAGTCACAGACATGCATATCACTGCTGTCAGACATTTTCTTTCAACATGTTTTTCATATATGGCCAAAAATTTATATTCCATTTATCTGAAGACCTAGAATGTTTCCTTGACATCTATAAACGTTCATTGGTAATATTGTATAGGGTTGCATAAATACTAAAATAAGCAAGATGAATTCTCAAAATCAGTTAAGTAAATAAATGTCCCCAGATATTGGCCAGAAGAAAAGAGTGAAATAATGTTCCACATCTACACCAACCTATATATGATGATGTCTAACATGCAGTTTCGTATATATTTCCAATCAGTGTGCGAGAGTAGTGGTTACAAACTCAGTTTAAAAAATTCCTCTTTTTAGACAAGTTAAAAAAAGTTTCCAAAAGGAGTAAGAGGAGAAAAGCTAAATTTACACCAAACACTGATCTAGCATACACAATTCCAGTGAAATCTTCCATGCAGTTTTTGGGACAAAGCGACAACGATCTGAATTCCCAAATTCCCCCCTTTTTGACAGCTTTAAAGAAATTTCACCAAAAAATGACCATAGGAAGAAAGTAAATTTTATTGCTCATCAACACTAACCGCATGTCTGGCTTACAAAACTTTATTGAAATCTTACAAGTGGTAAATGAGGAGAAGAAGTGATGACTGACTCGGTTTCCAAAAGATGTGTACCCCTTTTTGGACAAATTGTTAAATGATTTGCTCAAAATGAATCAGACTAAAGAAGTAAAAATTACTGCAAATCTTCACCCATCACCTGTACAGTTCACATAGATTTAATAAATTCTCCAAGTAGTGGGGAGGAGAAGCAATGATGATTTCAATTCCCAAAATGTCCCATTTTGACAAATTTAGAAAATATGTTTCCAAAAATGAGTCAGAGAAATAAACCTTATTGCATATATACACTATCCAATTCAAGCCTACAAAGTTTTAATAAAATCCTTAAATCAATATGGGAAGAGATGCAAGGAATAGCTGGATTCCCAAAATACCCCTTTTTGACAATTTTTCCCCAAAAATTAGTCGGGAGAAACAGTAAAATGTTGTTATGCATCTTCAGATTTTCTTCCTCAACCAAATATTGAGACAAGAAAATTTCTTTAAAATCCTCCAGGCACTGTGGTGGAGAAGAGAAAATATGCCTTGTCATGGACAGACAGACAGACAGATCAACAGTTGGGGACAACAACAATATCCTTGCAATTTTACCTCTTGTTTTGATTATTTTTTTAATATTTTTATTGTTGTTGTTTTCAGAAGAGTATGAAATATTTAATTACAGATAAATTTATTTCTCATTGATATTTGAACAGAATAAAAGATTTACAATTGTTATGCCATTGTTTTCTGCAGAACACGGGTGGTGTATCTTTCTTTGTGGACTTTGAGAGGAGTCAAGGGAACTACATTGTTGATGCAGATGGGAATGTTATGCTCGACCTCTACACACAAATATCTTCAATTCCTATTGGTAGGTTCAATTTGTCTTGTGGTTGCATGTTGTTGTTGTTGTTGTTGTTTTAGGGTTTAATGCCATTTTTCAGCACAGGATAGGCTATACATGGCAGCCAGTATTAATGATGGAGGAAGAACCTGGGAAAACCCTGGAAAGAACCACCGACCCACGAGAAGCTACTGGCAAGCTTTCTGACATATCCACATTAGCCGAAGCCGAGACTTGAACTCATGCGGACAGAGGTGAGATGGCAGTGATCCATAACGGAGAGCGCTTTAGACCACTAGGCCACTCGGAGCCCCTGTGGTTGCATGTGGTTGCAGTGGTAGCTTGACATAGTGTAAAGCCCAAGGTTTGGTTAATAATCGTGCGATTTTATTACAGCTGTAGGAAGAAAGAAGTGATGACAGTTTCCTAGTAATTTCCTTTCCCCCACTTTCAACACCACTCTAGGCTCAGTGTATGCTATAACATTTCTATTGACCTCTCAAAATGGAGGAGAATGCTTTGCCCACTTTTTTGCATAGCTCTTTATTTTGTGGACAGCATTAAAAATTGGACAAACACAAACAAATGGAGTTCATCTTCTAACAATAAACATTATTTTTCCAGCACAGTTCACAATACCTATTATTTCTCATAATCCTGTTATGCCTACCTGTCTTTATTTTCACCGTATGCACTGAGGATCTAAATTTAGCAATTAATTTCCTAAGAAAATATTATAATCCACATAAGAGGTATTTTTCCGGTCCTAATTCGGTTTTATACATGCTATAATACCTACATTTATGTGAGTTGTTAATATCACTTTTCCAGTTTTGTAGTGTTAAATCCTTCATACTTTGCAAAAATAGTGCAAAAAATTGTTTGCCATACTCAAAACCAAAATGAAATAACATGTCTTTAAATTTGGTAGCCCAGGTGACATTGTTAGTTTCATCTAATCTTTTCAGCATTAATTAACATTGGTATGGGAATTGAGGCATTCTTACGACCTTCAACCAGTATTTAACGCAACATAAAAATACGAGGTACAAAGTGGGTATCTTCTGCACTCCCCTAACACAATCACATTATTGGTAGATTTAGGAACACCTGAATACTGTTTGCAAAAATTATATTACACAATTTCAATATCTATACTAAATCTATTTCCCTAAATTTCTGACCCATAGCAAGCAACTGGTTTTATTGCTGAATCAAAAATTTTAAATTCATCATCTACACTAAAGCAGCTGAATAGTTTTTGATAATTCAGTGCGATAAGGTGAAACATAACTTTGGATATTTTTCAAGTTATTTAGCTAAAATTGTACAGGTGACTTACTTGGTTGTATTCAGAATTGATGGAAGGTTACTTAGGGTCTATTGGACCAATATAAATTCTTGCACAATTTAGAGTATTTTCCCCTGATTCATAAGAAACACAAATGAGGTTTGGAAGTTATTACATACCCTCACCTTGACACTTTTCAGATATTTTGTTATGTTTGGAATTTATAAAAGTTTGATTTGGTGTGACTAAGAGTATCAAAAGGCAGTGCCAACACTAAAATGATTCCAATGTGGGTGTGCAATGCAAAATATGGATTAAAGATCTGAATCGAATGCTGGTTTTATTATGTAATCGTTAATTAGCTGTAATCGTTACAACAGACATGATGAGCCCTTCTCATGCATGACTGATAATTTAAGTTTTATAGTACCTTTACTGACCAGCACTGGCAGGAAGCATCCTGGCATCTCAATATTTGACAAATGGTGTTGACGTGGATCAAGGAGCATAAACTATAGAAATCATGAAACAGTTGTTTTCATGACATGTACAACCAACACAATCGGAAGAAATTTCTACAGAAAGCGTCCTGCTGATTCAAATTTTCTGGTGAACTGCTCGTTCATTTCGCTAAAGACAGATGTCAGCGAGGTGAGTGATCTCAGGCCCACTTTTTATTTCAATCTGGAATGTTGCAAAAAGGATACAGTTGCATGTACATTTCTAATTTTATCAAAGACCATGTGGTCCATGATATCCATTCTTTCTCAGTTTTTGGATAAACTTTTTTTGTCTACTTTTCCACTTGGATATATATATATATATATATATATATATATATATATATATAAACTCCACAACAGATTCATCACTGTTGCTGGGCAATACCATCCCAAGGTCACCATGTAATCTAGTATTCCTAGCTATCAGATAATCTGGGGATAATATATATGAGGTATGTAACAGAGAAAAGGAAAGAACACATGTACATATGCATATAGTGCAGAACTTCTTTGGGTATACAACTTGGATACACTTACAAAATTATAAAATTTTTAGGTGATATGGACTTTTGTGATATTACACAATCTTCTTCCTGTTTTTCTTCAAATCAGACTGAAATAAAGGTAATGAATTGCAAGAAGTATAAAGGATTCTTCCTCAAGTTACAAGTTACATATTTATGATTGATTTCCATTTTTGATGAAATTGGTCCTCTTTTTCTAAGATTAATTCAGTAATGTAATTTTCATTGTTCTTATAAATTTCAACCATTTGTTTAAAAACACACTTTACCACTGCATAAATTTGAAATAAAGTATAGTTATGTTTGGATTCAACGTTTGCTGTTGGATTTGGAAGTGCTGAGAAAAGATAGTTGAATATGAGATGAATTAGACTTTTTACAACTACTGATAATATCTAACTGACTCCAACTTGCCAATATTCTTTTTACAGTTGTTAATTTCTTCCTATAATTATGTTCAACCATTTGCTGCAAATCTAGAGACAGATAGATACCAAGGTGTGTCAGATTTTAAAAAAATCAATTTAGGTCCATATTGGGAGTTATTCATTCATTGGGACATTTCTATTTTTCCAATCTAGATAGAATTTGTTTTTGTTATGTTACTTTTAAGTCCAGTTATTAGGGGGAGAAAAAAAAACGAACTTGCTAGGTATTCTTAGCTTCATGGAAAGAATGTAGAGACCCATCAAGAAAGAATTAAAGTTTTGTCAGTATATTGATCTAGTTTACACTCACAGACTACAAGTTTTCTTTTAAATATTGTATGTCACTAAAATTTCAGCACTGTTGATAAACAGATAAGGCACAAG